>JARQOC010000002.1:439793804-440296623 GCA_033576535.1 Allobates femoralis
GCCCTGCCGTGCGCCCAAACAGTGGTTTATAACCACATATGAGGTATCGGTGTACTCAGGAGAAATTGCCCAACAAATTTTAGGATGCATTTTATCCTGTTGCCCATGTGAAAATGAAAAAATTGAGGCTAAGAGAACATTTTTGTTACAAAAATTAATATGTCCATTTTTTCCTTCAACTTTATTTTAGTTCCTGTGAAGCACCTAAAGGGTTAATAATCTTCTTGAATATAGTTTCGAGTAGCTTGAGAGGTGCAGTTTTTGGAATGGTGTCACTTTTGGGTGTTTTCTGTCATGTACACCCCTCAAAGGGAGTTCAAATGTGATGTGGTCACTAAAAAAATGGTTTTGTAAATTTTGCTGGAAAAATGAATAATTGCTGATGAACTTTGAACCCTTATAACGTCCTACCAAAATGTTTTTTTTCTTCCAAAATTGTGCTGATGTAAAGTAGACATATGGGAAATGTGATTTATTAACTATTTTGTGGCACATAACGCTCTGGTTTTGCAGAATAAAAATTAAAAATTTGAAAATTGCTAAATTTTCAAAAGTTTTGCCAAATTTTTGATTTTTTCACAAATAAACGCAAAAATTATCGACCTAAATTTAATACTATCATGAAGCCCAATATGTCCCGAAAAAACAATCTCAGAAGCGCTCGGATCCAATGAAGCGTTCCAGAGATATTACCTCATAAAGGGACACTGGTCAGAATTGACAAAAATGCCTTGGTCTTTAGGGTCAAAATAGGCTCGGTCATGAAGGGGTTAAAGGGTTTTTATGAAAAAAATAATAAAACAAAAGGTATATTTTTTTCAGAAATAGAAGTTTTCAATGTTCACATGAAAGAGAATGAGCTGTCTTTATTTTATATGATTACTGGCATGGCAGCTATTCCTGATTATGATAATATACTTCCAGCTTTCTGCGATCAGACAAGCTCAATATTAGGCAAACATATTTTATAACATATAAAAAATTCCCTTTGTGATGATGCCCCACACACACACACACTTATAAAAGAAAAGGGAAGGACTCCATGACACCATTACAGCTACATATTCTTCCTAATTACAGATGAAATAGCATGGCATACTTACTAACTGAAGGATTGCCAAGGCCCCCAAAAGCATTTCCACCCACAGAACCAAGACCACTGAATGTTGAAGGCCGATTAAAAGGTTCTACAAGAACAGAAGTTAAAATTAATTTAGCTTCATGAGAAAGACAAATCATATGTATATGAGATAATGTAATATAATAAAACTTTTAAAAGAGTTTATGACATATCCATAGGAGAATGAGAGACCCACCTATAGGATCCACACCTATCTCAAGAATGGTATGCCCTGATCCACCATTCTGCTTGGTGCAGTGGGTTGCTATAGGAGTTAACAATACACCTGAAAGTATGAAAGTATTTGCTCAGCTGTATTTCGAACTCCTGTAGCGATAAATGGAGAGAGCCAATGCTTACACACAACCCCTCCTTAGGCTAATGATTGTCCATCAGCTGGAACATGGGTCAGAGAACCCTGTTCTGAAGATACCAAAGGTATTAAAGGCACGTTGCACCTCCAAAAGATATGCCATAATTATCTTTAGTGAGACAAAATGTTTAATACATATGCATTTTGTTTATTAAAAAATATATTGTACCTACCAAGATGTGCAGACGGATTGAGAAAATTGCTGTGATGAGGGGGAGGACCAAAATGAGCCCCTGCAGGGTGTACACCACCTACAACAGGTAAACAAAACATATCTCAAAATTTTAAAACACCAAATTGGTTATTAGATTATTCTGACCTCACATCAACAGAGCAGTCCTTTCTCTTACACTCTGCTCTGTCTTTGCTGACATCATGCTGATTGACAACTGGCTTCCCACCGTCCAGGCACCAGGCAGAACCGGCTGTCAATAAACAATGTTAGCAGTGAAGCTCAATCGACAAACCAGAGCAGAAGTGAAGGTACTGCTGTATTGACATTACATCACAGGTGGCAGGGGAATCGCCATCAGGAGTGGAGTGGTCTGTGGCGATTCTGAGCTGGAAGACATTGTCCCAGAGCAGAACCATTGTCCCAGAGCAGAACAGGCAGGTAGTTAGCAACTACCTGCTGAAAAGTTCTTAGCTTCAAATGGAGAAAATAACAAATGTCCTGGATTACCCCTTTAAATAACCATGGATAAAGACATATCTGCTGCTAATTAGCATATCAGTAGGAAATATATCATCTTTTGAAAACCATTTACGTTACATTCTGCTATATTCTGAAATTCCATCATTAATTCTTTTATTTTATTGCACTGCTTCATACCTAATAGACAAGTAAGGTGTTTATTGATTTAATAAGCAACTATACATCTAGCTAATCTATTGTTCAGATTCTAGTAAGTAAATACTTATAGATTACAAATAAAATTATTTGCAAACATTATTCTCAATCGATCTGCTCATGTATTGTGCTGTAGATAAAGTAACTAAACTCACAAAAACCCTATGGGTACCATTACCATGAAATACAAGCAGGACATAAGTGAGCACATGGAACAAAATTAATAATTTGATTAACCATCTAAATGAAACAGTGAGTACAATCTAAAGCTCTAATGACTTAATGTAGAGAACAAAAATATTAATTTATCTTTCATAGGGATCCTGAACTCACTGTAATCTTAATATAAACACAAAATGAGCCATATGTATTGGTAAACCAAATAGGAGCATGGATAGTTTATGATCACTTTTGTTCAATGAGCCCTTTATAAATCACTAGTAAAATAGATGCACATTCTTCCCAATGGTAACTTATAATATCAAATATTGTAAAGTAACTATTTGTATTTCATGATAATAGAATAGTTTCCTTCATGTAACTAAATAAAGAATATAGTGAATACCCACCAGCAGCAGAGAATAGAGTTGAAGGGCGTGCCAAGTCATGAGGGTGCGGATGGTGATGGATTGCTCCAAAGAGGCTCGGACCTGGTGGCCTGCTCAAAAACTCAGGCTTCAGGCCAAAATCAAGCTTGTGTGGATCTGTCTGCATCTGTTTCTGAAATGAAAAGCATGACTGGAATTGAGATTTCCCCCGTGGGCAGATAAGAAAAGAGGCTTCAAAGACCATACAAAATGCCACATTCACACCTTGAAATTGCAAAAATGATCTTTGTATGTGCTATAATTGAAATTACACTTTTTTAAATCTGATGTTATCAGAAGTGACAGACACAGCTTAGTCTGGATAAATGGGAGCGACGTGACTTTTAGGCAAAATGACAAAATACATTCTTACAAAAACTGATGTTCTGCACTGAAACTGGAATTAAAAATAATGTCCCACACCAGACAATGCTTTTAGAAAATTATAATATTAACTGGCATAAATAATTAAAGTTATAATTACCCATTCATTAAGAGCAGACTTCATTTAGATAATGAGAAATTAGTTGTGTAATTAAGAAAAATTGCATATTTAGCCATTGAAAGCTCATTGACCTATAATTTAGTGATGTCCTTAAAGACAAACCAGTGACTCTATGGGAACAATTGAAAAACATAAAATATTGTATCATTTTTTAAGCCAATGCAAATATGCAATCCGGACATAATTTATACAAAATACTCCACTGGAACTTTACCTACATATTGGGAACTTATATGGGTTGTCCACTATTGGGCAAGCCTTATTTCGTGGCTCCAGAGTGCTGTATAAATAAGAAAATGTCTATAATTACCTCCCGGACTGGGGCTGTTCCAATGCTCCCAGCCTTGTATTCCCACCAATCTCCTAACATAAACTATGTCACATAAGCATTGAGCCAAACGCAGCCATTGATCATCTAGAACCTTCACAATTACATTCAAGTGGAAGAAACACTGTTTTTCCACTTTGAAATCACTGTGAAGACTGTTGCCATTGATTGTCAGGAGACTAAGAGGGAGACAGGACTCAGAGCAGGAGAGCCGTGCTAGTCTGGGAGGTACGAATTGATATTTTTTTTACTCCATCACTACTCCACATGTATGTCAAAGGTAGTGCCAATGCCTTTGATGAGGGCTCAAACGCTTCAATCCTCGCATATGATGTCTGAATTAATCAGCCATCATGTACCTCTTAAGAGTTGCCCGTGGAGTGGAGCTCAGCCCGTGGCTGTTAGCCTGTCAAATGCCTCTATCAATCTCTGACAGCAGCATGTAACACACTCTGGCATTTTTTCTCCTTCTTATTGGAGCCCCCGTGATGTGTTCATGGGTCGATGATGAGTTGCCATGACAGCTGCAGGTCTGAAGCTGTCATTACGATACTCTTGTGAACATAGGACATCATGATTTTAGCTCATCTAAGTAGTGGTAATGCACAAGTGACTGGACAAAGGGGACTAGCACTATAAAAAGTCATAGAAAAAGGTTTTTAAAAATAGGAAAAAATAAAGAAAAATAAAAGTTCAAACTACCCCCCTTTTGCCCCATGAAAAATAAAAATGACATAAAATACACGTTTGGTATCACTGCGTTCGTAAAAGTCTGATCTATCAAAATATCAAATAAATTAATACAGTTAGTAAACAGCATAGCGAGAAGGAAAATATCAAAACACAATAATTGTTTTTTGTGTCAGTCGCAACATTACAAAAATATGTAATAAAAGGTGATCAGAAGATTATATGTATATATGTATCCCAAAATGGTATAATCAAAAACATCAGCTCAGGATGCAAAAAGTAATGCACCACAAAGCCCCTTGATCTCGTAAGATTAAAATCTTACGGGTCTTGGAAAATGGCTACACAAGCAAAAAAAAAATGTTTTTCTTAAACAGTTCAGAGTTTTTTAACACCACTAAAACAGAAAAAAATGATAAATGTTTGGTGTCTGCTTACTCGTACTGACCTGGAGAATCATACAGTCAGGTCAGTTTTACTGTCTAGTGAACATGGAATTGCATTTTTTTTTTACAATTTCAACTCACATGGAATTGTTTTTTAGCTTTCTAGTGCATCAAAGAATCGTGTCATTTAAAAGTACACCTCGTCCCTCAAAAAACACGCCCTCAAATGGCAACGGGAATGGAAAAATAAAAACTTATGGTTCTTAAAATAAGGCGAAGAAAATAGAAAGAACAAAAATGGAAAATCGCAAGGTAGTGAAGGGGTCAGCAAATTGTGTGGTATATGTTTTCTTCTGACTTTAAGTAGCCATATAACCTAAGTAGCTGTTAGACAAATTAGAAGAGGAATTGAACTCCTTTTCTCGGATTTCCGGCAGCAAGGAACAAAACTATATGGCGAAAGGTTTCGGTAAGCAAGAGCTGGAAATTTGTGTACCAACGCAACTGCAGTTAGGTTTCATTCTCTGCCCACAGTAGGGCAGAGCAAATTATGCCTGCATGAGCCATGTTCCAGCGCAGGTGCAAAACCTAATTCGATAGTGAGGATGAGGAAGATGCGTCATCCACATCAATCACGGTGGGTGATGGTAATTATCAGCAGAGAGGACAATGATGTCCATTAGACCAGACTCTTTGGATTCATATACAGTGTGAGAGTGATTCAAAGGATTTTTTTGGGTGTACAGGGGGGCCAAGACATAAAACACAACTTTTTAGCAATTGCATGCACAGACACTCAAGGAAGTGGTGATATGGTTTAGCACAAAAATGTGGACCAGGTTTCCTTAAAGAACATGTTAATTTAATGAATGTAAAGAAATTTCTGTATTGTGTAAAGTAAAGGGAACCTGTCACGGATTCTTATGCCCAAACACAGACCATGAGTTAGACTAGGTTATTTAAAGAAGATTGTTTAAAGATCCCCTATCAACTTCCATGATGGACAGATTTGTCATCATAGAAGGACCTGTCAATCACTGAAACACATGTAGAAGCAAGGAGCAGGTTAAGTTTAGTTAGTCTAGGCAGGTTTAGTTCTAGTTAACAGTGACTGGGCAGGTTTTAGTCTAGTATACCGGCTTGTTGGGTCCCCGGCCAGATCTTTAAAAAATATTTTCACTGAATCACCAGAGTGTTTTAGAGAATATACCTGGTTTGAATCATGCGCCAGCCTCTAATTCACGCTACTCACGTTTTGGGCAGCACAAATCAGGTGACAAGTTCCCTTTTTCTTGCACTCAAAGGTGTAAATCCTCATTAAGTTGCAGCTTAATAAGACATTTTTAGTCTTTCAACGGACAGACAAATAAAAATAAACATCTGATACTTTGTTGTGAATGCAGGATAATGTCATTGAGAAACATTGTATAAAATATTAAGATTTGGAAAATATACAAAAATGAAGAACTAATATAGTTTTCACATACATTACAAGTTTCTGAGAAGTATCAAATGCTTAAAAAAAAAAAAAAACTGTATTGTTTTTCTTAACTAGTCCTTAAAGAACTGGGAGGCATTTCCACCGGTTAGAAAACAATGCTTATTGAATGGAGGTAGCTGTTTTAACGTCTTGCTTTAGGGAAAACATCATAGTGATCATTCTCCCATGTGAATTAGCAGTTATTTTAATAGTTTTTCTCATTTGGTTACTATAGTCTCTAAGGAAAAATTCTCATTCTCAAAATAAAACAACTTGCGTCCCAGTGCCGGGTGATCAAACACAACATAAGACTATTTCAAGACAATGAAGTCCAACAATGAAACTGAGAACCAAGAACACAATTATTATCATTCTATTCTGTCGTGTAAAATTTGAAATGAAAAGTCGATTAAGGAACAAACATGAAAGAGAAATTCTATTTGGATCCAAAATGGGGAATTTATTAAAGGGTTGTCCGGGCTTTTTGTAGAATTTCTATGTGTATTCAGGCTGCAAAATGTTGACAGTTTGTAATATACATCCTATCAACATTTTGCCTTGTCACCCAGATATCACCCATTTGCGTCTGCCGAGGAACGACCAGGGGAGAGGGCGTGTTTGTGTTGGAGCCTGCATGTAAATGGAGAACTGGACATTATGCCCAGACTTCTCCAAACACGCCTCCTTCCCCAGTTATATGACCAGCTACCCCCAGACTCCTACAGACCAGCCCCAACCTCTAATATGACCACCCACCCAGCGGGTCCACTCCTCAACTGACACAATGTGCTGAATCCGCAACTGTGAAGGAGATTCGGCACACTGTCAGTGGAGAAGGGGACCGCTGAATGCAATATGGTGTGTGCGCCCTCCCTGTGGCCTTGTATTATGATGTGTGTGTGCACACCTAGTCCTCTGTGTTCACTGTCAATGGAGCCGAGGACTGCAGCTGCCGGCTCCTGGGCATAGACATAACCGGCTCCACTGCACAGAGAGCCGGTCTGTCTATACCGCAGCTGCTGGCTCTCTGTGCATAGTTGAGCTGATACTCCTCTCTATCTCTTGCAGTACAGAGCAGGGCATAGAGAGCCGGCAGCTTCATACTCTATATATTCATATTCGAGCGACATGCTGACTCTGTGGTTGGCACTGCAGCCTTGCAGCACTGGGGTCCTGGGTTCAAATCCCTCCAAGGAAACATTTGCAAGAAGTTTGTATGTTCTCCCTGTGTTTGTGTGGGTTTCCTCCCACACTCCAAAGACATATAGCCATTTCACATCTGCATTTTTTGTTTTTACCGCAAGAACGCATCCAAACACAACCAAAAACGCACCATAGGATTTAATGCAAAACGCATTGCAAATGCAATGCAAAACGCATGTAATTTTGCAAAAACGGAGTACTCATGCATTTTTGCAAACGCAGCCAAAAACGTGGGCTGCAAATTTTGGGCTGCATTTGCAAAAACGCATGCATTTTACATTTTTGCAAAATGACATGCGTTTTGCATTAAACCCTACGGGTGCGTTTTTTATGCATTTTTAGCCTTAAGAACGCATAGAAACGCAAATGCAGGCAAACGCAGCCCAGCCTTAGATGTGAACTGGGCCTATATACTGTAGGATAGTTTAGATTGTGCACCCCAATGGGGATAGTAATTTCTGATGTATGTAAAGCGCTATTGAATAACAGCACTATATAAATGTATAAATATTATAGTATTATTAAATCATTCAGATTTAGTGATTTTTCTCGTAAGCAAAGAACGGACTGATTTTATCAGTGTCTTTAATCTAGCTAGCAATTACTATGGCAATGGTATCCTTGGGTAACCTCAGTTACTCCCTGCTTACCAGGCCGCTATCCCCATGGCTATTCATTTAGTGTTCGGGTAAGCCGGGAGTAACTGAGGGCACCCGAGAACACCGTTACCAAGGTAATCATAGCTAGTGGCTTCTATGGCAACGGTTGTCCTCGGGTGACCTCATCGCTTAACATGATGCAGCTCTCAGCTCAGTCATTCAGTGTTCAGAGCCTGCAGGGATACGATGCTATCACCGCAGCCTCTGATCGTGCTGAGCTAAAAGTGTGTCGTGTCGAGCAAAGAGAAGACATCGCAGAGGATCAAGGAGGCGCATGAGGGTTGAGGGGTTAATAAAGATGGAGTCCCTAAACCTCTTTGTTTTTTTTTCTAATAAAATGTTATTTCAATGTGTATGAGTCTTCTTTACATTTACTTGAGATTCTTAATGGCCGGGACTAATATTGACCCGACATTAAAAATCTTGGGCTTAATGCCAGCTGGCAATAAAAAGCTGGCATTAACCCTTTATTACCCAACTGACACTACCACCAGTGCTGAGTCCGGGTAAAGTGCCTGGAAATGGCCACTTTCAGGGGCAGCGGCAGGCTTTTATTCTTGGTGTGAGAGGCCCTAAAACAATGGGCCCTCACCCCACTGAGAATACCAGCTCTCAGCTGCCTATTTTTACCTTGGTTGGCAATTAAAAATAGGGCGGAGCATTACGCATTTCTTTTTGCCAGCCATGGAAAAATAAGGCAGCTGAGGGTGGCAACTCGCAGCTGTCTGCTTTATCTGTGCTAGACTTAAAAATACAGCGGAGCCCTACGCATTTTTTTTTTTTTTGCATTACTTATATATTTTTTCACAGTATGATCGGAGGTTGGTTGCCATACTCTAATGTGTATGGCAGCCAAGCACAATCACTGTCTAGATTGTGGAAATGCAATCTGATTGCAACAGCCAATCACAGAGGCTCTCACAGAGTTTGGGCATCTGTGATTGGCTGTTGCAGCGGGACACTGGTAAGTCCAATCTAGCTATGCTAGCATTTATCTATTCTATCTATCTATCTATCTATCTATCTATCTATCTATCTATCTATCTAATTTTCTACCTATCTCTTCATCTGTCTATCTATTCTATCTTTTAACAAAATGGGAAAGACCATGTTAAAAATGTATGTTATAACATTTCATACTTATGACATGCGCATGACATACAGAGGCTAAGTGAGGGGAAACCATACACTGTCATGTCATCCACATGTCATACGGGTGTTAAAACGCATGACACCCGCATGGCATAGATGTGAGTGCACCCTAATTGAAAGAATGGATGTCTGAATGAGACATAATTCTTCTACTTATGTAGACATTTCTATAGCTCACAGACATATATTGACACTTTGGTGTATGTAAAAATGACTTGTTAGCTATAGGCTGAATATGACTCTTCTAAAGGTTTGGACAATGACTTATGGAGGACTTATGAGGTAGTCACCTCCCCAAGGTATTACTTGGAATATTTTTTTTTTCATCTTACAAGTGCTGATTTGCATACCTGCATCAGGTTGATCAATAAACTGTGTATGATTACTTATTAAATTACCACTGAGAGGTATATATTAATTTCACCACCAGAATGGTAATACTGTACAGTATATGTTCCATATTTGTAGTAAAATACTTTCCAGCACTTATACAGCACAATTATGATGTACTAGAAATAGGCCCGATGCTACCGCATCGGGAGTGCGGTGAAATGAACATCTGTGTATGCTTAGTGGTGCTGACGGGAGCAGTGGACATGTGTCACACCGTTTGCGCTTTCCAACATATCTGTTCTATGTCATCCCTCCGCACTAGGGTATTGTATGTGTTGCGTCATTTGACCTTTTCACCCTGCGCTCTGTCTCTTTCTTGTTGTGTACTGTATTTTGGTATCTGGTGTTGTGTTTCTTGAGCTGTGTTCACTATGTGGTGTCTCCCCTGTGTGCTGTGTGTGTGTTTACACTAAATGGTCTTTTGTAAGCTGTTGTGACTATAATTGGAGGTGGTACATTGTTTTGATATGTGTGTGATTGAAAGTATTTGTGTGCCTGAGAGTATACAGGTATATAGCTGCCTGTTGAATTTGCTGTTGGACAGTAGAGTACTCTAACCAGAGAGTACTTGTATGTACCAGAGTGTATGCAGGTATACAGCTGCCTGTTGAATTTGCTGTTGGACAGTAGAGTCCTCTCTCCAGAGAGTACTTGTGTTCCTCAGAGAGTATACAAGTATACACGTGCCTGATGAATTTGCTGCTGGACAGTAGAGTAGCTGGAGAGTACTTGTGTGCCTCAGAGAGTATACAGGAATACAGGTGCCTGTTGAATTTGCAGCTGGATAGTAGAGTTCTCTCTCCAGACAGTACTTGTGTGCCTCAGAGAGTGTACAGGTATACAGGTGCGTCAAAGATATGCATGCGTGAGGTAATAAAAAATCTTAACTGCACGTGTGCTGGACCACCCCGCAGTTGTGGCTGTGACTGTGAATAGCGGTGACATATATCAGTTTGTGGCAAAGTGTCACGGCTTTGTCCTCTCTCCAGAGAGTACTTGCGTACCTCAGAGTGGATACAAGTATACAGGTGCCTGTTGAATTTGATACTGGACAGTAGAGTTCTCTCTCCAGACAGTACTTGTGTGCCTCAGAGAGTATATAGGTATACAGGTGCCTCAAAAAGAGAATACATGCGTGAGGTAAAAAAAATCCTAACTGCGCGTACGTTGGTACACCTGCAGTTGTGGCTGTGACTGTGAATAGCAGTGATGTATATCAGATTGTGGCAAAGACGTCACAGCTACGTCCTCTCTCCAGAGAGTACTTGAGTGCCTCAAAGAGGATACAGGTATACAGGTGCCTGTTGAATTTGCTGCTGGACAGTAGAGTCCTCTCTCCAGAGAGTATTGTGTACCTCAGAAAGTATAGAGATCTACAGGTGGTGCCTGAAGAGTATTTATGCATGAGGTAATACCAAATCCTAGCTGCATCTGCGCTGGTACACCACGCAGTTGTGGCTGTGTAAGGGAATATCGTGACATATATCACTTTGTGGCAAAGACATCAATGCTATTCGTACACAGGCGTAGTACCAGGTGTGGCTTCCAGGGGGAAATCTTCCCATACAGGCGCAGTACCAGCAGTGCTACTGCGCGTGCGTAGGAAGAGCGGTGACTAGACCGCTACGTGCGCACGCGCAGTTCCTGCCTGGAAGCTGCAGTGACGTGCATGTCTTGCCCCGTGGCCACGAGCTGCGCCAGTGTAAGAGAGTAAACTAATAAGCTGCTAAAACCAAGCAGACTGCCATTTTGTAGTGGCCCAGGAAAGTGGAAAACACAGTCTCTGGTTGCCATGGTGACTGCTCTGTGTCTAGGAAAGTGAAAGCACAATCTCTGGTTGCCTTGGTGACGGCTCTGTCAGTTGCTCCTGTTGTTGTGTGATCATTTCCTGCGGTGGCTTACTAGTGTAAGGATTACAGCAGAGCCAGTGCAAGCTATATGGGCCTTTAAAGTTGTTTGCAAGCCCTGTTGTGTGGACTAAAGACTTTATCTGAACTGAGAAAGTGTCCACAATCTGAGGAGGCTGAGGAGATGTTCCCCTGATGGAGTGAGTGATTGGCGTCCAAGAAGGCCGTGAGTGACTGCGAAAGGAGAGCCGGCGTCCGGTGCCATCCACATTGGGAGGATCCTGACAAGGAGCTAGACAAGCCCCTAAGATGTAGCAGATTGCACCCAAGAGCAGTAAGCAAAAGATCGTGTCTGGTCACATTGGGTTGTGGGGGGGGGGGTGAATCTGGCATTGGCTGGTAAGCTGCAAATTTTGCTGTTTTTTTACAATACGTTTTTTTTTTTGCGCCAAAGGTTTTTTCTTTTTTCTTTTTCTGGACTTGCTGCAGCCCACGTGGAATATACACCGGTGTAATAGCTACATTGAGGTGATGGTACCATAGTTTTGAGATACCCGGGTATCCCTGTGCTAAGTGTATAGCCAGCATTGATATAGTGTAATGTATTGTTATTAGCTGTGATGAGTTATACTCAGTGTGCCATCTCAGAGGTCCCATCAGACCGCCCACAGTTGATGTACATAGCCTTTAGTTAAGTTAAATCCTTGATAAGTCTAACGTGTAGGTAAATTTGTTCCTGGTTCTGAGTGTGATTTACATACCTGGGAACTCTGAGATTGGTGCATTGATGTCGGCTAACGCTGAGGGTGTTAAACTGTTATTGGTAATATTTTAAGGGGATTTTGAGACTTTTACATTCCTTACTGAACCATACCTTGATCCCCATATCAGTAAAAATACTGTTGTTTATTTCTGCCTCTGTCTCAGTCTGTGACTCACTGGATCTTAATAGGACCTCCGGTCATTACACCAGCTCAAGTGACATACATGTCACCGCTATTGCCATGCAGACGCAGTAGCAGCCGCGGCTTACTGCGCCTGCTTACGAATAGCAGTGATGTGTATGCTGCCACGAACTGCCAGTGCCACGGTGGATTCTGGGATAGGTTATAGCGGCAACTGACAATTATGTATGTAGATAAACAAGGCTACAGATAATTAACTTTAATCCAACACTTACCTTCACTTTTTGTTGATGATGGTATATTTGCCAGGCGATATGAACATGCATAGCACACCATTTTCCAGGTTTCTAGGTGAAATAAAAAATATAATATATTTGAAACATTACACAGTAAATTACAATAAAGTAAATACATGGCATCAGTTGTATCGGCAATTAATAAATGGCCAAGGAACTATTTCTGACAGCACTTTACATTAATGAAGTGATGGTTATTTTGCACATGACTTTTTCCTGTGAAATGTTATACATGCTGGACAGGATACTCGGCTGACTATAAAGATTTATTTGTACAACAAAATAATTTTCTATTTTTTTTTTCAACCCCGCACATGTAATTCAAAGACATCTATGCACATTATAATGCAGTAAGCTAATCCTGCCAAATTCCGCAAATTGGCCAACTATGTATTGTATGGAGGGCTCCTGACGCTCCCCTGACAGATATGTTGTGGAGAGAAGGTTCGGGCAGTTTGAATTCACATGTTCCCTTCTATTTTTCTCAATGGAGATAAGTTGGCGCCAGAGGTGTCTGGCAATGACATTCTCCCTCTCCCAACTGAATTCACATTGGCTGAGCCGAATCATTCTGTGTTTAGACAGTTTATAAACAGTTTAACTTATGGTCCATTTCTTCAAATGCTAATTTTTGACTATTGGCTTGTATAAATAGGCAGGCAAAAAAAATACAGAAAAAAGAATCATCATTCATCTGATACCATGATTACAGTATATGTCGTGATAAAGTTCATTGTTATCGGCAGCACCTCATCCTGTGTAAACAGTGTCCATTATTTATTTATTTTTTTGTATAATTCACAGAAGACACCATGAAAATACAGTAGTAGGCAACAAATGAAAAGTAATAATCAAAAGTATTGGACCCTCCAGGATATTCTAAAACATGTAGCTGGGAGTCCAGCTGATAGACATAGAAAGTACTAAGAGCACAAGTATTGATACCAGCAACAATTCAAGAGACAATTTGCATATCTCCAGAGGACCAATGCAGCTAAACGTAGTGATTAGCGAAATATTCATAATCGTTTACTCGTAACCAGTAGTCTTTAATACTAGCGCATTCATCCGAATAGTGAGTCCAATTAAGTTTAATTATTGATAGGCTCTGCCCAGATACATCCAGCCATAAAATGAGCATTTCCGGGGCAGGGCGGGAGGGTGGGCTTTTTTAAGTTTTTACTGCATGAAATACCTTATTGTGCCCCCCAGAGACACCTACCATTCAATCTGCTCTCAGTGGGGTGTTGATTCCCTTTATGTACAGAAAGGAGCTATCAGTATGTGTCAGATTGCTCAAAATTGACACATGACTCACAAGCATCAATGTTACTTGCCGAGTAACGAATATCACGAATACTGTACTAGCCGTGTGAGTAACAAATAGTAATGATTACACTGACTAATCACTAGCTATAAGTCTCCTCTCTACTGGGATGCCGGATTGGTGTGTCAATCTCCACAAGGAGAAAAGCTTACCCCTTAGACCCTGTCTTAGTCTCTCATACAGCGAGATCAGATCCCATACTTTGCACTGACAAGGGGCAATCACCCCAAAACATAGTGTCTGCAAATTGGGGTTCTGATCTGGCATAAATCCTAAGTCATATTGCAAGGCTCATTAAAGGATCAATTTTGACTTTCAGTATTGCTGCTTCCAATAGGTGGGACTAGAGATCAAATCTAGTTCCTCCCTGAAGAAGCAATTTGCAATTTGGATGAAGACATAGAAGGAACAATATGTTTTTATTGCCACTTTTCAATTTGCATACTACTTCATGGCATCTTCTGTTAAATGAATATGATAGTAAATACCTTTTGGCCACTTTGCATCATATATCTGGAGTGTGAAGTGAATCCTACGCATACAGTTCTGGCCGCCGGGCTAAACATACCAGTAAATGACCTCCGATAGCAGATCAAAGTTTGTGCAATAGCCTGGATCGCTTTGTGTAAAAAGGGCCACTAAATACAATTTAGCATTTGGAGCAATTGGAACAATCCCACCAAAAATTTGGAGAGCAAGTAACTGCCCTTTCTAGGAACAACTTGGTTCAATCTTTTGTGATTTCAATACTTTGCTACGGGAGACTGTCTTGAATTGATATTATGGGGTTTGTAAAATAAATCCAAATTTTACACCTATTTAAAGATCATGTCCAAAATGCAGTGGACAAACCAGAAGGTCTAAAGGACTTATCAATACTTTACAAGTCAATATTCCTATATATATTAAAACATCTAAGTTAAAGGGAACCTGTCAGCTAGTTTATGCCTCCCCAGCTATCACTATCTGTACCTGTAGCATACTATTCTAATCATCCCTGTCTGAGCTCATAGTGTAATGTAAAAGGTGAAATAAAAGCATTTATACACTTACATTCCCTTATGTAATGAGGCAGTCAGTCCCCAGCTTGGAGGACGGGGACTGTTTGGCAGGTTAATAGTTAAAGGGATGCGGTCACCTCCAAAACGCCTCCTAAGCTATCAAAACATGTCCCTGCACCATCCTATCACTAATCTCACACTCCTTTTGTTCTCTAAAAGCATCCTGTGAAAGTGCATAAAAACGTTTTAATACTCACTCATTAGCAATGTTAATTAGCAGTGGTTATATTCTTTAGTCACCAGGGTGGGCTGTTTTGCAGCCTGAATGATCCACCCTCTCTCTGTCTGTGCTGCTGTGATGTGCAGCTGAAGGCAGGACTAATGATTTGCATTCTGTGAGTGATGGAGAGGGGGAGGGCAAAGCCTGCACAAGCAAAGCACAAGCAGAGCAAACAGAGAGAGAGGGAGGATCCTCGAGGTTGCAAAGCAGCCTGCCCTGGTGACTAAAGAATATAGCCCCTGCTAATTATAATCACTAATGAGTAAGTATTAAAACGTTTTTATGCACTTTCACAGGATGCTTTTAGGAGGCAAAAGAAGTGTGAGATTAGTGATGGGATGCTGCAGGGACATGTTTTGCTAGCTTAGGAGGCGTTCTGGAGGTGACAGGATCCCTTTAACATTTCAGCCTTGTGCTAGAACATGTTTGGAGACCTGATGTGATGTCACAACCATGTGACTACAATAGGTGGAGCTAAGTTCTCATAGAACATAATACGATTGCTGGCTTAGCTCCGCCCACTATGGTCACATGATCGTTACATCACACAGGTCCTTTAAGCCATCCAAGTTAAAAGTGAGTTAACTATTATCCTGCCAGACAGTCCCCCTCCTCCAAGGTGGGGACTGAAATGTAAGTGTATGAAATGCTTTTTTTCACCTTTCACATTACACTATGAGCTCAGACAGTGATGATTAGAATAGTATTATGAAGCTGCAGGTACAGATAGTGATAACTGGGTGGACATAAACCACCTGACAGGTTCCATTTAAGGGAGCCCAGCAGATTTACCTGTAAAAAAAATCCTATACATAAATAACCAGATATGAGTGAACCTTTACAAATTCATCTTGACAGCATTTACCAGGCACATTATCCTCTACAAACATTTATTTAAGGAGGTGGAAATATTGAAATACTGGCTCTTATTTTTTAATTTCTTATCTGAGTTGCAACAAATATTGCCATTTAATGACCAAACACTGACTAGACAAATTTTGCTGAATATTCGCTCGTCTTAATTTTATGATCTATTGACTCAAACGTGATTCTTCTCCAGTACATCAGACAAACTTACCGCTGTTACTATAAATTACAGTTAGGAATATTAGTCTATTACACTTTTTAATATTAGATAAGTATTTAAAAATGAATATAATGTCCCTTTAACAGATGATCTAGAAATAAATTGTTATTGCTGTTACATAATCTACATGATAAATCAATCAATGTACTGTATTACTTTTGCTTTAAATGCTCAGAAATGCTAAAATCGACTCTTACCCTCAGCATAGGCCTGAAAGGATCAGTCAACTGTGAAGAGAAAATGACAACCCGGTTACATGCCTGTCACTCAGACAATTACATTTATAAACACAATGTAGACATTTTACATTCAAATTAAGACCTTTTAGAAAATAATTAGTCAATTTGCCGATCATCACAACCATTTTGCAACTTGAACAGTTTCCAATAGTATACTTTACGTATGCCAGTATATACTGTACACACACTATTATGCACAATATACTTTTAAAGCGCCCATCATTATTTCCCATTGTCCTCCATTCTATTCTGCATTTGTAGAACAGCCAAGGCCACTTTTCTTGTTTCCCACAACACGTCTTTTTTTTCTATAATACAATGTGGGATGTTTTGGCATTGACAAGTATGACATGCCGCGTTGCCAACATTTGACAGCTGCTGTTTTGATATAGTAAAATGCTTTTTTATTGGGCTTTTGCTGTTCAATGTATTAGACAAGGCCAAGTTTTCTTGTATGAAGCACAAAGCTTTGTATGGAAATGAAATGATGACAAAAAAATATAAGAATTCTAACAAAAAAATGGAACACAATGGTGTATAAGTTAATGAATGAAGGTGTTTAGGATTTCTATTCACATGCAAGTGGTTCTGAAAAAATATAATAATTGTTTTTGATGGATGTATGAAGAATCAGTTTATTGCCTTTATCAGATGAGAGTAACAATGCAGCACAGCTGAATTTGCGTCTGAACTCTTTCTTTATCCACTATAATACTAACTTAAAGGGAACCTGTCATTTCATTCTACCCCCTAACCTATCAATACCTGTCCCTGAACCATCCCTCTCTGACCAAAAAGTGCCCAATAAAGCTTAAAGGGATCCTGTCACCCCAAATCACCTCTAAACCTATTAAAACCTGTCCCTAGAGCATATTAACACTGTCCCTACACTCCTTTTAGCTCCTAAATGGCATTAGTCAAAGTGAATATAAACGTTTTATAAGTACCTGATTAGTCATGATAATGAGTGACTATGCTATTCATAGTCACTCATCAAGGCAGCCCCTCTTCTTCATATCACGCCTATTCAGGCGTGCTCGTCAGTCTATGTTCAAAATCGCGCCTCCCTGCGCGCCTCCCCTCTCTCTCATAGCGTCCGGGCTTCACTGTAAGCTGTATGACGCGATTCGCGTCATTCCCGGCGCCGGATGACGTATTTGCAGCCGCGCCGCGCTATCAGCTTCAAAATACGCACTGCGCATGCCCATGCACATGCGCAGTGCGGGACTTGAAGCTGACAGCGCGGCGCGGCTGCAAATACGTCATCTGGCGCCGGGAATGACGCGAATCGCGTCATACAGCTTACAGTGAAGCCCGGACGCTATGAGAGAGAGGGGAGGCGCGCAGGGAGGCGCGATTTTGAACATAGACTGACGAGCACGCCTGAATAGGCGTGATATGAAGAAGAGGGGCTGCCTTGATGAGTGACTATGAATAGCATAGTCACTCATTATCATGACTAATCAGGTACTTATAAAACGTTTATATTCACTTTGACTAATGCCATTTAGGAGCTAAAAGGAGTGTAGGGACAGTGTTAATATGCTCTAGGGACAGGTTTTAATAGGTTTAGAGGTGATTTGGGGGTGACAGGATCCCTTTAAGAAAAATGATTTATAACTTAAATGCAGTCTCCATGCATAGACTGGAAAGACGGGCTCCAGGGCTCCATTCTCCACCCTTGCTGGCTCCTAGCATGCCCCACTAGGTGTCCTCATTCTTTGTGCTGTGCCACCTCTTTTTGAAATTCTCGCCTCCTTTGCTACTATGATGCGCCGGGCTGGAACATCATAACTGGCCCGGTACATTGTGAGGGTTTATGACGTGTACGGCCCGGCTTCAATATGCGCACTGTGCATGCGCCGGAGCCAAGCCAAGCATGTGATCAGACACCACAATGCACCAGGCCGGATATGACATTCCGGTGCCGGAGTCATGCCATTAGAGGAGGCGGGAATTTCAAAATGAGGTGGAAAAAAAGAAATACTGAAAATGCCCAGCGGGGTGTGCTAGGTGCCAGAGAAGCAGGAGGGGGGGGGGAAGTAATGGAGCCCTGGAACCCGCCTTTCCAGTTTCTCGATGGAGACTGCATGTAAGTTGTAAATAATTTATCTTAAGCTTTATAGGGCACTTTTAGCTCAGAGAGGGATGGTTAGGGATCAGCTAGCAAGGTCCAGGGCCAGGTAGTGATAGCACAGGGGGGTAGAATGAGCTGACAGGTTTCCTATAAAGCTCCAGCGTATTGTTTTCTACCACTGAAGTGGCGCTTTAAATCTAAGAATTCCAGAATTTAACTTAACCTCTGGAGTTTTCATGCTTTCTCAGTGTCACTCCAATCCCACAGCGCCATCTTGTTACTGTAACTTCTGACTGACCTTAAGTCAGAAGTTACATCATGAGCTCTCAATACAACTCTAAAAGAGTAATAACGAGGCCAGAATGAGGTCATCATAGAGATGTATTGGGTTTTGGCATCTGGCATGCTTCATGAAACACTAAAGCTGCCCACAGGTGAGAAATTGCTGAAGTTAAACAGGATCGGTGAAAATTGAGGATGAAGCTGCCGTAGGGTGAAGTTTGAGATTTAAATAAGGAAAAAGATCCAGCGGAGAAATTAAGACTGTGTAAATTGAAACATGTTGGCTTGATGCACACCCCGCTGTTTTATGGAGGTTTTGTATAGCGAATAAATAAGCATTCCGGAAATTCTCCGCTGGATCTTTTTCCTTATTCTGATTATCGTGCCCGATACGAGGGCGGTTTCCGTGCGGATTATAACTCCAGGACGTGACAGAATGGAATCATACCGGTGAGCTGCCTTTCCCTACCCATTTTCCCACTGTAACTTTGAGATTTAAAGCACCACTCCAGAGGTGCAATATAAAAATCAGTTAGAGTGGTGCTTTAAAGAGGGGCTTGTCACTAGATAAATTCCAACTTTTTGCTCTTACTTTGCTCATACTACTCTCCTGAGAATTCCAATAATTTTTCTTATTTTTAACCGGAAATAAGGTTCCAGAGATAACCTTTTTATTTAGTGCTAATTTCTATGGTCTTCACGAACGAGGCAGTGCCTACCCTGTAGGCACCACCACTTGGTAAACACCAAAAACCCTGCACTATATAAAAACCTTTCTGACATTTGTAACATAATGGCTTCTGGCAATACCTAATTATATCGCAAAACAAAATTAATTTAATCTACACTGACATCTTTTTCTACTACACATTTGCTGAAAACCTTGAAGGAGTTTTCCACCTTAAACTTTTATATTTCGAAGGCTTGCTCTGTGAAAAATAGCTACAGTAAATAACTATAGGGATCATTGATTGGCTGCGGCGGTCATGCCCTGTAGTTGCGATGTCACTGATGCAACTATTTTAACAAAGACAGGAGTGGAAGGATGTAATATTCATTTTGCTATCTTTAAAGATAGAAAAGAGTTTCATGGTGTTATCACACAAAGCTCATAAATATACTATGTTTTTTTGGAGGCAGGAAGGAATGGAAGGGAGGAGGCTTAAAGCTTTACTACCAGATATTGGTAATAAGTCAAAAGGAGAGAATATTAAATGCACTAAAGAGAGTACATCTTTTTATGGCACTATTTGACACTCTTCGTGAGGTTTCTTATAGGCCATTCTTTTTTTTTTTCAAAGGCAACATGCTTTTGATATTATTTCACTAATGGAGAAAAAAGCAAACAAGTATGTATATTTATAGACCGCATTGGTCCAAAACTTGGACTCACTTGGTCAAGCAATGGTTTTCGTTTTTTAATTGTAAAGTGCACATTATAGAATTAAACTGTGGGTAGCAAATACAAAAAGGATCATTTATGGAATCAATGAGTATAGAAACTCGTGTGAAACAAAATAAAATATGTGTTAAACCTTAGATTCTACAAAGCAAGCTCCTTTTACTCTGATAAAACCTTTACACATGATTGGCATTCTCTCAAGGAGCTTCATTGGGCAGTCACCTGGAATGGCTTTCCAACAATCATAAAGGTGTTCCCAGGAGTGTTCGGCACTTGTTTGCTGCTTTGTCTACACTCTCTGGTCCATATCAAAATCAGCACAGAAAATCTCACCAAAACACTGCCAGGTAAATATCCATTTCATTCAGCAGCAGATTGGAGGGATCTGTGCTGACGCTCTGTTATGGGGATCTGTGGATGACGCTCTGTTATGGGGGATCTGTGGATGGCGCTGTTATGGGGATCTGTGGATGGCGCTGTTATGGGGGATCTGTGGATGACACACTTATGGGGGATCTGTATGGAGCACACTTATTGGAGGGATCTGTGGTGACGCTCTGTTATGGGGATCTGTGGATGACGGTCTGTTATGGGGGATCTGTGGATGGCGCTATTATGGGGGATCTGTGAATGACACACTTATGCGGAATCTGCATGGAGCACACTTATTGGAGGGATCTGTGGTGACGCTCTGTTACTATGCTTCACATACACAGGAGTGATTGAGCCCTTAGGCAGCCTTGTGTCTGAATGCCACCGGTCACGTCCTTGACAGTATGGCTGGTCGCTGGTGCCACAACCGCCCCCAACTGTGGGTTGCAAGTGATCGTGCACCGGTATAATGACACCTCGCTTGCCTTCCAGGGAGCTGACAATCTGCTGCTGAATGAAATGGATATTTACATGGCAGTGTTTTTGTGAGTTTTTCTTCTCTGGTCCATATCACTCCAAACCATCTCAAATGGATTAAGGTTGGGTGATTGTGAATGTCATGTAATCTGATGCAAAACTCCATCTTTCTCTGTATTGGTCTCTTACCCCTCACATAGACTGGAGGTGTATGTTCGGTTATCATCCTTTTACAACACAAATTCTGATACCTTTAAGTGCAAATGCATGTTCTTACAGAATGCTGTGAAAGCCTAGGAATAAATCACCAACCATGTCATCAGCAAAGAATCCTCATACCATCACACCTCCCCCTTTATACTTCATGATATTTCTGCACTTTACATACAGAAACCTTCTATTCATCTTTTACTGTGCCTCTTGGAAACATAGCAGACGGTACCAAATTTTAAAAATTTTGACTCATCAGTCCAGATTACAAGCTTTCACTTATCAAATGTCTCATTTTTGTATTGCTTGGGCCAAACAAGTCACACCTTCTAGTTTGCAGTCCTCAATAGTGACTTCTTTGTACCAATTCAACCATAAAAGTGTGTTTCTCTCAGGCTACTCTGGACATCTGATAGTCACATCTGGGTACAACATATGTAACGACTGTCACCTTATGGGCTGTCAATTTAATCTTAGACATTGACAGCTCTTGAGCATAGCTTCAAGGTTCTAAAACATTTTGGTTTTAATCATGTCATAAGGTAATGATGGACTATCATTTGTCTTTTCTAAGTATTATAGTTCTAGTCATATTCAGGCATAGTACAGATGTGAAATCGTTCTCATCAATCTATGGAACGCTGTAGCAACAATGTCTCTGCAAAATACACCTGATGATCACAAACACTTTCTGAAGGCTGGGGGGTCCACAAATGAATGCTTCATAAGACAAAGCTGTTCATTGGAAGCCATTTCAGGTGACTACCTGATGGAAGCTTCTTGGCCGAATGCCAAAGGTGTGTAAAGCTGTCTACAGAATAAATGAGGGGGTAATTTGATAAATATAATAATATAATAATATTTCTCTTGGACTGCTTCACACATGTTTTTTTACTCTTTTTTTTCATATGAGCTGCTTCTTGGTTTTCCTTCCTTCTGACTGAATCTGCAATGTGCACTTTCCAAAAAGAACAATGTAAACCCCTATATACTGTTAGTATCTGAAGCTGCTACGGCCAGGCCTTTATGCCTGAAATCCGGAGGAATAAAGGTCATTCCCTGAAAGCTGGAAAGGAAGACATGGCATTTCTGTAGGTGCCTAAGTAGGTACCAACCCCATACAAGAAAGATAACTTGGCACTCTTGTGAAGTTTTAAGGGCTTTTATCAGAAAATAGGCACAGACGCTTTGGTCAAACAGGCTTTCATCAGTGTGCGCTCTGTATATAATGAAGACATTCAGGATGGATGAATGCTATGTGGAAGGCTGCAGTATCCATCGCAGGCAGAGCTAGCACTGCCAGGGTAGATCCTGCAGCCTTCCACATAGCACTCGTCCATCCTGAATGTCTTCATCATATACAGAGCGCACACTGATGAAGGTCTGTTTGACCAAAACGTTTGTGCCTGTTTTCTAATAAAAACCTTTAGGCTATGTGCACACCTATTTTTGGTGTGTTTTGCATGAGTTTTTACTTGCAGATATTCCCACAATCTGCAAGGGGAAATGCATCCCAGCAAAGTCTATGGGTTTTCTGAAATGCTGTGCACACCTTCAGAATTTTTCATTTGCAGATTTGGCTGCAAGAAAAAGAAGCAGCATGCTCATTCATTGTGCATTTTTCCCTGCGTTTGCTCTAGAGGCAAATAGAGTAAAAATACAAGGGACAATATGCACCCAAAAACCCACCAAAAAATGCATCAAGCAGCAAAAAAAGTTGTGAATTGGCTGCAGCGTTTTTCATGCTAGGAGATGTGTTTTTGTGCAAACATGGGGCAAACATTTTCTGCCAAGTGGGCACATAGCCTTAGAATTTCACAACAGTGCCATGTTATCTGCTTGATATACTGAAAGCTGGGATTTCAGAATGATGGCCGTAAAACGTTAGAATGCTATTGACCTGTCAATTCACCCCATATCTGCAGATCAATATTGTTGTTTTACATGATGGATTCCCATTAGGAAAAGTATAGAAGGTATTATTTTTTTATCCCACAAACATCTTTCTCACTAATCACAGATGAATCACTATGAATAGATACCTTGTTGAAACATACAAGTGTAGCAATGTACATGAACGATGTTTGCAATAATGAGGGGCATTTTCCTGATGGATATCACTCACATTACATTGTATCTACAATAATAGAAGTGCAGTGACTGTGAAAAATACTGGGAGACTAGTCAGGCAGGGGTAAATGAATCAATCATGGCTAGGAGAGGCTATCTAGTACTCATACTGTTCACAGGAAGAACAGGAATCTTTTTTTCTGGTGTATAGAAAATGGATGTAAATATCACTTGCTATTGTCTAGTCTGCATAGCTAAACCTTTCAATATGTGTTCCTGTTTGTTCAACCTCGACTTGGAAATCAAGAGACTCCAATCCACCAATTACATCAATATTTCATCAGCACTCTCAATAATACAGCAGCTCTGGGAATACGGGACTGTATTGTTACAACAACAACAAATACTGCATTTCACGCACAACCCCTCTCCACCCCATCACCGCAGGGAAAGCTGCAATGCTTTGAAGAGAGAATTGGCTGCTACCTTAAAAGCAATTGATGCATACTCCAAATCCAGATTAAAACCGAACTTTTTCCTCGCACATATAAACATATCTATGCTAACCTAGATACTGATCATAAACTAAATCACTTTATGAGTTTTTTCCCTGGCTAATGAACAGAAAGCTGTGCCGAGACAATGCCAGCATCAGTCCAATACATGTGGTAGAAAACATATATCTTTGTGTGTGGAGCTGAAGGATTGGAAAATATTACTTTAATTAACTTGTAATTTAAAAGTTGTTTTAAAAAAAACACACTGCAACATAAAGTGTTGAAGCAAGAAAATGTTAGCTGTAGGAAAATGGAAAAAAAACAACAAAAAAATATATCTAAAAAACCTGTTCTGCAGGCTCAACAGGTATGACGCACAGATTGCAATCTAAATAATAGGACTGGAGCACAATATCGGATGCTCCAGTATGAGTCCTGGTAAGGTGGAAGGATGGTGTGTCAGAAGTATCTCTGACCTGGTAGGGAGCGGCACTGGATAACCTTTCAACTATTTGAGGAACAGGTTAATTTAACTTGAAAATTAGGGAATTGATTATTCCCAATTACTGCTGTCTACTCAATATGTAACATGAAATTTTGAGGTCTACTCATTATGTAGCATGAAAGTTTGATGACAGGTTGAGTTCAGGCAGCCATATTAAAAATCAGTCCAGTCACATCAAATGCTTACCCATCAAGAGTATGCACAGAAGCTGCCTGCTATGACACGTACTAGTCTTGTCCATAAGATGGACCAAACTAGTGCATGATGGCACATAAACTATCATGGGTTGGTGTGTTGTCCTGACTAAACATATCTGTGCAAAGCTTTATAATTGCAAAGCACTCCCACATTTTATTTTGTACATATTGGATACTTTGGTTTTTACTTGCATATTAAATGTTTTGCACCTACTAATAGTATAACTGTTGTATGTAACTGGTGATCATTAAGGTCATGAAAATAGGCCCAGAAGCATCTACAACTTCTACCTATATTTATGGCAATTGCATGCAACACTGAATGTTGATGGGCCTGAGCAGCAAAGGCTAGAAATGTATATGTAAGCTATCATTGGTACATGTGAAAAAGGATTACTTCCTGTATAGTTCCAATAAATTTGTATAAGTCCTCTACATGCAACGGGTGAATTTTTTAAAACTTTTTATTGTATTTAATAGTCCTTAGGGACTTTAAGCTGCAATTAACTGATTGCTTGTGCTGTACAGAACGGTGCTCCAGTTAAGCACAAAATACAATCTCCTATGAACTCTGTCCACTGTGTTCACAGGAAGATGGTAATGGCAGGCATGAGTGTCTTCATCAGACCCCCAGCTGTCATGACAACCCATCGGTGCCCTGCGATCACATGACAAAGACGCCGATGGGCAGGATTAGTGACGCGCTTCCTGTCTGTGCATGTTAAATACCGCTATCAGAGATTGACATCAGCATTTAAGTAGTTACCAGCTACAGGTGGATCTTGGATCCACCCTCAGCTGTCAGTGGCACTTGATAGCGGATTAAATCATCCATCAATGCAGGGAAAATGTGTGCTCAGCTTGTGAGCCCACATCAAAGGCAGGAATATAAGTAATTGGTTATGAAGGGGTTAAACATACATGACTGAAATTATATAGCCACTGTCTGTACCATGATGTACATGCGTCATGCAGTATGTATCCACTTTTGGGTTCCTTTTAATATAGGTTATATTAAAATATGATACGTTCTAATGAAATAATTAGATACAGAGGATGTACACTACCGTTCAAAAGTTTGGTGTCATTTAGAAATTTCCTTATTTTCGAAACCAGAGCACATTTTTTTTCAATGATGCTAACATTAAATGAATCAGAAATAAACTCTGTACATTGTTAATGTAGTAAATGAGTATTCTAGCTGCAAACATCTGGTTTTGAATGCAATATCTACATAGGTGTATAGAGGCCCATTTGCAACAACCACCACTCCTGTATTTTAATGGTACATTGTGTTTGCTGTGTAAGAAGGCTAATGGATGTGTAGGAAACCCTAGAAAACCCTTGCACAAACATGCTAGTACAGCTAAAAATGGTTTGGCTGATTAGAGAAGCTATATAATGTACCTTTCTTTGAGCTAGTTGAGAATCTGGAGCATCACATTTGTTTGTTATATGAAACTCTCAAAATGGCCAGAAAAAGAGAACTTTCATGTGAAACTCGACAGTCTATTCTTGTTCTTAGAAATAAAGGCTATTCCATGCAAGAGAATGCCAAGAAACTGAAGATTTCCTACAAAGGTGTGTACTCCTCCCTTTAGAGGAGAGCACAAACAGGCTCTATCCAGAATAGAAAGAGAAGTGGGAGCCCAGCTGCACAACTGAGCAACAAGACAAGAACATTAGAGTCTCCAGTTTGAGAAATCAACACATCACAGCTCCTCTACTGGCAGCTTCATTAAATAGTACTCGCAAAACGCCAGTGTCAATATCTACAGTGAAGAGGCGATGCTGGCCTTCAGGGCAGAGTGGCAAATTAAAAGCAATATCTGAGACTAGCTAATAAAAGGAAAAGATTAATATGGGCAAAACAAAACAGACATTGGACAAAGGAAGATTGGGAAAAAGTTTTGCGGACAGACGAATCAAGTTTGAGGTGTTTGGATCACACAGAAGAACAGGAGAATGACCCAAAGCATACCTCCAAATTATGCATGAACTATTTAGGGAAGAAGCAGGCAGCTGGTATTCTATCTGTAATGAAGTGGCCAGCGCAGTCACCAGATCTCAACTCCACAGAGCTGCTATGGGAGCAGCTTGGCCGTATGGTATGCAAAAAGTGCCCATCAAGCCAATCCAACTTGTGGGAGGGGCTTCAGGAAGCATGGGGTGAAATTTCTCAAGATTACCTCAGCAAATTAACAGCCAGAATGCCAAAGGTTTGCAATGTTGCAATTGCTGCAAAGGGACCATTCTTTAACGATAGCTAAGTCTGAAGGAGAAAATTATTATTTCAAATAAAAATCATTATTTCTAACCTTGTCAATGTCTGGACTATATTTTCTATTCATTTTGCAACTCATTTGATAAAAGTATGAGTTTTCATGAAAAACACAAAATTGAACAGTAGTGTATCATTCAGAGAATACAAGATTAACCCTTTCTATCTGGTAGTGGCAGGTTGAAAATTATTTGGGCCACTAGGTAATAAAGTTTATGAACCCTTTACCAATTACTGTAGCCATTTGATTTGTGTTTAGATGTACTTTAGTAAAATGTATAGCTTGGATTACTTTAGTTTGGTAGATAAGACAATCAGATTTTAATAAGTGATCCAATTGACTAAAAGGATTACCCAATTATTCTGTCCTCAGACCTTTGGATTCTGCTCTAATGATTTAATGTACATAACAAAAACCTTGATAAACATACTGTTACCATGGTAAATTGTGCCACCCTTGGCACTGTTAGAATTTACCCACATGGGTTTATACTGTAATACAGAAAATGTATGTATTCTATTACACTTCTCTATATGGTTTCTAAAACAAGCACACAACAAAGCATGCATTGCATCTCATTAGATCCTTCGAAACATCTCACATCAACCTTCTTCACGTGTGATAATCCTAACGTGATGTGACATTTTGGGATGTGATTTGATGGCAAGTGACAGGCCTGACTTTTGGGTTTCTGACAGCTGACAAAAGGGAAACAAACAAAGCACAACATTTTGCTGCAGTCTATCCTGTGAGATAAAAAAATGCAGATTTGCTGGCAATACCAATTTTTCAATGATTATATTTTTAGAAACAAAAGTGTCATTAGCAGTTTCATGTTAAACAGAAATGTCATTGTCTTCTAATGTTATATTAACATTTCATAGAATTAATATTACTATTATTATTCAGTAGTTTAAAGGATTATTCTCAAATTAATTTGCTAAAATAGGGATGCAATACTAATTGTAGGGAGTCAGATCGTTAGGACCCCAGTTATCCCACAAAAGGGGCTTTGGAACGCGAAAACTAGAATCTGCAAAGCTCCATCTTGAATGAAGCACCACTGCTCTAAACATTGTGTAAGGGACTGACAGAAATACCCCAATATTGTGTTATGGATATGGAGTAATCAACTATCTATGGAATCTTGCTAAACAAAGTCTATTTATATGGCTCAATTTGATGAGACTCTAACCATGTAGGGAAAAGATCTCGGACATTTCAAATTGTCAAAAACATCTGTTTTGAAAAAAGGAGATGATTGTTGTACTGTTCAAATAAGATTGGATTTGTTTATCTATCATACTTCTATGGTGTGAATGCAAGGCTGCACCACTAGCCTCATATTCAATGTAAAATATGTAGATCTTATGCGCAGATGCTTTTTGATCAGTGAGGAACAGCCATGACAAACCTTCAAAAGATGTGTCATTTTGCTTTTTAGCATGTGTGTAAAAACTTGTGAGCCCACATAAAAAGGCAGGAATATAAGTAATTGGTTATGAAGGGGTTAAACATACATGACTGAAATTATATAGCCACTGTCTGAACCATGATGTACATGCGTCATGCAGCATGTATCCACTTTTGGGTTCCTTTTAATATAGGTTATATTAAAATATGATACATTCTAATGAAATAATTAGATACAGAGGATGTACACTACCGTTCAAAAGTTTGGTGTCATTTAGAAATTTCCTTATTTTCGAAACCAGAGCACATTTTTTTTCAATGATGCTAACATTAAATGAATCAGAAATAAACTGTTGTTAATGTAGTAAATGAGTATTCTAGCTGCAAACATCTGGTTTTGAATGCAATATCTACATAGGTGTATAAAGGCCCATTTGCAACAACCACCACTCCTGTATTTTAATGGTACATTGTGTTTGCTGTGTAAGAAGGCTAATGTATGTGTAGGAAACCCTAGAAAACCCTTGCACAAACATGCTAGTACAGCTAAAAATGGTTTGGCTGATTAGAGAAGCTATACAATGTACCTTTCTTTGAGCTAGTTGAGAATCTGGAGCATCACATTTGTTTGTTATATGAAACTCTCAAAATGGCCAAGAAAAAGAGAACTTTCATGTGAAACTCGACAGTCTATACTTGTTCTTAGAAATAAAGGCTATTCCATGCAAGAGATTGCCAAGAAACTGAAGATTTCCTACAAAGGTGTGTACTCCTCCCTTTAGAGGAGAGCACAAACAGGCTCTATCCAGAATAGAAAGAGAAGTGGGAGCCCCGCAGCACAACTGAGCAACAAGACAAGAACATTAGAGTGTGTAAAAACTTTCCATTAGCTACAATGTCACGAGGCCCAATGTGACCAAACGTGCCAAAAACTAGACTCCAATGACAATTAGATGCCTCATTTATAGCCAGTCTAACATCTTAGCAGCACAGTAAAGAAACAATGCAATCATAGAAGCCTGGTATTCAATTCTTGCTACATGGTATATGTTATGTGAGGCTGCACTTGCTGGATCTAGAAGGGATACACTAACGTGGCAGCACAAAAAAATATTCACAGCAACAGAGCATTATCATAACAGTCCAATATCGGTTTATTACACTTCATAAACCACATTACGAAGACAAAGGAACCATATTCTCACTTTTGGCATTATCAAAGACATGTTATACAGTTCAATTCCAGATCGGGTTTGTACGCACACCTCTGGCATTACTGACGTCCATCAGAAACAGCTCCTCGCTCTGGAGGTTACCTTTCTAGGCATTGGCTTGCCCTGCTGTCTCCTGACAGTCTCAAATTCTAGAGCTGACAGCTCCACACAGGATTTTCCTCACCACGTGTTTCCATGGGAAGACTGTGACTCCAGCCAGTCTCTCCGCTCCAAAGGCCTGGCTGCATCAGAGACCCTGCGCCATTGCAGGATCTGGCTCATATCACAGAACCTGGCTGACATAAACGTGTGACCACGAAGAAGTCACATGATATACCACCTGATACTCACAGGTCGAGAGGTGTGTTCACTCACACACACATACTTGCATGCATTAACGCTTGTGTAATACTGTAAGTCACAGTGAAACCATTCATATTTACACTGCAACAGACTTCCGCCTGTGCGATGTATACCAGCCATTTACCATGACTGGTCGCCATATCACAGTTAGTAAATAGTTGCCATGTATTCCTTTTTTAAATATTCTGATTTGAGATTGTTATAAAATATAGGTGGGAAATGATATTCATCCAAATGAATGTCTTCCTATGTAAGACATAGTTGCATCTACTTCATCTTGCTTCTCTGCTTGACTCAAGAAGATAATCTCAAACTAGAGACTCCTTTCATTGGATAAAACATGGTGCCAGGGTCCAGATAAGTTTGTGATTAGGCAAATCACGTAGTTTTTATGCCAGCAAGATATCTAGAATTTGCATTCATTTTTTTATTTTAAATAATACAAAATCCAACATCAATGAATGCAATGTTAGATTTCCATAATTTCATGTTTTAAACAGTATGGAGCAAATTATTATAAGCATAGTCTGTAAACAGATGGAGCTCAGAAAGTAGTGTCAAGGTGTTTTCTATGCCAATCACTTTAATAACCAATGGTATCTGATAGTAAATGACACACGAGACATTTACTGTGCCCTTTCCATAATCCTTTTTATCTCTTTAGTGAATCTATTGCAATGCCTGTCATCGGTATGGAGTTATATCCCATACCAATCCTAACTGATAAGCTCTATATTTAGAGGGATATTTGTCCTTTGAACAGGGATGTAACATTAGATCTGGGTATGTCAAGCAGCTAGTAGGATCCTCTAGTGAGATCTGTACTGGGACTAATATGACAGGTTCAGTAATATGAGTTTGTCCTGCAGCAAATAACAGGAATGCTATATAAAATGACAATATAAGTGATAAAGAAAAAAAATCTAAGATTTCATATAGCATGAGGAAATGTCCCCAAAGCATCGACATCATATTCTGAAGAAAGCATAAGGTGTAAGATTGACTAGCTTTTTGTGACAAGGACATTTATCACTCCCAGTAGGGTTAGAAACATGTTGACATAATGGTGACACTGTGGACCGTGGAGTCGTTCTTCTTCCACTTACCCTTGGGTCCTTCTGCAACAGTGTGTGAGGGACAGTTCCAGGTCTGGCTGCAACATCAATAGGATTGGAAGTCTGAGAAAGACACAACGGTTGAAATTAATTGGACATGACAAAATAGTTTTCTTCTCTGTGCTACTTTGTATCTCTTTAGCTTTGTCTTTGACAAGCCCCTTTGCCTGGCAGTTTCTTTTTCATTTCCAGGCAGCTCACGCCTAATGGCCTGTGACTTCCCTTGATAAGTGAAGCTAAACATCATCAGCTATGGCAGTGGAGAAGAGGGGCTACATTAACATGAATCTTTCCAGCGTTCACCCTTTTGTCAACCTTTAAGTTGTAACATAAACCTTGTCCTTCTAAAAAGCAGGTTAGTATTACCATTCTACAGGTTGTAGGCCAGTGTCACAGTACAATTCTTGCTTTCGAGTGTCAGTAGGCTGAGTATCTTAGACAATATTCCCCAAGGGACAGTGATAATGAGAAAAGCTCCCATCTCTAACCTGGATGAAATTACATACGGATTCTTTGGCGGTACCACAAAGTTATCAGTTGAACCGCTCTGCTTCTGAGCTGCCCTATGCCGCCAATTATATCTAGATTGCATGCTCAGTTGCATGTTCCTCTGGTTAACTGCCATTCATTTTCTTTTTATAAAATGGAACTTTAATCTCAATAGTCACTACACAGAATGTTCCATCGTCTGTATAGATACAATGCAGGCAGCTAATGTATCATTAAACATGTGTACACTGGTTCCTTTTCACAGTTACACTTTGGAATAAAGAAGAAAACAATACCTTCTCATATCCTGCATAATTTATGATGAACTTTGACCACTGAGCTTAACAGGCTGCTATTACCTTCACAAACCATTAAGGGAGCGCACTGACTTCAAATATCACATCACATAAGCAGGTTAAGTCAGTAACAATGACCTTGGGTCAGAACTGGATTAGATTGCAAGCGCAGATTAGACTTCCAGAGCCACTTAACTGTCTTATGATAGCGCCATAAAGAAAAGAAACCACTTGAGCTGTAATGCACTCAACAATTAGGGAAAAAGTAATTAGCGTACGGATGGGCAACTGCTAATAAAAAGCCATTTCAGGGAAAGATGTTGTGTTACACTATTATGGAAGAAGCCACAAGGGAGGAAATGAAGTAAAACAAAAGAACACGTCATACGGAGAAGTAACTTCTTTGTTCCATAGAACATAAATATGTTTTATGTGTAATAAAAGGTGAAAGAATTAAATATGATTCTGACCAACTTTATAGCGTGAACCTAAAATTTGTTGGCAAATTGTTTCAGATTGACGCAAAAGTTTAAAACAAGTAAAATAATGTGTCAAAATTGTACACTGTGTTGTAAAAGTATCATGACCAGATTATTTTCAGACATTTTATTTGTTACATGGCTTCAAAAGGTTGTACCAATTTTTTAATGCAAAGAATATGTCACCCCCTCAAATGTCAAAACTTGGTTTAATGTTCAGAATATACAGTAATATTTTGCTTATCTCATTTTGTAGGATTTGTTTCGATATTTTGATAATGTTAGGATTGTAAAGACATACTGATAGGATGTTTAGATTGTTAGCTCCAAGAGAGACAGCATTACTGATGTAAAGTGCTATGGAATTAATAGCGCTATATGAATGAATACATATTATTATTATTATTATTATTATTATTATCATTATTATTATATTATTATGCAGTTCATGCCAGGTGTAACTTTTCAATGCATCTCTTTGGGAGCCTCATTCTGGTTCTCATAGAGATGCATTGTGCACCTGTGATGTAGCTTATCACTTTAGGTCAGTTATAAGCTATGGGTAGAAGATTGCGCCGTGGGACTGGAGAGAGATTGGTAAAATATGAAAACAACATTAGGTGAGCATATTACCGAGGATATGGGGAACTAACCTTTTAAGCACCACTAAAAAAAAAATGCTATGGTGGTGTTTTAAGTGAATGGGGCCTGTCAGGTGTCAATAGACACCATGTTGCGATTAACTGGACAACTGTCAATTTTTTTTCATTGTACTCCACTGAGAAATCAGAGTAATGGAATTGCGAAATGCAGATATAAGCAGGGCCTCCATACACATTAGACTAATGTCAGCCAAACTCACTAGTATTGATGGGTTCTAATGTGTGGAAGAGTACATGCAAAATGATGGTCATGGGAGATGTCGATAGAACATGCATGATTTTGGACTACTGATTACATTATTCTAACAGAAGTAACAATTTTTCATAGAAAAAAAAAGGACGATCAGCCGAATGAGCACTGCTTGGGTATGGGAAGTGTCGGTTGAGTTAGATGTTTTATTATTGTGTTTCTTGTCTATCACAATAATACTGCTTAATTTAATAAACAAAGTTAAGGGCCTGTTACACACAATGATATCGTGAACTATATCATTGCAACGTCACTGGTTTGGTAACGTTGCAGCTATGTCGAAATGACGTTGTGTGTGACACCTATCAATGATCAACGATAAGTCGTTGATCATAGATTTAGGGTCCTGTCCATAAATCTATTGTTGGTCTCCCGCTGGGCGCCTAGAATCGGCACGTGTGACAGTGGGAGACCAACGATGGCCCAGCTCCCAGCGCTGCACAGCAAGCGCTGGGAGCTGGTAATAATGGTAAACAGTGGGTATCTAGGCAGCGCCCAGCGCCTAGTTACCCGGTATGTACCTTGGTTATCAACCTTCTCCGCTTAAAGGCTGGTATCCAAGGTACACAGTGGGTAACTAGGGACAGCGCTGTGTTACCTTGAATACCAACCTGTAAGCGGAGAAGGCTGGTAACCATACATTGGCTAACTAGGCACTGCGTAGATACCCGCTGTTTAGCATGGTTACCAGCCTTCTCCCGCTTACTGCAGCCTGGCAGCGGGAGCTAGACATTGTGGAAAGAGTATTTTATTCTTTTCCACGATGTCCTGGTCCACTGGTTGCTGGTGAGTCTGCCTGTGCGACAGCACACCAGCGATCAGTTCACGATGTGGCAGTGATCCAAATCGTTGGACGGATTGCTGCCACATTGCAGAGTGTAATGGGGTCTTTAATGACATGAAGAATTACTCATTTAAACCCAATATAAACACATCATTATTATTCAATGAGAATATCCAATTATTATAAAATAGAATTAAATAATTGAAAGTTTTCTTACCTTAGGTTGAAATGCCCCTTGAAGTGATCCAAAGGGGCCGGTAGGTGGGATCATGGGAGGAATACCCGATACAGCAGGAGGATATGAATGGAATAACTACAAGAAAACCAAGAAATAGTTAATGAATTGAAGAAAACCTCAACACGGGGCAATAAAGAGCACAACACAGAACCACAGCACAAGTACAAAGCCAGAAGCAGACATTGATGTGGGTAGAATAATCGGTTCTCACTGTCAAATCAGTTGTGGTTTAATGTATGTGGAAAGGAGAACTTTAAGGGCGTTCAACATTAATTAGCACAGAAATGATACCCTTGATGAATTCCTTTATTCCAAAATAAAAGGTGATTTTGTAATTATGAATTATTAAATTGGATTGAATGCCTAAGTGGTTTCAGAATTTAGAGTACATCAAAAGCAGGAGGGATGTTAAGCCAAATAAGTCCAAGGGAAATAGCAAGCTAATTAAAAAATGAAGCTTTAAGAGTGCCAGGATTTCACTCCATTAAAACTCAATTACTTTGTTAAAAGGTTTAATGGTGTTGTGTAAGAAATTAAAGAATATGCGCAATTATGACTTCATTACTCTGCTTTACTGGTTATGCTGTCATTGCTAATGCTAATCTATGGGCCATTTAATAAGCTGATAGAGCTGTGTGGCCTTACTCTCGGTAAACAATAGGAAATGCAATCCAACATAGCTGTATCCATTTTCAATGAACATTTAAGATGAAGTTACATATAAGGATCGAAACTCTTTACTGTGCCAAAATCACTCTTATCCATGCTTTATAAATAAAAGCTTATAACCTGAGGTTAAATTCATCCATTGATTGATTGTACAAATTACTCTTTTCAAAGCTGAAACCCTCCAAAATGTGGTTTAGGTTTAGAAAATAAATTGGCATCAATGCTGAAATATTGATCATTTAATGGACACAGAATGGTCAGATTTTAACAAGACAAAAGTTTTGTCGCCTGGTCATATAATGCACCCAATCCTAGTTTACATCCTCACCTGTGCTCAGTAAATGATCGGTTAATTAGTGGGTGTGTCTAAAAAGAAACCCAGCACCCCAGACATCACTTGAACTGCAACTTGAGCTCTGACAACATGCCAAAAATACATCCTGCGACCACAGCCTTGATTATCAAGAGGCTGAAGTCTAGATCCACTGCAGAGATGGCTGGCACCTTTAATGTGTCTCAGCGTCAAGTACAAAGAATTAAAAAAGATTTGAAGAGACTGGAGATGTGTTTGACAAGCCCAGGCCCAGCAGACCCCGCAAAACAACTGTACAGGAGGAACATTTGTTGGTTAGAAAATCCAAAGCAAGCACCTCTTCCACTGCAGCAGAGCTCCAACAGGCCTGATCAACTCAAATCCCTGTGTCAACTAGAACAGTTTCAAGGATTCTGCCTCGAAATGACCTCCATGGTCGAATCAGTGCCCAGAAGCCAGCACTAAACAAAAGGCAAATAAAAAAACGCTAAACAGATGGATGCTGGAAAAGTGGCAGAAGGTGGATTTCTCTGATGAATCTTCAGTAGAATTACACCACAGTCGCTGCAAATACTGCAGAAGACCTACTGGAGCCCGTATGGATCCAAAATACACCCAGAAAACAGTTAAATTTGGTGGTGGAAAGATCATGGTCTAGGGTTATATTCAGTATGGGTGTGTGCGAAACATTTGCAAGGTGAAAGGCAATATCAATAGCTTAAAATATCAAGAAGTATTAACTACCTCTTATATTCCAAATCATAAATTCTGCAGGAGGATGGTGCTCCAACCCATACATTCATCTCTACAACAAAGTTCCTCCAGGCAAAAAAGATCAAGGTGCTCAAAGACTGGCCAGCCCAGTCACCAGACATGAACATCATTGAGCATGTTTGGGGTAGGATGAAAGAGGAAACTTGGAAGACAAAACCAAAGAATCTAGATGAACTCTGGGAGACATGTAAGACTGCATTCTTTGCTATTCCTGATGACTTCATTAATAAATTGTATGAATCATTGTTGAACCGCATGGATGCAGTCCTTTAAGCTCATAGAAGTCACACAAAATATTAAATATGACTCTAATAGCACCACAACATCATTCACCAATGTTGTGCAACATATATTTATTTTTAAGTTCATTTTTTGTTTGAATATCACATTACTTTCTGTGGGCGACAAAACGTTTGTCTTGCCAAAATCTGACCATTCTGTGTTCATTAAATGATCAATATTTCAGCATTGATGCCAATTTATTTTCTTAACCTAAACCACATTTTGGAGGGTTTCAGCTTTCAAAAGAGTAATTTATACAACCAATGGATGAATTTAATGTCAGGTTATAAGCTTTTATTTACATAACATGGATAAGCGACATAACGTCTGTCAGGGAGTGTAGATACCTATTAATAAAAGCTACACTTTAAATACTGTGCTGGCATATTCTCCGTAGTTGCAGTGGTTTACAAATGCCAACTGTTAAAGGGGTTTTCTGACTTTACAACTCCTGATCAGTGGGCTCCAACATTCAAGATCTCTACAAACCAGCTGTTATACAGAAAAGAAGCTAAGTTACAGTTCTCAGAGAAAATCACTGCAATTGACCAAGCATGCTGTTCAGCTTTGTTCACAGCTTCCATGTAGCCATTATTGGAGCAGATATCAGCTGATCAACGAGGGTGCCAGGTATCAAATCCATACTGATCTGATATTCATCAACAATTCCCAGGATAGCAATTTTACTAAGAGAACTTTAATAGAGAAACTACAAAAATTCTTGAATCTAGACCCTTGCTATACATTTTTCAATTAATTCTAAAAGTTTGATTGGGCTTATTAGCAGGCCTACGAAGATTTTATAGGTGTAAAAGTATGGACTGAAGGCATTACAGTTGCCATGAAAAATTGCATACGCAGAAATCATTGCTTTAGAAATGAAGAGAAATATTGTATCTGTAAATAGATCATTAAAAAGATTTGTAGGGCATGGACTACCAACGTGGCCACTAGATAAAAGCCCTGCAAACTTCCTCTAAATGCGGAATCCCCTGCACCTCTTCTAATTTATAGGGCTAGTTCATGCATGCAATAAAACCTTATCAATGATGTTTGCCCGGGCCTATAAATCAGAAGTTGTTTTTTGGATCGAGGCAGATCGTTGAGCTTTGGTTACAGAGATGGCCGCCAGACAATAATTCCGCTAATCTTTTTCATCATCTTTGATGAATTTTTAAATTTTTACTCTTATTTCATTGTTTCAGCAGACATATTAAATACACAACAAAATATATATTAGAAGCAATAAAAGGAACACTCGTGGTATTACTGATATATTGACTGATGTATTGTATGTGCCATAGGGTAGGGTTGTTAAGAGTAGTGGATAAATAAAGGATTAAAATATAACCAGAGAATCCAATTGCTTTGCAGTATGTAAGTTTTGCTTTAACCAAACACAAAGCAGGGGATAAAAGCTGTCACAGCTATATTAGTGGAAGGGGAAAGAAAAGAGGAAAAAGTCAAAGTAACAATTAAAGGGATTGTCCTCTCTGAGCAAACTCTTTACCTCTTAAGAGTTCCTGAAAATTTTAAAGATCAAAAAAGTCCTACTATGTTTAGCATTTCAGGGCAAATGAAACATTTCATGATGACACTGAAATCAATGTGTATTTTGTGAGTTTATTGGATGGGACGAGTTTTCCAGACAGGCTCTTCTGAGAGACTCATTGAGAAAACAAATGTAGAACTTTCTATCAACTCTAAATGCCCTAATAGTATATTTTAATTTTGGTCTTCTAAACCATAATCTTCTTTGGAATATGAATTGAATTTTGAATTATATTTGAAATAATGAACAGCCAAAAAGCTGTTGAAATATCAGCCATATTCCACCAAGAGTTTTTCTGTAGAATCCCAATATATTAGAAGCTATATACTGTATTTCTTGGACTATAAGATGCAACCCAATGTCTGGATGTACCTGGCTTGCTATGGAGAGCTGCAGCAATGGTGGAGCTTGTCACATGAGGCAGGGTTGCGCTGCAGGAAACCAGCAACTGAGGTAAACATGTGTGTCCACTATGAAATAAAATTAATATTCACTGCTCCCCATACTCATTATCCCACTCACCTCTCAGCACTAAAGCCGAAGCTGAAAGGTGGGTGGGATTATAGGCATGGGAAGCAGTAAATATTCATTTTGGAATAGCCGGCAGCTGACATCAGCGTGCAGCTGGGGGATGCAAGGCATTGACATCATGTGCTGCCTTGATTACAAGTCAAAGTCAGTTACTGGCATCAAAAGAGGTAACTGCGCTTCAGAAGAGCAAATGGAAGGTGAATAGAATCATTTATTTTTTGTATGTTAAAAAAAAAACATAATGGAAGGAGTATATACCATGATGGGGACATGATGGTTGACACATATACCAGAATGAGGGACAAATATACCATGATGTGCTCATGACGGGGGACATATATACCACAAGATGGGGCACATATATTCCATGATGGGACAATTAAGGGGGATATATATATCAGGATGAAGTACATAAATAAAAAGATGGGCCCAAGATGGGGATCATATATACCAGTATGAGACACATATATACCAGGATGGCCCACATATATCCCAGGATGGAGGATGTATACCAGGATGGGGGACCTTATATACCATGATGGGCTGCCTATTTTCCAGGATGAGAGACATATACACCATGATCAAGGACATATACACCAGAATGGGGGACACCTATACAAATGAGGGATATATATGCAAGGAGGGGGAACATATACACCAGGATAGGAAATGTATATACCTGGAAAGAGCCCAGGATGGGGGACATTATTACAGAATTGGGGGACATTACTCTCATAACAGTGTAAACAACAGGTCCCCCAATAACAGTGCGTCATAACCTCATTTCTTGGTTCAAAATTATTTTTATTATTCTCCTCCTTAAAAACCTAGGTGCATTTTTTGGTTTAAAAAATACAGTACTTTTAGTGCATCTTTGTAAAATTAATATTAACACCTGATAGTTAAAGTTAAAATTATAAACAACAGCTTCAATCTAAGGGACAAAAAGAGAAAAACAAGATACAGAATTAGTGGTCAGTGAACATTTCTATGCTTAGGTGCTCGGTAATCGTGTCGAGCTGCCAGGACGCTCGGGCGGACACGACTCATTTATCGAGTGTAATGGAAGTCAATGGAGGATTCAGACACGAATACCGAGCACCCAAACATGGTAGTGCTTGCTTATCTATGCTCAGATTATTATTACAAAATAATAAATAATAATAACTTAATCAAGAAGTTTCACAATAAAATATGAAATACAATAGTATATCAATCTATCTATCTATCTATCTATCTCATCTATCTATCTATCTATCTATCTATCTCTGTCAATCTAATAAAAAAGAAAAATAAAGCACTTCCTTGAAAAAATATATTTAATGCTTATACTAGATGGCATTTTGATTCTAAAAGTGAGCCTTGAGAATCATGAAATCTAAAAATCAGTGAATGGATTAGTGCTGTCTAGTATTTTTTTTCTTTCTTTCTTTTTACTTTTTTGCATCTGAAGTCATCTGGAGTGCTGACTATGTTTTGTGGATTATCCATTACATGAGTTAGGCAACAAATAGTAGTTGCTTGTGTAACCTTTCCCTATCTATCTATCTATCTATCTATCTATCTATCTATCTATCTATCTATCTTTGACATCATCTTATTTTTATATATATTTATGTACTGTATTTACTATATTTATCCAACTGTAGTTATGTCACTACAATATGAGAAATCTGTTGTGGTATTCTTGAAAATAACCTTTAATGGTTATATTCTGACTCGAGGTATCTAACAAACATGTATTAGAATAGCATGTAACTGATCATGCAGGATTTATTGATGGCCTAATATACAAATGTCTACTTTGTAGTACACAATGAGATATTGAGTTCATGTAGCCATAGTTAATGGGCTATTTAAAAGTAATACCTATGATTACAATAAATGTACAGCAAATTATATGTTTAGTTGTGAATTCCAATCTTGGAACGTGCAGGATATAATGTGCATCTTGTCTAACTTTGATCTCTTTGAAAGCTTCATTCTTCTTAGCACAATATATACAAATATGGTTAGCAGATTTTTTCCGGGAATATACAGATAATCAAGGGAGTTATGCACAAATTACAATATAGAATATTTGCAGAGCTTACATTTAGATCTATCACATGGTGTTAAAACACTGTGGGCATTCCCTGTGTTATACCAAACATAAGCCTAAGGCCACGTGCACACATTGAGTATTTGATGAGTTTTTTACCTCAGGATTTGTACCCAAAACCAGGAGTGGATGATTAAATACAGAAGTGGTGCAGGTGTTTCTATTAGGCTTTTCCTCTGATTGCTCCTCTCCGGGTTTTGTCTACAAATCCTGAGGTAAAAAACTCATCAAATACAGCATGTGTGCACGTGGCCCTAAGGCCACATGCACATGCTGAGTATTTGATGAGTTTTTTACCTCAGGATTTGATGATTAAATACAGAAGTGGTGCAGGTTTTTCTATTAGACTTTTCCTCTGATTGCTCCACTCCTGATTTTGTCTACAATTCCTGAGGTAAAAAACTCAGCAAATACTCAACGTGTGCACGGGCCTAAGGGGCAAGTCCTCTAAACAGAAAGTCCCTCATTGTCACTACTTTCCTCCCTGATAAAGAGGCGTTTTCCCCACTATTAAATCACAAACGCTAATACAAAATACAGTGCCTACAAGTAGTATTCAACCCCCTGCAGATTTAGCTGGTTGACACGTGCGGAATTAACTTGGCCTTGTGACATTTGTACTGTAGATCAGCCAGGAAGTGGGAAATGCACTGCAGCCAAAAAGAATTTTTAAATTTTTTTTTTTTTTTTTAAAAGCGTTGAAAGTTAATTCAGAGGGTCATTTATTATTCAACCCCTCAAAACACCAGCATTCTGTTTGGTCCCCCTAAAGTATTAAGAAGTAGTTCAGGCACAAAGAACAATGAGCTTCACATGTGTGGATTAATTATCTCTTTTGCCCGCCTTTTCTGACTATTTAAGACCCTCCCCAAACTTGTGAACAGCACTCATACATGGTCAACATGGGAAAGACAAAGGAGCATTCCAAGGCCATCAGAGACAAGATCGTGGAGGGTCACAAGGCTGGCAAGGGGTACAAAATCCTTTCCAAGGAGTTGGGCCTACCTGTCTCCACTGTTGGGAGCATCATCCGGAAATGGAAGGCTTATGGAACTACTGTTAGCCTTCCACGGCCTAAACAGCCTTTGAAAGTTTCCTCCCGTGCCGAGGCCAGGCTTGTCCGAAGAGTCAAGGCTAACCCAAGGACAACAAGGAAGGAGCTCCGGGAAGATCTCATGGCAGTGGGGACATTGGTTTCAGTCAATACCATAAGTAACGTACTCCACCGCAATGGTCTCCGTTCCAGACGAGCCCGTAAGGTACCTTTACTTTCAAAGCGTCATGTCAAGGCTCGTCTACAGTTTGCTCATGATCACTTGGAGGACTCTGAGACAGACTGGTTCAAGGTTCTATGGTCTGATGAGACCAAGATCAAGATCTTTGGTGCCAACCACACACGTGACGTTTGGAGACTGGATGGCACTGCATACGACCCCAAGAATACCATCCCTACAGTCAAGCATGGTGGTGGCAGCATCATGCTGTGGGGCTGTTTCTCAGCCAAGGGGCCTGGCCATCTGGTCCGCATCCATGGGAAGATGGATATCACGGCCTACCTGGAGATTTTGGCCAAGAACCTCCGTTCCTCCATCAAGGATCTTAAGATGGGTCGTAATTTCATCTTCCAACAAGACAACGACCCAAAGCACACAGGTAAGAAAACCAAGGCCTGGTTCAAGAGGGAAAAAATCAAGGTGATGGAGTGGCCTAGTCAGTCTCCTGACCTTAACCCAATTGAAAACTTGTGGAAGGAGCTCAAGATTAAAGTCCACATGAGACACCCAAAGAACCTAGATAACTTGGAGAAGATCTGCATGGAGGAGTGGGCCAAGATAACTCCAGAGATCTGTGCCGGCCTGATCAGGTCTTATAAAAGACGATTATTAGCTGTAATTGCAAACAAGGGTTATTCCACAAAATATTAAACCTAGGGGTTGAATAATAATTGACCCACACTTTTATGTTTAAAACGTATTAAAATTCAACTGAGCAACATAACTTTTTGGTTTGTAAGATTTATGCTTCTGTTAATAATCCTACTCTCGTTTGCAGTTTGAAGGCTCTAATTTATTTGCATCTTATCAAACCACCTAAATCTGCAGGGGGTTGAATACTACTTGTAGGCACTGTATGTAAATGTGTTTTCTAAACATGAAAATCTCTATAAGGCTCCATTCACACTGTGCGTTTTTGGTCTGTTTTTTTTCATCCGTTTTTATAGCCAAAACCAGCAGTGGGTGATAAATACAGATGTGGTGACGTGTTTCTATTATACTTTTCCTCTGATTGTTGCACTCCTGGTTTTGGCTACAAAAACTGACGAGCAAAAACAGACCAAAAACACACAGTGTGAATGGAGCCTAACTGTGGCTGTATTCTTCACTTTTCTAAAGGATGAATAAGCAGACTGTGAAGTGACGGATTGAAACGGGTATATGCACAGCACAGACATATATTTAAAACTAATACCCATACATACATTGTTTATTGTATTTTTATGGCAATAGAATTGTATATGTATGAATACATTTTTTGACAGGTCAAACAGATACTTCAAGTACAGCACAAAAATTTGGTCCTATCTGGTATAGTTTGTAGAGAGCCGTGCACACCTATAACTAGATATAAATCTTAGTAAATAACGCTGGTGTATATTTTATATCCATTGTGATATAATTTCCACAGTACAATAGGAAAATAACAGGATTTGGTTTCTGCTGCCATTTCAAATTTTCAATTGTTCATCACCTTCAGCTTCCAACACAAACATAGGTGACATTAATGGTTTATAAATGATTTGTCAGGCTGCAGCAGAGCTCCTGATCTCCAAATATCACAGCAAGCACAGTACATTAGCTATAAATGTCACCATAAGTGGATATGTTATTGAGGCAGAACTTTTCTAATTCCCGACACAATGTAGCGAACAAAGCAGCAGCTCTGCTCCAATTTGTACCTTTAGAAAGGTGGTAGGCGAGATATGCAGTCACAAAAATAGCAATACAAATGGTATTTCTATGGTAATATAGTGAGAAGAAAGCAAAAAGAGATTTGGCATCTAAAGAAGTGGCCACAATTGAGTCCCATGAATACCATCTTTATATGGAAATCGAAAGAACTGCAGCAGAATCCATAATCATCTTAGGCCACCACATTATTGACTCTGCCAGGGGCAATCATATCATAGATGCAACCTGTGGGGCCAATAAGGTAAAGGAGGCCACTTGTGGTGAAGGAATTGTGCATTATGATGAACTATTGGACTGTAAAAGATTCATGTATTGTACTTGCACAGAAGCCCTCTTCAGTCTGTATCCACCACTAGACCGTCTATAAACTCCTTAGACTTTACCATGTCCATAGATTCTTTATGGTGGCACACAAAATCCAGACACAAATCGGGGACATTTCCCAAGGGCTATGCGTGGACAATAAAAAGTTTGATACTTTTGCATAAACCTTTGAATATTTTTGCCTCTATTCTGCCACTCTTACCACCTTTATTGAAAAAAGAGTGGACAGGATTTTCCAGGAAGAGGTCATAGACCCACTGGGAAACATTTATGAAGGCCTATGTATTGGTGTTAAACAGTTTAATATTTTTGCGCAAAATTTTAATAATTTTTGCTCCTTTTCTGCTACCCTCACCAGTTTTCATGAAAAAAGAGTAGATGGGACTTGTCAGGAGGAGGGCACAGACATATAGGGGGACATTCTGAAGGGTAATGCACTGACATTAAAAAGTTTCGTATTTTTCCAGAAAGCTTTAATAATTGTTCCCCCTTTTCTGCACCACTCACCACTTTTTATACATATAAAAAAATGTATGGAAGGGACTTATTGAGTGAAGGCAGGCTGGCCACAGACCACAGATTCATAAAGTATAGCAGAAATCAATGCCAGCAAAATTTTTAGCATAGATTTTAGTTTTTAAAGAATGGCCTCCCCAAAAAATTGGCTGCACTTTACTCCTACACTCTGCAATTAAGGCTTGTTTAAGAAATGTGCTCTTTTATGTGCCACAGTATGGTACCTCTATATACCACATAAAAAGGTATCTGAAGGCACTACTGCCTTTATATATTACACTGGGGAACACAATTTTTTAGGAGTTAGGTCAGACAACTGTTCTTAATTAATTTTTGGATGCTGAATCCAGAAATGATCTCAGTTTTTCTCTATCACGTCAAGTTTTTGAACTATAGGATTTTTTTCTTCTCAAAAATATGTAAACTACTGTACCTAAAAAGTGTTTTTGCTTTTTTTTAAATAGTACAAATATGAACAAAAAATGAAATATATAAGAAATAGGCATGACAAATATGTTTTTTAACACTATCATGTTTTTTTACAAAGGATATATATATATTGTAATCAGATAACAAGTCTTATTACAGATATCAGTGCAACTACATTTTTGGAATCAGCATGCCAATTTTAGTATAAATCACCTCAAAAACCTAACTCAACAGAAATTTTTTTTCAAATTGTTCCCCAGTGTTATATATATTTTAGAAAAAAATAATATGAGAAAGTATAATATAGACACGTGTACTATGCTACTTTATAAATAGGGGAGACAGGGCAACAACTCAGATCTAGGATGAACTCACAACGCCATACAATAAAGGAAAGAAGGACAGATCTACCTGTTCCTAAACACTTTTGTAGGTCTGATCACACAATATTGGATATGAAAATACTAGCTAACTTCAGATCACAGAGAATCAGGAGAGTAAAGGGAATATAACATGATGATGAACTTTAACACATTGAAAGCAGGAATGAATGTCTCGCATGGATTTATGTCTTTCAACATTCATTGAGGAATTTTCAGGTCTCGGATGAACCACTAATCAAAGGACCAAAAAATAATCTGTGCCTCTTATCTCTGAACTCTGATTTTACACCCCCAGATGCTCTCTCCCCCCTCCCAAGACTGGCCACTATTCTCTACTTCACATCACCTGACGTATTTACTGCATTATCCCACCCTGTATATATGCAAATATATGTATGTATCTTCAGAATTTGTATTGTTATTAAGCCTGATGAAGAGTCTGTAGAGTCTCAAAAGCTTGCTTTGCTTTTTCTTACCCTCTTTTCTGTTAGAAGTTAAAAAGTATCAACCACTGAGGACTCCCAGATTCTAATATTTTTCTATCTACTGCCTAACACGGTACAAACATTTTATAAATTGTAATTTCTGTTTTTTACTTGTTGAATTAAGTAAGAGAGGCTGAAAAAATAAGGTTTCTCAATATTTGGTTGCTTTAAAAAAATAAAATAGTAAATAAAAAAAATGAAATATGACAAATATTTGTCCCCCGACCAGTCTGGCATTTTGGGAAGTTTCAGCGATATCAAGGAAATATTATATTGCCCTTATGGATAAGTGACAAGAACCTTTTAATTTATTTTGTAGACTTTCGCCCACAGACGGCTCATATATATACAGTATATAGTACAAACAAACTAACTAGTAGGGTTTGTCCAATAACTCAGAGTAATAAACTGAGTTTCCATTTTATCTGTCATCCGCTACACACAAGAATTATATTAGGCTCTGGAAATTTTTTATCATTCTAAATACTTTGTTAGATGATAGACTTTCCATGTGCAGCCGACCTGATTTGATTTGGATAGGAATAACTTACATTTTATCGTGTAGGTTTTATAACACCCATGAAATTCCTATTTAAAATTCCTGGCTGATCATTACTCTCCCAGTGGGAACAAGCTCACGCTGTATGTCATCTCTCTCACAGTAAGACTTCGTGTACAGTTTATGAGCACTGACAAATTTTGATTAAAAACAGGATAGTGCATCTCTAGAAGAAATGAATCACATGAATGACGCTTATATATAGCCAAAGCTGATGTAAGAAAAAGCAATGGAATTCCAGGCTGAATGATTAGGGGAAGCATTGCGATCTTGGCAGGTTAGTGTGGGGTGATGTTTTGCGACATGCTACAGACAAGAGAGAAGCCAACATTTGAACATAGCGCTTTTACACTCACACTGTGGCGGTAGAAGGGGTCAACTTTTGTAGGGTATTTGTCAAACTGCAAAGGGATCAAAGCAAATGGTTATTACTGTGAATCTATAAAGATCATGACTGTATCACACTGTTTGATAACCAAAAGCCCTGTCTGCGGCCCATACACAGTGCATCGTCAACGAGCACGCTGTTTAACCTGCTCCGAATCTATTATCATTTCATCCTGATGCTTTTATGAGATAAATAAAATCTTGCGCTGAATACTAGGCACACAAAGACATTTTTATAGCTGCCTTGTATTTTATTTTTATGATAAAAGATGATCCCTATAAATACATTTCCCTACGATAATGTTATAATACTGCAGCGAGACTGCTGCAGTCACCCAGGAGGTGCCTTGTAAGGAAATATAGGATCGCGTTGGAAAATAAGCATCTCTTTTATTACCTGTTTACTGGTGTTGTTCAAGCACAGCCTTGTATTTATACATACATACGGCTCTAACAATTTTACTTCCGTAGACAGAACTGTAAGAACACCACAGAGGTTGCTGCCTATTTATGGATGGTGAGAGAGATCTAGTGAAAGGGATCCCCCACCTCAGATGTTAGCTGGTAATTTCGGCTATTTTTCATTGTAAATCTTAAACTTTACTGGGTCAAAGGAAATAGAAAAATATGAAATAACTCTTGGCTTTTCCAATTGAATCCAATTAAAAACCAAAAATAACTTGTTTAAAGGTGTTATCCGGATGTTTAAAAAAAATACAAAATTGTGCCTAAGCACCAATAGGCAGGTAGCTGCCACCTACCTCCCTGTTGTGCCTGGCACCAGTCACCTTTCTTCAGCCCTGGCACAGAGCTGTCACAGACTACTCTTGCCAGGGATAACATGGTGGAGTAAACAGAGCAGAGGGGGCTTTTCCACTTTTCTTTGGATGACGTCACCCTGATTGACAGTGGGCTCCCTGCTGCCTGAAAGCAGGAGCCGGCTGTCAATCAGCATGACATCGCCTATGCACCCATCTACTGAGGGAGGGAAGCCTCCCCTCTAAAGTCGTGACATCAGCCGAGTCTGCAAAATCACCGACCGGAGCATTCAAGACCGCTCCGGTCGGTGGTGAACAGCGCCAGGCACAACAGGTACATAGGTGCCAGCTACCTTCCTGTTAGTGCATAGGGGCAATTAAAAAAAAACATCCCGGTTAAACCCTTTAAGTGTTGATTTATACTTACATACCCTAAACTTTTAGAAAACTTCATAAATAAAAATAATCTGTCATGCACTTTTTATTAGAAAATAATACATAAAATTGTCAGCTGTCTCTAATAGCTAACTTCCCAATAAACAAAATTAGGCCCAGCTTGTATTTTTACCTCAGCAAGGGAAAGGGAATAAGTCACAACATCTCTTGGTTGAATTGCCTCTTTTAAGACATTTGGAACCCCACTCATGCATTGGATAGCTGGTGGATTTGACCAAAATCACTAGAACAGACTGAGTATGGGCATCTTATAATGTATGTTTCAGCTAATATTTACAAATAATTCTGCCCATTAGGAACATGAGAGACTAAAATCAAATGCGTATTGAAAATCATTAAAACGTTTTATGGTTTATCAGTTGCTTAGAATGGGTCTTCATTATAGAGCATAACCATAGTTGTTGTAGTCATACCTAAACCATGTATCTTAAGAAAGACTAAAATCCCTCTGATCTACATGAAGAAAAGATACATCATTTTCGGGATCCCTAGTTACAGATTTTGAATTGGGGTCCAGGAGTTTAAGAGTACAGTGTTGGTTTATATACCAAAATCATGGAAGACCAAAAACATGATACTATCAGAAATGCTACATAATATTGTCTTTAGTGGAATAGGTTAAAAACTGGGCAAGTTCTATAAGACATAATACAACTGCTTATAGATCCAAATAGCTGGAAAATATGAAGCATCAGATTCCCTTAGCAATAACTTTTCTTGTGTTACACTTGCAGTATAAATCTAGGAAAGATCTCTGGTTCAGCATCCAGGAGAGTTTGATAAATGGTGCCTATAAAACATGCTGTTTTTATTATCTCCTTATACAACTATAACTTATTCCAAATTATATTGTTTATATACAAGCTATCAAGCTTCTAAATTTTATGGATTGTTAGCTAGTAACATTAATAATCAGACACCATATTTTATGCATTTTTGCACAACTCCCAAAATGATATATAGTAAGATGACGGCTTCCATAAATGGCTTAACTGATAAGGTTCATTGTTAGCCATTGGACTGATTATATTGAAAATCAGCCAACAGACTTACGAAATCGTAGGACTCATGCCAAGATAAATGTAATAAAGGGAGTATATGAGCATTCAGACTTGGAAAGTAATATTAATGCCAGTAATTAGATAAGTTACATTTCTATTATAAAAGACCCTTAAGTTGAACAAACAACCAGACTAACAATGAATAGAGTTGGTTTCTACTTATCCTCACATTTCTGCCTGGGGTACGCACCATGGGCGGTGCTGGAGTCGGCATAATCGCAGTAGGCGGGATGGCGTGCGGGAAAGGTGTGAAGGTGTGCTGGTGTGTGTGCTGATGCGTGTGCTGGTGTTGATGCTGATGTTGGTGGAATTCTGTTCTCAGATATGGTGGCGGCCCTAAAGATGCCCCACGATCTGCACTTTGTGAAGCCAAAAAGCGGGTGTTCAGCTCTTGTCTAAGAAGGTCTTGCTCTGCAAAGAAAGTTAGAAAAATGTTAATATTATTTTACCATAGGATGAAACACTTTAACCTAAAGAGCACTTCATTAATTCTTATTGTACCTTTCCATCATTCCAAGGGTTTATTGGCTAAAATTTAACTAATTACCTGAGTAAGTGCTGTTAGCTGGATGTCCTGGAACTGGAAGGGTCCCTGAAGTCAGTGGAGGTGGAGGAGGTAAAGCAGCAGGTGGGGCAAACATATTTGGGTGGTGCTGGTGAGCAGGGGGTTGGATGGTTGGTGTAAAGCTATGCAAGGGACTGTGGCTTGGTAAAGACAGGGGATATGGAGAAGGTGATGGATGATGATGAGATGGTGGCACTTGACTTTTGGCAGGAGTGCTGCTTCTGCTGCTGCTGTTGAAAGAGATAGAGAAGCATGATCAACACCTAGCCATCGTAAAAAGCTAAGTATTCAGACAGGGTCAGTGCAAAGATAGGTATTGGAAATGTATTACTATAAAAAAGACAAAGATAGTAACAAACTGAATTGACTATTAGAAAACGCTCCCATAAAAGATTGAAGGCTGGAAGTAGATAATGGATGGTTTTTGGTGTGTTCTAGAACTAGTTTTATGTGAACACATTTTTATGTACTATATGTCCATAATAATAGTATGTTACCTCTATTCTATACTAGGCACTATGAGTCCACTGTATGTTACTATAGCTAAAAACTGGTGACTTTTAATGTTTAATGACAATTGTGCAAATAGCCTGAATATTCTTTAAGGTAAGGTGCATTTACATCAGCCAACAGCTGCTTAAACTGACAGACCTCAGATGTGCATAGAATCAGTAATAAATTGACCCATGCGTCTAATCTAGCCATTGGTCTCAGCAACAATAGTCCTATGCACACATGATCATTTGCTGCTTGGAATGATGAACGTTTATCCAAACCAAAAGATCATTTCACACCGATGAACAAGCATTTAGCTCATTCATCAACAGCCTGCTCACCCTGTACAATTATGGGAAAATGAACATGCCTAGGTTTCCGATAACTTGTGCTAATGAAATGCAATGATAACATGGAAACTTTCTCAACTTTTTGTCTATAGTACTTTTAGATTTATTAGATTATTTTTATTTAATCAGGGAAGATCCTACTTTAAATCAAGAGTGCTTTATGCATATGCAAATATATTGTGATAGAGAAAATGCCATCTTTTAACCAACCTTAAACTGTTCACACTCAAGCTGCTGCTATTGTAGTTGCACAGTGCTTGGGGCAAAGATTGAGAAGGAGGCCGTGCTTGCACTACTGGTGGACTTGGATGAATAGGTGGTTGAGATGGTGGCCGAGCCTTTGGTGGTAGCTGCACTTGTGGCTGAGGTGGTAATGGAGTTTGAGCAAGCTGAAGAGGCTCAGTCTGTGCCTGTTTAGGTGTTTCTGATTGAGAAACTATAACTGGTCCTGGAGAAGACAATAGCAATGGTTGCGGCTCTGCTTCAGGTTGAATGGTAGGTAGTGTTGTTGGTCCTAGTTCTCTGCACACTGTAGTCTCAAATGGCAGCTCAGCAGTGCTGTCTTGACTCTTCTCTTGACTTCTTTCTAGTCCTGACACTTTTGGCAGAACTGAACCTGAACCATTTTTGCATTTGTTTGCTGTCAGTAAACTGACACCCAGTTCTGTATCTGCAATAAAATAAGTATAAAATGTGTAATTTATGCAATGCCTTATGTAAAATACATCAAACAATAACTGTATTTCCAACAATGCAGTGATAAGGATATTGTTCTGAATGCAAAAACATTTTGTATTAAAAAATAACCAAATTCTACTCTAAGCACCAAAGCTTTGTAAATGAGCTCATAACCTTCACCTGAAGATAACCTCAGGTGCTATATCACATTGTGAGCCTCATTACCTATCTAACACCAGATGTTAATGGGTAAAGCAGAGTTTCAAGCATATTGTAATCGAAAGCAGATGTGTTCTTTACACTTCCAAAAACACCTTTGAAGCCATTCTTATGGGTTACACTGAATATTGTAAATGTAATTGCTGAAATACACAAATAGCTTCTTTTATAAACTTTAACCATGAAAAATGTGTCTAAAATTAATAAATGTACTGCATTGAATATACAACAGTTGTTTGTTTTTTTTTTTTTTTGTTGTGCTGCTATTTCTGTGTCCGGGGCTGAGATTATCACAGGTCCGGACACAGACAAAACAGCTGACAGGAAGCGGCGGGGCACTTTCACTCCCGCAATGTATATTATACATTGCGGAAGTGAAATTAAGTAAAAGCAAGGGTTAAAATAAAAAAATATGTATTCTCACCTTTCCAGCGATCCCCCAACGCCTCCATCAATCTCCCGATGGATGAAGGACCTGGCTGGGCTACCCTGATCAGCGTCATCGGTCACATGACCTATGTGACCCGATCAGCTGATTGGGTTGCCAAGCAACCCCAGGTCCTGTACAGGGAGCTAGATGCGCCATCAGGGGATCGCAGGACAGGTTGAGAATACATATTTTTCATTTTTAACCCTTGCTTTTCTTAATTTCACTTCTGCAATGTATATTATACATTGCGGAAGTGAAATTAGATGGCACACAGCAGTTTTAGTGTACTGAGCATGCTCAGTACACTAAAATCAGGTCTGAGAAACGGTCAGCTGTTTTCTCGGACCCGTGCTCATAGGCCCCATGTTAATGGCCTCGGATCATGTCGGATCTGATTGTGTCTGATTTTGGGGGACCGCAAAAAATTGGACACAATCAGACCTGACACAAATCGGATGCCATTAAGGGCAAATCGATGTGATCTGATGCCCATAGGGATACATGGGGGCCAAATCGCATCTGTGGCTGTCCGTTTTACAATGGACAGCCACGGATGGCAGAGAAATGCAATGTGAAAGCACCCGTAAGGGCTTTAGAAAAACTTATCAAGAAGATTACCTAGTTTGGGCAAATGTGATAACTTGGCCCTTTATGGATGAAATACAATGACACACGGCAAATTCAACTACAGTTTCCAATTTAAGAAACAAGACCAAGTCGAAAAAGATAATCAGAAACCTGATGGTTTGATATTATTAAGATAATGGTGCAGAAGACCCTGGTGGACTAATCTAGACTTCCACAAGATTGATCCTACTACAGATTATTCATCCGTCAATTCACCATGACTAGAGATCGAGCTGAAGGCCGTTAAAAAAAAGGCATGCATTACGATGTAAGCACCATGGAGAAATGATTTGACACCAATTCACACATGCATGTCAACAGTAGTAGGGGCATAATCTTGGAATGTAACTATGTGGTACTCAACCTTGTAAAGATGCCTTGCATGCAAATATTCAAAGAAAAAGGTGGAACTCACCATTCCGATAAATGCCGTACTTTATTTCACATCATTACAAACCTGTATGCAGAGGAATGTGCCTGCATCTCTCTGCATTCAGGTTTTTAACAATATGAAGTAAAGTAGTTTTTTTTCTGGATTGTAAGTGCCACCTTTTTCTATTGAACTGTTTGCATACATTACATTCTAGTCAATGTTAAACCCATATTTCTCACGCATATTGGGCTACTAGGTTACTTGATAACTGTCACCAAAGGGGAGTGAATTTTACATAATATATATTCAATAATGACTTAATAATATGTAGCACTAGAGTTTTAGTCCTCTTCTTCTCTGAAGAGCTTAACTGCATTCATAAAACAATAGATTACATTTTTTACTTGATTACTATAGTTTTCGCTTTATAAGACTCACCAGATTATAACACGCACCCCAAATTTGGCGAAGGAAGAGAAAAAAATATTTTTTAATGTTAAATGGGGTCCATCTAATAATGCCAGTGTCCATCTTACAAAATATATATATACCGTATATACTTGCGTATAAGCCGAGTTTTTCAGCCCAAAAATTGGGCTGAAAAGTCCCCCCCTCGGCTTATACGTGAGTCACTCGGTTTTTGCAGAGGAAGGGGGGCTGTGACCGGGGGCTGGAGGAGGCAGGAGGGGGCCGCGGTGACTGCGACGGTCACGTGGGGCCGCCTCATTAGTGTAATGAATATGCATGGCATCCCCCCATCCATCAGCGGCGGAGGGATGCCGTGCATATTGCAATACACTGGCCCCCAGCAGTAACACACAGCCCCCCTCCTTAGTATGTCCCCCCAGGCTGTGGCACCTGTCAAAATAACAAACGTTTCATACATCACCTTTCCGGCGCAGCTCCTCCGCTCCTCCGGTCCCGGATTCTTCCTTCTTGTGCCGGTGTCATGTGACCGGGCGCAGGAGATGACGTCATTTCCTGCGCGCGGTCACAGCACTAGAAGCCGGCACAAGAAGGAAGAAGCCGGGACCGGAGGAGCGGAGGAGCTGCGCCAGAAAGGTGATGTATGAAACGTCTGTTATTTTAACAGGTGCCTGGGGGGACATACTAAGGTGGGGGGCCAGTATACCACAACTGGGGGCCATTATACCACTGCCACTGGGGGCCAGCATACCACTGCCACAGGGGGCCTGTAGAAACTGCCACAGGGGGCCTGTATACACTGCCACAGGGGGCCTGTATACACTGCCACAGGGGGCCTGTATAAACTGCCACAGGGGGCCTGTATACACTATCACTGGGGGCCTGTATACACTATCACTGGGGGCCTGTATACACTACCACTGGGGGCCTGTATACACTGCCACAGGGGGCCTGTATAAACTGCCACAGGGGGCCTGTATACACTATCACTGGGGGCCTGTATACACTATCACTGGGGGCCTGTATACACTACCACTGGGGGCCTGTATACACTACCACTGGGGGCCTGTATACTACTGCACAGGGGCCTATATACCACCACTGGGGGCCTTTATACACTGCACAGGGGGCCTGTATACACTGCACTGGGGGCCTGTATACACTGCACTGGGGGCCTGTATACACTACCACTGGGGGCCTGTATACACTACCACTGGGGGCCTGTATACACTACCACTGGGGGCCTGTATACTACTGCACAGGGGCCTATATACCACCACTGGGGGCCTGTATACACTACCACTGGGGGCCTGTATACAATACCACTGGGGGCCTGTATACTACTGCACAGGGGCCTATATACCACACTGGGGGCCTGTATACATGCACATTGGGCCTGTATACACTATCACTGGGGGCCTGTAATACACTATCACTGGGGGCCTGTATACCACTACCACTGGGGGCCTGTATACACTGCCACAGGGGGCCTGTATAAACTGCCACAGGGGGCCTGTATACACTCACTGGGGGCCTGTATACACTATCACTGGGGGCCTGTATACACTACCACTGGGGGCCTGTATACACTACCACTGGGGGCCTGTATACTATGACAGGGGCCTATATACCACCACTGGGGGCCTTTACACTGCACAGGGGGCCTGTATACACTGCACTGGGGGCCTGTATACACTGCACTGGGGGCCTGTATACACTACCACTGGGGGCCTGTATACACTACCACTGGGGGCCTGTATACACTACCACTGGGGCCTGTATACTACTGCACGGGGCCTATATACCTACCACTGGGGCCTGTATACACTACCACTGGGGGCCTGTATACAATACACTGGGGGCCTGTATACTACTGCACAGGGGCCTATATACACCACTGGGGGCCTGTATACACTGCACATGGGGCCTGTATACACTGCACTGGGGGCCTGTATACACTGCACTGGGGGCCTGTATACACACCACTGGGGGCCTGTATACTACTGCACAGGGGCCTATATACCACCACTGGGGACCTGTATACTACTGCACAGGGGCCTGTATACCACCACTGGAGGCCTGTATACTACTGCTGAGGGGCCTGTATACTACTGCACAGGGGCCTGTATACCACCACTGGGGGCCTGTATACCACTGCTGAGGGGCCTGTATACCACTGCTGAGGGGCCTGTATACATTACTGAGGGGTGCTATATACCAGTGACGAGGGTTTATATAATAGGAGGGGGGTCTGCTGCATTTCATACCCTAGGCTTATATGCAAGTCAATAACTTTTACGAGCTTTTGGGGGCAAAAGTAGGGGGTCGGCTTATACACGGGTCGGCTTATACACAAGTATATACGGTTATTTATATATATATATATATATATATATTATAATATAAACACATCTTGGCCCCATTGTGCTGGCACATAGCCCCCTTGTGCTGGCACAAAGCCCCAATGTGCTGGATATGCCCGCGTGATCTATATGCCCCCTACTGGTGCACACGTTAAAATAATAAACATTTTTAACTTACCCTTCCGTCACTTCATGTTTCCAGCTCAGCGCTGTCTCTTCCTGTGTCAGTCCTGGGGATTTAGATGCAGGAAGAGATACCACTGAGCTGGAAGCATGGAGTGATGGAGGGTAAGTTAAAAACATGTATTATTTTAGCATGCGCACCAGCAGGAGGACATACAGAGTGACAGGGGGTGGCCTCTCTGGGATAGGGGGATGAGTGCAGGCTCATACAATATGCGCTGTTCCCCGACCCACATCTCAGTGCAGCTTCAGCACCGAGGTGATGGACAGGGGATGCATTGCATATTACATGAGCTACTGAGTGGGAGCACATGACCACAGGCTGCCTCTGCAGCCTGATACAGCCCCGAATCACTGCTCCAAAGCCCCCCTGCGCTAGTAGATTTGGATTATAAGACACACACCCCACTTAACCCAAAAATATTTTTTGGGGAAAGTGCGTCTTATAATTCCGAAAAATACAGTAGCTGTATAGTATATTTTTCATAACTAAAAACATTTTTAGTGTTGTAGGGAATCCTTTCATGTGCCTTTTGGGACATAATATAGAAATAATCAGTCCCTGGTGCTAAAATTGTGTTTGATTTCACCACTTAAGTCTAGTCAATTCTCACAAGAATTCATGAAATGCTGCTGAAACAGTGAATCCATTCACTTAGACAATATACAAAAATCCAATGATTTTATTTAAAGCAATGGTCCTTTCTCCTCTAAACAGTCAGCCTGTGCTCCCATAGAACAAAGTAGCTAAATATATTTTATTGAAACACAATGACATTATTGTGACAGTCTTGGCACAATTTCTAAATCAAGAACATTTTTACCACCCCAAAATGACTTATTGGCACCTAGCTAAATTGGAAAGGGAAGAAGTGTTAATGTTGTGTTTAATGCAAAACAGGTGTATATAAAATAAATCAATTTTTAACTTTTTAAAATCTCAGTGTTTTTATGTCTGTCAACCTTAATTTGAGCTTAAATTTATATCAGATTATTTTCTGCCTTCTGGCTTATTTTAAAGCTTCCAAAAACAGTTTATAGAAAATTGGGGCTGGCTATTGGGATTTCATGGCTGTGATGCCGCCTTGCTTCAGAGCACCGAAACTCCATCATTAGGAGATAACACAATAGGGGATCTCACTTGGAACAACTAAAACTAACTATATCAACATCACTCACGGGGAAATATTGTCATTTCAGCTACTGTCATGTAAATATAGCTTCCACAGTACATATCATTAAATCACACATTATAAAGGGATTATCAACTAAAAAAGCCCAACAAAACAAATATATTCAGTTGTGAAGGGCAGAAAATAGCGGTGTTACATAGGCACAAAACAAAACCTTTCCATCAAATAACTGGAAATATTAAGAGGCAGTCAAAAACCTAATGTGAGCAGAAGCCGTTGTGTTCCCAAAGCTCCTTTCTCTCAGTCCCAAAAGATACGTTCTAAATCTGCTTACACAGGTAAAGAATAATGAAATACATATCCTAGCTTTAATTAAGACTCCTGGGCTTTCCGAATGAATGTAGTCTATGCATAAGTGGAGTCTCCTGAGATTTAATTTGTCAGTTTTTCTAATCTCCATAAAAAGAAAATATGGTAATGATAAGCCCGCTTGAAAAAAAATTGTGATTTCCCCTCCCCAACTACATAATCTTCTGTCGTTGTGCAACAACAATGTACGTCTTCACATCTATGTAGCGAAGAGCGCCTATGTGCTGGATTGACAGAACATGCAATTATCCTTCAAGTAAGAGCTCACGTGTGAAGAATATGTATGGTGGCAAGATTTGCCTTCATTATTCCTTGCAGTGATTGAGTTATTCTACTTTAATGTTTCCAACCCTAGCTTGTACCGCTATTGCTGCTTTTATATAGTAGCAAAAATATTAGAAATTGTTTACAGCACGGATATTTTGGTTTGGCGCTGATCCGTTATACTTAGGTTACAGGATGGGGAAGAGGGAATGGATCTTCAGGTATCAAATAATTAAAAAAAAATGTATGTGTATATATATATATATAAAGTAGAAAATATCCAGCCACTTAAGGAAACAGACAGCACTCACTGGATGACAAGCAGAACTTAATTTATTAGACATGGCTAAAACCACTTGGACATGGGAACAGGAGGGAGGATGACAGTAAAGTGAACAATGGCCATTTCACGCTACACTGTGCTTCAACGGGTTCAACATCTATTTTTACTAGAAAATATAAAATACTTGTATTTAAAAAGATTAGTACTACAAGATTCTGCCTTCCTCCGATACATAAGAAACATTTTTTTCCTCCATTTTTGCTTTTTTTATGACCTGAAGGAAGTCTGTACCTGGCCGAAATGCATTGCACTTATCTATTTTTACTATTTTATGTACATCATAAATAATTAGTCCCATTTCTTTTTTAAATTTACTTTTTGGTTAAATCATTTGATACGGAAGATCCATTCCTTTTTTCCCACCATAAAACCTGACGTGAAACCAGAATATTGCTGACTCTGTTGGTACTTTACTGGCAACAGTTCTTCAGCAGTTCAGGTACACAGTTACACAGTCTTTGTGGGTAGCTGGCCAGGTAGCCACTGGGGAGAATAAAGTCTCTTTGAGGTTCCCAGAGTGTTCCTTCCTTAGTACTTTCACTGTCCTCTGTGTCTTTGCTTGTGCCTCCTTACTATCCTTGCACTGTCCTGCACAAGCCCACTTGTCTACCAGACCCGTTGGGTGCTATGAGATTACCTCTTCTCTAAGGCTCACTGGTTAGTGCTCGTGGGCTGTGCATTCTGGACGAGGTCGGGGCTGCTTGGCAAACCTTGCAACCCACCTGTATTGACGGCTCAGTGTTAGACACGCCTGCCCCGTGACTCGGATCCGATACCCCGTTGTGGACCAGGATTCTCCAGACTGTGGTAAGGTCCGGCAATGGGTTTCCTCCTTCCGTCTGGGTTGTCGTTCCTTTCAGGTGCCCTCTCTGTCCCTCTAGGACTGCTTCTCTTCTCTCTCACTCACTGACTTCTCCTCTCCATGTCTGTAGTTCCCGTTCCTTTTAAGCTAACACTCCTCCCACCGGGACCAGTTACCCTGGTAATGGATAGCCAATTGGTCCCCTATGTTAGCTGTAGGTATGCTGGATAAGAGTCTCAGGTTGACTTTACACTCCCCAATGACAGGAATATACCGCACACTCAGTTATGGGTGCAGTACCCCTATTGTGGCGCACTGACCAGTGGGGCGCCACACATATAAGCTAGTAACATGTGCAAAAAGGTGATGTATTGCATCCACACAACCTAAACTGCCTACGCTTAGATAGAGCTTCATGCCTTCTCCCCCTTTTTCTACAGGAGGAATTTACAGAAATTTTTATTAGAAATTGTTTAAATTGTGAATTAAAAAAAAAAAAAACTAACATAAAATATTCACAAAAATCCTAAATTGTGTAATGTGTAGCTTGTATGTATAACAAAATTATTTGGGATCCATAGCTATCATTTATTTCAACAATTCACTTTGTCATGCATCTTCACCACTGACCACCATTTATTCACAGGCAACCACTTGTGTTAAAGGTTGGTCCTAAGTTTTTCTACTTAAAGGGAACCTGTCAACCCCCCAGGGCATTTTATATGTGCCCATAAGGTTATACATGATGTAAATGGGGTTCTAGTAACCCCTGTATGTGTCTAAAGTGACCCCTTCATACCTGTGATATGAAGTTATATTCACCCTGGAGAGCTTGTTGAGTCCTGGAGGCAGCTATTTGGTTCTGGTGGGTAAAATGCTCGCCGCCCCTACATACTGGTAATCCCGTAGCGCTGGTTTCAAATCTCCTGCGAGATTAGTGAAGTCTCGCTAGAAATCGGCACTGATCAATGCACCACAGACACCAGATCCACTGCGCCGGCGTGAGCTCCTGTCACTCACCGCGCTGGCCAGAGGAGCGGGGGAGATTTGAAACCAGCAGGGCGGGATTACCAGTATGGAGGGGCGGCGAGAATTTTACCCACTATGTACATCATGTATAACCTGCTGGGCACAGTATAAAATGCCCTGGGGGGGGTGACAGGTTCCCTTTAACCCCTTTGCGACATGGACATTTTTCCTTTTTGTGATTTTGTTTTTTCCCTCCCCTTCTTCCCAGAGCCATAACTTTTTTTATTTTTCTGTCCATATAGACAAATGACTTGTTTTTTGCAGGATGAGTAGTAATTTGAATGATATCATTCATATTAACACATAGTGTACAGTGAATTGGGGAAAAAAATTGCAAATTAGGAAAAATTGTGAAGAAAACGCAATTCTGACAACTTTTTTTTAATTTTTTTTTACAGTGTACATTATTTGTAAAAATGACCCTGCAATATGATTATCGTCCTCAGTATGATTACGGCGATACCAACACATATTCAGATTTGTATTGTTTTAGAATTATTTAAAAAGAATGTGAGTGTTGTGCTGCCATTTTCCAAAACTGTAACATTTCAATTTTTCAATCCATAGGGAGATGTGACTACGGTACTTATTTTTTGTAGGGCGAGATGTTTTTATTGCTCCTATTTTGGGATAGCTGTGACATTTTGATCTCTTGTTGAAGTATTTTTTGTGATATTGCAGCAATCAAAAAACGTAATTTTATCGTTCTTGAATGTTTTTAGTATTTACCTATCCTGGTAATTATTTTTATATTTTGATAGATCAGACTTTTCTGAATGCGGTGATACACATACAGTATATGTAGGTATTTTTTTTATTATTATTATCATCTTTATTTTTAATGGGGCAAAAGGGGTTGATTTGAACTTTTTTTTTTAAACTTTTTTATTACTTTTCATTGTTTTTAATAGACCCCATAGGGAAGCTGAAGCTTCAATTGTCAGGACATTTGAGCTATATATATTAATGCTCTAGCATTGGTGCATATAATGAAAATCACAATCTTCTTTAAAGCCCAGCCACAGGCAGGGTTTCAAAAGAGTGCCATTATGACCAAGCACAGAGATCTTTACCAGATGGCCAACTGTTAAAGCAACCCATCGAAGACTTGCAATCATGTCATAGTCACTTAAAATGATGTGCCCCCATACCGATGCATGTTAAATCCTCTCATTTTATAGCAGGGTTTAACATGTTAACTACCATGGGTGGCGCTCTACTCCACCTTCGATTGTTAGAGCCAGGTCTTGGCTGTAATACACAACCATTACTTGCTGAATATGGGGCTGGCTCACCCAATGAGCCAGCTCTATACAACCACTTCCAACTTGCGCAATACATTTATGGCGGACGTTGTGAAGGGTTAAATATACATTGGTTGCTATTAGAAAAAGTTGCCCAATATTATCCTATGGATACCCGGCCCTTACCGCGATTCCAACGTCAGCATCTGATGGATATCTCGTGTTATTTCTGAACGCAAGCAAAGACGCTGCATTTCCATCAGATGCCGGTGTTGGAGCTGCGGTAAGGGCCGGGTATCCATAGGATAACATTGGCAGCGTTAACGCAGTGCTAACATGGCGTTAGCAAAACGTTATTGCTGCCAAAACCTATGTTTTTAACACGACTCCTAAAAACATTAATGTGACCCTAGCCTAAGCTTCCATTAAAGGGAAAATGTTATTCTTATGAAATCTGACAGCAGCATGAGGTAGATCAGACCCTGATTTCAGTGATGTATCATTTCGTTTTTTACTGTTCCTATTTAGTCAGAGCTCAGATTTCTATATAACCCCATGAACACCACTGATTAGCAGCTTTCTGAAATACATTGTATAGTTACATCAAGCTGATCAGTTTTTGGTTGTGGTTGGACTACCAGGCATGAGGCAGCTAATCATTTACTGATAATCTCATGGTGATAAATCCTTGATTGTATTGAAACAGCAGAACACAGCTTAGTAATTGACAAATTACTAAAATTAGGCTATCCTCCACTGCCTCATGGTGCTCAAACAACATAGCAATAATCTGCTGACAGATTCTATTTAATGGCTGCGAAGACTCACAGTGGTTTGCCCCAATTAGCTTACCAGGATAATAGTGTATTTACTAGCCATTTTGTGTCGTATATAGGTCCTTGCACATGAATTCATGTTTTCATGTATTGCTTGCCAAGGAAATATTGTTCAATGTCAAAAAAATCACTGATTATATGGCTCTTTTTTTATATAGGAATCATGAATACGTTCTATAATCAATAGCACAATGCTAGTAAAAGCCTCAGAGTTTTGCTGTGAATTCCTCTAGAGAGAGGCTGTGACTCTTGCTCATTTTTGCACAGATACGTTTTCTATTATTTCTTAAACTATCCATTTAACAGCTATAATTTGCTGTCAGCTGTGCAATTCATAAGCACTTTGTTTTGAGCAGTAACTGTACTGTAAGTGTTTATTAAAGCAGACTTCTTGTATTAAATAGGCTGGCAGCGTTCCCAACGTACAGGCTCTAGGCACAGAAATTAATACGCTGACATTTAATGTTAATAAAGGGTCTGAACAATATGCGCCTCTTCAAACTCCTTGTTCATTTGGAATTTAATTTACAGGGAAAATGTGCTCCTCCGGATCAGCTGTGTTGGTAAACATGCATTAAAATTGACAGTCACATAGCCTCTAATCATTTAATAAACTTTTAAGCAATGATAATATGTGACAGGATGAATGTTTCAAAGAGAACAATTCTATACAACTTCAAAACAGGCAGTATAGCTGTCTTTTAGATAAAGTTAGTGGGCAAAATAACAAGGATGGGTGTCTAAGGCTGTTAAATACTCAAGAATCAAATATCATTATTAATCTAATATTTACAATGACATGTTTAGTGTAGCGGGTAAGAGTGCCTGCCCGCCCTTTTGACCGCCTTTTGCATATATTTAGCAACATATACTGGAGAGGTAAAAGGAAGCACTATCTATTATTCAATTCCATTCTGTAAACTTATCACAGGCCTAAAAATAAACTAATGATGAGGACCTACCTACTTCAGAGACTATAATATAACCACATTTTCCAGAGAAACTGATATATGATATGTGCAACACAACATGAACTCTAAAAATGATATTAATTCCTACTAGTTTGTATGGAAAGGAACTGCACTAAGTGTTAGCATGGACCAATACGGTTCGCCATCCACTACAGAAAGTGGGGATGATTTAGCTAAAGGCAAGGGTTGTGATTGCCAATGAGCAGTTTACTATTTTACATTTAGTTAATGGATAGCAGGGGCCCACATAATGTATTACACACTTATGTGACCGCATCAGCTGAGCGGTTTAAATCCAGCGCCCGATCGGCGGGCGGGAGATTTAAACCGCGCGGTCATGTGACAACCCAAACAGCTGATCAGTCATATGACCACATCAGCAGATCAGGTTGCCACGCAACACCGGGTCCTTAAGTCACGGGAGCTAGACGGCACAGGACAGACGCCGAAGAGGTGAGGATCTTTTTATTTTTTTATTTAATCCTTGGTTCACTCCCGCAATGTATAGACATACATTGCGGGAATGAAAGTGCCCGTCTTGCCTTCACTTTGCAGGCTCGGACTTTCTGTGTCCGGATCCGTGAAAATCATGGAACCGAACACGGAAATGGCATCCAGAGGTCACCTCCGATGCAATCCTTTTCCTGTCCATGGGGTCCTGCAAAAGGTAGGATCCCCACGGACAGGGAAAAAATCACAATGTGAAACCAGCCTAACTCAAATCAATACTGAGTACAGTTCAATGGTTACCTTCAAGTTACTGCACTTGCACACATCTCTCGGACAGAACTTACTTTACAATGATGGATAAGGTCAAAGGGAATTACATCTATTTATATATTATTATACAGATTGGCTGCTTAGTCTAGCGAGGAAAGGAATACAAAGTAAATGTCAAAGAAAATTAGACCTGTCAATAAAATGTTTATTTCCACTTACAAAATCAGCCTGCACAATTGCTAAAGAAAATTATTCATGTCTAGACCTATTCTATTCGACAGGGCTCCAACATCTGCCATCAGCTAACTCTCTTCCTTTAGAAAGAACAATATCCTTTCTGTTTCACTTTGAAATTTAATTAAAAGAAATGCAAAGCTGGAATTTCAATTTCTAATTCTTCACAGTCTCGCAAAATCTAAAAAAAATAAATAGAATTATCCAAACTGTGTTTATTCAAGTCACATTAATTTCCACTTATAGTAAGGGAGGAACAAGGTGTTTGGCACAGCACAAGGAAATTGTATTAGAAAGTTGAACTGTGTGTAAACGATGTAATTACAATCATCTTGAAAGTTCTAGATTGGGTTTTTCTTTTTCTAATAAGGGAGGGATTTGTTAAAAAGGTTCATAATTTGGTTGATGATACCAGTACAAAATTTGTATGATAATAAAACTTTGGCTGTACTTTTAAAGTATATTTTTACTATGCTTATTAGCCCCAGTGAAATTTTTGAGACCTCCCATTAGCTAAAGCAGACGACTGCAAAAAAACTCCTACTCTGAAGGAATTGGCAAGACCAAGTCCTTGATTAGGCGCTGTGAAACTCTACGTATTCCTTGTCAATGGATGTTTTAGTTTCAATAAAGTTCAATAGGGAAGTTCAGTTGATTGGCAGCAGGTCGCATTTTTGCACAAAAATAATTGAAGTCAGTATTTTGCAGTGGTGTTTGATCACTGAAGATGCAGCGATGACAGCGTAAGTCAATAAGAGAATAGATATGGACAAATCAACAATGAAGTCACTGGACAAGGTCTTCAAATCAAGGATCATTTCACTGCAATGAAGACATGGCTTTACATAGTCTGGTCTTTTCTGTAGCATCATACGGAAGTGAAACATGGGTGATAAAAAAACAAGTCAGAAGAAGGACATTATCAATACCATGGATGGCAAGTAGAACAAACAAATCAATTTTGGGGAAAAAAAATCAAGCCAGACATATCACTTGAAGCAAGAATTATCAAGCTAAGTTTGCATAATTGGTACACATCATATGAAGAACACTACTGGAGAAAGGACATCATGGTAGGAAGAATAGAAGGAACAAAGTGAAGAGGAAGACTAGCATCACCTATGGCTTCATTCTATCATAATAGCAGTGGATAAAACCCTGATGGACCTATCTAGGTTCGCGCAAGATCCATCTTCCTTACACCGTGTTCATCTATCAAGTCACCATGGCTCGAGATCCGAGCTGAAGGCCGATAAATAATAATAATAATAATATTTGCAAAACCAAAACAGAAGAAATGCTAATGTTTCCTCTATACCTTCTCTCTGGGTTTTGGCTTACAAATACTGATCTAAAATATTGGCCTAAACAATGCCATGTTGAAGTAACCGTAGGAGGTAAATATCAATCAAATAATAAATTTAAAAAACCTAAATTCCTATCCTTATCACTTTTTTAAGAAAAGTGACTATTTAAGTGACAAGAAAAGTTGAGTTTCTTGGCCTTGATACAAATCATAATGTTTAAAATTACAGTGCAGGTGGAATATCATTTTAGAAAAGGAAACTTTTTTTTTTTTTGCTAAAACTCAGAAACCTAATTTTAGTCCTTTTTAAGGCATACATATACCCAACATTCTCAAATTTATTTCAACAGACAGTTTATAAAGCTATGTCACATATTGAGTACTTTTGCAATTCGTAATAGTCTACGTTTTTCTTCTTCAGTGCTAAAATAAACATTTAAACTAGGTAAATAAGCAATTCGCTTTTTAACGCTCATTTGCATTTCCTCTTCCCTTCCAAATTTGGTCGTTAGCAATTTTCCTGTATTTGCATCCTCATTTAAACAAACAAGCAAACTTGTCAAACTAAGTGTCAAATTTAGATCGGTATCCTAACACAAGGCCAGGCTAGGTTTGTATAACCAAATACCTATGTAGGTCAGTCAATACTCTTAGAACCTTATTTGAACTCATCAACGTGTTTTTCATTAAGATCAACATTAGCTTCCATCCTGTTTCCTATAGCTATACCACAAAATTGTCATATTATTTACATAAACATAGAAATACATTTTAAACCAATTGAAACGACATTCATTGCTGCAAAAAAAAAAAAAAATATCTGTTTCGCATAAGTTTAAAAAATAAAAATAAAGCAGCTTTCAATAAACTATTCCCCTACATAAAGTTATAGCTGAAAGTGTTTGCACCCTTGAAATTGTACCAGAAAGAGAAGTATCTCTTTAGGAAAATTTGTGCAATTACACGTTTTGTTATTTTATGTATATTGGAACTGGAGCAACACAAAGGAGAAAAAATCAAAAACAGGCAAATTGGACATTATTTCAAACAAAGCCCCACAAAATGGGCTGGTCAATATCTATCTGTAAAAAGCATAGAGAGATTTACGAGGACCCCACTGCTGACACAGAGCATAAAAAAAGCTAGACTGCAGTCTGCCAAAATTTACAAGATTAAGCCAAAATCCTTCTAGCAAAGCCTCTTGTCAACAGATGAGACCAAAATAAAGCTTTTGTAAAGCATTCTACACCGAAAGTTAAATGAACATACTTTTACCATAAACCCGGCTTCAACTAGGTGCTCCTTGAAAGATTTGAGAGGAGCTAAAAGAATTATTAGAATAGCTGTCCAAGAGCCAAGGACCACCTGCAGAGAGCTACAGAAAGACCTGAAATCAACATGTACGATTGATTCAGAAAAAACAAGTAATGCACTCAACCTTATGTCCTGTATGCATGCTCACCTCACAAGGCTACATTGCTGAACAAAAAGCATGTTCTGGTGCGTTGAACGTTTGCTCAACAACGTTTAGACAAGTCTATGAAATATTATAGAATATAGTCTGGTCAGATGAGACCAAATTGAACTCTTTGGATGCCATAATACACACATGGTGGGAGGCCAAAAGGAACTGCATACCACCCCAAAAACACCATACCAACAATGAAGTGTGGACATGGAAACATCATGGTGTGGGGCTATTTTTCAGCATATGGCACCTGGCAAACTTCCTATATCTGAAGGAAGGATGAATGAACAAATGTACCAAGACATTCTTTACAAAAATCTGCCATTTACCAAGATGATGAAGATGAAACAAAGGTGGACATTTCAGCAAGACAATGATCCCAAGTACACAGTCAAGGAACCTCTCAATTGGTTTCAGAGTAATAAAAAAAAAGCTGCTAGTATGACCCAGGCAATCACCTGGCCTAAATCTAATAAAACATTTGAAGAAACCTAGAATGAAACCCACAAACCTTCATGATTAAAGAGTTTGTCTGGAAAAGTGGGATAAAGTCACACTTAAACAATATGTGACTAGTTTCGGCATCCAGGAGGTGTCTTGAAGCTGTCAATCCCAACAAAGGCAAAGTACAAATTATTAAATACATTTCAGTAAGTTGTTTACTATTTCCTGTGTTATTTCTTATTATTACACACCACTAAACTTATAGAATTTGTGGTAAGATGTATATGTCTGCATGGATTGGGTTGGATTCTTAGTGACATTGGGTGATAAATTCATGTCAATTGCATCTTTAGAAATCCATTTACTTAGAAAATTGGTGACGTGTTACTTATTTTACCCGCCGTATATATACAGTGGAACGCAAAAGTTTAGGCACCCCTGGTCAAAATTTTTATTAGTGTAAACAGTTAAGCAAGTTGAAGATAAGATGATCTCTAAACGGCATAAAATAAAGATGACATATTTCCTTTGCATTTTAGTAAAAAAAATTAACCTTTTACATACTAAAAATTACAAAATAGAAAATGGACTAATGCAAAAGTTTGGGCAACCTGGTTAGTACCTAGTAGAACCCCCTTTTGCAATGATCAGAGCTTGTAAATGCTTTTTGTAGCCAGCCAAGGGTTTTTCAATTCTTGTTTGAGATGTTCATCCATTCTTCCTTGGAAAAGTTTCCAATTCTGTGAGATTCCTTGGCCATCTTGCAAGCACTGCAAATTTGAGGTCTAGCCGCAGATTTTTAATGATGTTCAGATCAGGGGACTGTGATGGCCATTGTAAAACCTTCAGCTTGCACCTCTTGAGGTAGTCTATTCTGGATTTTAATTTGTGTTTAGCATCATTATCCATTTGTAGAAGCCATCCTCTTTTCAACTTCAGGCTTTTTAAAGATAGTGTTATGTTTGCATCAAGAATTTGTTAAAATTTTATTGAATCCATTCTTCCCTCTACCCATGAAATGTTCCGTGTGCCATTGGCTGCAACACAACCTCAAAGCATGATTGATCCACCCCCATGCTTAATGCTTGGCAAGATTTTCTTTTCGTGAAACTCTGTGCCCCCTTTTTTTCCTCACATCTACGTTGATCACCAAAGAATTCTATTTTAACCTCATCAGTCCACAGAACTTGTTTCCATAATGCATCAAGCTTGTGTAGATTCTCTTTTGTATACTTAAGATGCTCAATTTTATGATAAGAACACAAAAGAGGTTTTCTTCTAATGACTCTTCTATGAAGGCCATATTTGTGCAGTTGTCTCTGAGCAGTATAATAATGTACCATAACTCCAGAGTCTGCTAAATCTTCCTCAACATCTTTTGCAGTCATATAGGGGTTTTAATTTGCCTCTTTAGCAATCCTACAAACAGCTCTCACTGAAATTTTGCTTGGTCTTCCAGACCTTATCTTGACCACCACTTTTCCTGTTACCTTCCAATTCTTAATTACATTTTGAACTCTGGGAAAGGCAATTTGAAAAGACTTTCTTATAGCCTTCACCTGCTTTGTAGGCCTGCACCATTTTAATTTTCAGAGTGCTAAGCAGCTGCTGAAAAGAACCAAAGTCTGCCATTTTTTGGCACAAGGTTAGAGGAGGCTGGGATGTTATAAAGCTGTGAAATTTGTATCGCACAGACTCTCCATTTTAAGATGTTAAAGGTAATGCAAAGGAGATGTATCATCTCTAACTGTATGCCGCTTAGAGATCTTCCCATCTTGAACGTACGTAACTTAACATAATAAAAGTAAAATTGACCAGACATGCCCAAACCATTGAATGAAACGCTACATATACACTGTATATATATATATATATATATATGTATACTGAACACAAAAAGGTAGGGATACATGGATTTCAGATTAATTTTTCAAAATGAGCGTCAATTGCACTCTAAGGCTGCTTTCACATTACGATTTAGTGCCTGTCCGTGGGATCCGAGTTTGAGGGAGGATCCCACGGACAGGCACGGATCCACACGGATCCCTGCAATCGGATGGCAAATAGCCATCCAATCCGATTCTGTGCAGGATCCGTGTGGATCCTGCGGTCCCCTGTCTCTCCCTGCTCCTGCCTCCTCCATCTTCTTCCCTCTGCTATTCTATTCTGTCCCCCTGCTCCTCTATCCTGATCTAATCCTATCCTGTCCCCTGTTCTCTTCCCTGTGTGTTAAAAAAAAAAAAACTCCTCCCGGAGGATACATCACCTTGTCACTGGCTCCCAGGATGCAACACTATCGGGGCTGAAGGACCTGTGATGATGTCACAGAGCCAGTCAATGACACGTAAGCTGACTGGCTCTCTGACATCACCACAGGCCCTTCTGCCCCGATGGTGTCGCATCCTGGGAGCCGGTGACAAGGAGTTTTTTTTTTTTTTTCTTAACTCACAGGGAAGAGAACAGGGGACAGGACAGGGATTAGATCAGGATAGAGGAGCGGGAGGACAGAATAGAATAGCGGGGAAGGACAGAATAGAGGAGATGGGGGAAAGGAAGATGCAAGGAGAGACAGGGAAAAGGGCAGGGAGCACGAAGCCGACATCGGATCCGAGGTGAACTCGGATCCGATGTCCATAGCCTCACATTTTGTGGGCACTCGGATCAGCACTGATCCGATGCTGTCCGATTTGAGTCATGAACACAAAATCGTAGCAGGCTGCGATTTTGCGCCCACGATTAAATCGGACAGCATCGGATGGGGCCAAAATCGGATGCCAATAGTGGCACATCCGATCCGATTCCCATAGGGGGACATGGGATCCGATTTCTCATCCGAGTGTATCCGTTATGAAATAGATACAATCGGATGAAATTGCCTAACCTTTTTAGGTACACTTGAAGGGAATTCATCAGCAGGTTTTTTTAAGGAAAGATGAGAACAGGATGCTATGGAGGTTGACAAGACATACAAACTATGCCTCGCTTATCAGGCCTAAACCTAAACTAAGCTAAACATTTATCTAAGCTGAAAGCTTTATCACCTGGTGATTATTTCTGGACTACATTGGCTTGAACATGGCAGTCCAACACAACACCTGCTCTGATTGAAACATCACTGCCAATGCACATTATCTATAGAGAGCCTAGTGTTGGCTGAGGCAACTCTGTCAGCTCTGCTGTATTGCTAAAACTAAATGCTTAATTGTGTTAGAGCTGCTCAGCCAGTAATGCAATTTAAACATTGTTGGATTCAGAGTCTCTTTGCCTACAACATGCTGCTCTCATATAAGGTAGCAAAAAGATGTGGACAGAATCCCTTTAATATAACACTACACTTTGAAATGCACATATCCAACTGTTCAATGTTTCAATACTTTTTGCACAACTTGCTGTTTTCTAACAAGGAGCTTAACAGCAATATTCACAACAGGTGTTTTATCCATGAATACACTTTTTGGTTCAATTAGAAATTATGGTATTTTAACAGTTATCCTCATCATGCTGTTTACATTTTGACATAATGAGACCAAGACAACACCTAACAATTAATCAAGAGTATGTTGCTAATGCAAGGCTTCAAGCAGGATGTTCTAAGATGTAAGTGGCCACTGAGCTTAGAGTGCCATAGAGTGTCATTAGCAAGTTGCAACAGAGCTAGAGAGTCTGGAAGAATAACAGAAAGGGATAGTAGTGAACGTCCTTTGGCCTCATCCCACACTGATGACCGTTTCATTGTGAATAATTCCCTGTGGAACTGGATGATGAATTCCACACAACTCCAGGCAAATTTAAGGGAGGTGAGTGGCACCCAGGTGTCACATCAGACCATTCAAATAAATTTACATCAGCATGGTCAGCGTTCTAGATGACTTGCAAGGTTACTTGACAACAACATCATGTGACCAGGGAGCATCTACGCTGCTGTTCACTGATGAAAGCTGATTCATGCTGAGCAGAAATGATGGCCGTGATTGATGTTGAAGTTGTCAAGGAGAGCACTATGAATCAGCCACTGTTGTCACCAGATAAGCCTTTAGTGGTGATAATGTTAAAGGGAACCTGTCACCACCCCAGGGCCTATTAAACTAAAAGAGCCACCTTCAGCAGCGCCTATGCTGCATTTTGTGAAGGTGGCTCTTATCACCCTAACTTCCCCCCCGGACACCAAAACTTTAGTAGAAATCTGTTTAAGTCCGGGGGGGATGTATACTTTCCTCCAAGGACCTAAACGCCTTGCTGATGTTACCCCTCCTCCTCTGCTGTTCAGGACCCGCATCATGTGTTCCTTACGAGCGGCATCTGCACATATCTCTCAGCTCTGGGTATCTCCATGAGCTCTGCCAGAGAGCTGATGTCATATGACACATAAAGGTACATATACAAAACAAATATACATACCTATATTTTTTACATTCTTGATAGCACTTTACAATTCAGAGGAGACATTTACAAACTATACATAATGATACAAGGTAACAAGTAATTAAGTAATTGACAAGAGGAATGAGGTATCTATACACATTAAGTTTACCATCTATTAGTGGATAGAAGTGAATGTCATGAAAACTGTCATGAAAAATCATAAATCCTTAGATATCTGCATCCATACATTCATGAATTTACCAACACACTGAATACAAATGTTCTCAAGGGCACATGGTGGGGTGACAGAGTTAATTTAACTGAGAAATAAACCCTCATTGAGGCTAAAGACCCCTACTGAGCCAGGAAAGGTTTGTTCTCAAGGCAGGGCAACTGCAATTCCCAGGGATTGTTAAACCAATATCCTCAGACAGGTCTGCACCCATAGAATAGTATACATATTGGGGTGTGCATTGCTCCCATAAATATAGTGGGCTTATTTTCAGCCTCATGAGAAAAGGAAGAAAATAATACCTATTGCCGCATAGCTGTGCGACATGCCTAAGAGCTCCAAATGAATAACTAGCAGCTGAAAGTACACACGTCAACAGGTAAATTCATAATAGGAAATATGATGCCAATATTTTTGCATGGGACACTCAGGGACAAAGATATGAGGATTTGAATTTCATAACTCTCTGAAAGCTGAAGCCGAGTCCCGTGACCAGCCCTGTGATGACTCACTGGAGGGAAGGTTACTGGTATTGATAAAAACTAAAGCTCCCATTTTAGTAGTGTTCTGTTGTGGGGCGGTCATGTTGCCATGTACCATGCTGGAAGTAATCAAAGAAACCCCGACACCACAGTGTCTCCCATGTGCCAGCGACCAAGGCCACAACAAGGAACTTGTAATTGACTTACATTTGTCTGCATATAACTTTTGTAACTACTATGTTTATTTGCATATCTGACTATAATATCTGTAAATCTATGTGTAAATAGTGTTATGTAGTGTGCCCTTACAGCGAAATAAACATATAACAATCCTGGGTTACTCTTTTATCTTGATCTACGAAATTTCCACATCGGTGTTCTCAGTTTACTATTATACACTACATGGGTTGGTTTCTGGCCCAACATAATCCATTAATGGACCAGGCTTACATCTAATGAGGACCCGATGGCAGCTCTACTGGGCTAGCAGGACTCTGTTTCATTGGGGCTAGTGAAAAGGGTCTTCCAGCCCTTCAGGATTGTCAGCGAGTGTGGTGTCACACCAGAGGTTGCGTTAATCACCCTCTGTCATTCTCCCTACTTGCCCGTGTGGACAGGAGGTGTCAGTGAAAAATTGATCCAAGCTGATCTTACTTAACCCTGGGGGTGCGGAATATCACGTGTTGGTTGAGGTGATGGCACCGTATCGCATAACCTCAATGTATTAGGCATATCAGGGCAGGGTTGTGAGGTGCGGTTTTCACACAGTAATGCAGTAGAGAAAAATAAGATTGGCAAAGAGAGAATTTAATAGGAGGGAAGCCGATTAGCAGAGAATTGCAGTAGTCCAGACAAGAATAGATTAAAGCAGCAGTAAGAGATGTTTTGCAGTGTCAATGGTGATAAAGGTCAGATTTTGGAGATGTTTTGACATGCATTTGATATGAGTATGAGTTTGTGATTGAATATAGGGAGAAAAGGAAATATCTGAATCAATTATGACCCCAAGGCAGCGAGCATGGGTGTTATGATAGAATCACCCACAGAAAAGGCAATATCGGGTTTAGGTAGGTTAGTAGAGGGCGGAAACACAACAAGTTCAGTTTTTGATAGATTCAATTTCAGATAGAGAGAGGACATGATGTTAGAGACAACAGACAGACAATCATTGGTATTTTGGAGTAATGTGGGGACAATGTCATGTAATTGGGTGTCATCAGAGCATTGGTCTTACAGAAAATAAAACCTGCAGATTTTTTGCCCAATAAGAGTAGAGTATAGAAACAAGAGGAGGGGATTGAACTCTGAAAGCCCCAACTGTAAGGGAAAGCGTAGAGGAAGGCAAACCATCACATTATACACTGAAGGAGCAGTGAGAGAGCTAGGAGTAGAACCAAACAACAGCAGTATCCTTGAGCCTGATAAGAGTAGAATATAGTGTGTCCATACAGCAGAGACAGCTACCACTTTTTACACAATAAAGTATTAAAGATGTATAAGTGAGATAATATGTCTTATGTTATTGATGAAACTTGATTTCATTATAAAGAGCAGGAAAGCTGTCTTTCCAATGATACAAAAAAGGAAAAGTGGCTGAATTTGTGCATTTTCCAAGATAAGCAATAAAAATTTAATTGCAAGAAATTGTTTATGGCAAAGCTGTACATGGTTAGATTTTATTGTGCTACATCGAGCATAAAAAATCAGCAGCAGACACACATGATGTTAGCTATTAATATATATCGTTTTTTATTACTACCAGAAAACTTTAAATATATTTTTATCAAAGTAAAAAGAAAATTGGACTTCTGTTTTTAATCTTACGATTTTCGGTATTTATTTTCGTAAGATATTTAGTATACTCAAGCGCACAATATAAAACCATAATGATGAATAACTGTCTAGGCTAATGAAAAACAGCAGGAGTTCATAATGAGACTCCGAGAACATTTGCATTCATCCTATTTCATCAGAAACATAAAGATTTGCTCTTTTAACTCCTTAGGATCTGGTGAGCAGAATTAGTTTATAAGGTAGCAATCTCTACAGGAGCACCATTGTTACCAGGCATGGCTGGAGAAATATTAGGAAACAAAGATCTTAAAATATTTTCACATCTGCGGTAAAGTGTAATTCCCAGCAGATGAGGTAGATTTCGCCACATCTGTCGCGTAACGGCTGTCTTTCGGCACCGATCCGACAAGCCCCATTCATTCTCTATGAGGCTTGCAGTGGGGTGCGGCAAGTGTGGTATTGATGAATCCGGCACTTGTGGCGCTTGCGGCACCCAAAAAAATGCTGCTAGCCGCAACATATGTCCCCTTCCTGGCATATATGTTACCCATGCTAATACATATGTCCCTTATCCTGGGCTTGTTCCTGGTATTTATCCACCATCCATGAAAATATGTCCCCAATCCTGAGCCCTTCCTGGTGTTATATGTCCCATATTCTGTTATATATGTCTGCCTCTCACGCATAAAAAAAATTCTTCTCCCCCTCCTCCACTCTCATAACGCACGACATCCCCTCCTCACAGATGCCAGCAGCTGACATATTTATCCCACATAATGATATATATGTCCCCCATCCTCGTATATATGTCCAACATCCTGGTACATATATCTATATATCCCTCATTCTGATTCCAATATATAAAAAAATAACATTCTTCCTACCTTCCTCCTCTACGATGACGCTTGGCATCCTATTCTGTAAACAGTGCAGAGGCCGGCAGCTGACATTGGCATGCCTGCTATGAGCGACACATGGTGTCACTGACATGCGATGCCAGGACCTGGCATACCGACATCAGCTGCTAGCCTCTGTTTGGCTGGCAAGTGTATTGTTGTACAGTGACCCAACAGGTCTCTGTGCCATAATGCATTTAAGCTGAAGACACACACATCCATATGAAGTAGGCATTAGTAGCTGCCCTCCTGCATGAGCATGATTGTTATGCCCTGCCTGCCCCTTCTGTAAAAGATGAGGCTTATTGAAAGATAGTGGCCAACCATGGACCCCTTATGCTACAAAGTGTCATAATTTACAGCATAAATCTGAGGATACATGGACAACCTGATTAAAAGACCCACTTTAAGAAATAATAAGTTTTCCTTATGTGGATTTGTGGGTTTGATTTTAATGCAGTGTTTTTATGCAGAACATTTTTGTGCTTGTTATTCGGTAGTTACATTTTACGCCATGCCCACAACAGACAATTGATACAAATAAGAAGACTATTTAAAGAGTATGTGTAGTCATTTTTAATGTGGATTATGGAACAGAATTTACTTTAAAGTTTAGGAAATAAAACTCAGTGAGAATATCCTCCAATTTGTTCATCTATCTTTTTTTTTGATCTGCAGCATTTATTTTGAATAGGTATCTAAACATAAAAAGTGAGTAGATGTACAGTATTTACTCAGTTAACAGTATCAAAGTGGGCCGAGACATCCTATTTAATATAAAGATAGTGGAGAAACTCTGAATATATTGTAGTCCCTTGTGATTGTACTATCACGAGCAAAGGATCTCCAAGGTAATTAATCTAAATCTTGGCTATTAATCTCATACAGATTTTCTGTGAACGCATAGTGTGTACTGTACTACATTTGTTTTATCATTTTTAAATGAATATTTGTAGCTTTATGGGACCTTTTCTGGGAAAAATAGAAATGCAATAGTTTAAAAAGGTCACACATGGTAGAAGCACATGTTGCATCTAGAGATGAGTGAGCCTTTCAAGGTTCGGCTCAGTATGGGGCACCAAACCTTCCAGTTATGAGCAAACCTGTTTGAGTTTGGAGTTTGGGTGTTTTACAAAGCTCTTGAGCCAGCATTGTTGGGGTCAGTACAGTTGGTGCTTGGCCTAGTGTGAGCCGCGTGCAGTGTTTGATCAGCTTAGTTTTTGGGTGTAGTGTGTGTCCAAAATTAATTTTGGAGAAAAAAACCCACCTAGGTTACATAGGCGATGTAGGGGCATGGCCTATCGGGTACGACATCGCCCCTACGTCACCTAATGTAAAGGGGCAATGTTGGCGGCTGTGACAGCTGGCCTGGTTTCACATCAGTGATGTGAAACCAGGCGGCCGATCAGGGGCGGTGTGCACACATCGCCCCATGTAACTGGCCGCCGGCGAGCTGACAGGCGATGGGAGCCATAGGCTCCCATTGTGCTGCATCGCCGCTGGGATTTTGAGACACTCCGGCGGCGATGCCGCCTGTCAGCTCACTGCGGCATCGCCGGAGGTGTCTCCCCAAGTTAAATGGGTGTCGTGATGCTGGCGGGGCACCAGAAACGTGCCCCCTCCCGCCCGTCGCCGCCGACATCTCCGGCGGTGTCGCATGGTGTAACGGCACCTTCTAAGGCTCAATCCAGTTTGGAGCTCCAGGTGTGACTGTGCTTTGTGGACAAGGTCGGGGGCTGCTTAACAGACCTGAGACCCACCGGTGTTAGCGGCTCAGGGTTGGACTCACCTGTACCGCTCTCGGGGCCGGTTCCCCGATTCAGAACTAGGATCCCCCCAGACCGGATAATGGTACAATCTGGTGTCGGGTGTTCACCAACATCCTCGGGTTCCCTACTTCTGTCTGGGTTGCTGTTCCTTTTTTAGGCGCCCTCTCTGCGACTTCCCTCTAGGACTCCCTTTCCACTTTTGCCTTTCCCGCTTTTCTCCACTACCCTAAAAAACTCCTCCCACCGGGATCGGTTACCATGGTAACGGGTTTGCCAATTGGTCCCTCGTTCTCGGTGTGGGGATGCTGGGGTGAGAGCCTCAGTTTAACATCACATCCTCCAATAACTGGGGCACCACACTCATTGGCTTTGGGTGCAGTACCCCTACTGTGGCGCACTGACCAGTGGGGCGCCACACTTGCAGTGTTTGATCAGCTTGCACTGGACTTAAAAGGTTAGTTTTTAGGTGTAGAGTGTGTCCAAAATAAATTTTGGAAGAAAAATAAACCCTCTCACCCCAGGAAATATTTTACTTATGGCTGAATGTATGTGGCGGAGAGCTGAACTGACAATCAGGTTCAGGTCAAGTTTGGACTGCACCGCCGGAACCTGAACTTCTAAATGTTCGCTTATCTCTAGTTGCATATTTTACCACCAGAATTTCTTGTTTTAATCAATTACTGTGTATTGAAAAATCAATGACAAAACAAATCAAATAAATATGCTGGAACCTACGCCTTTTGGAACAGTGGTCTTTGTAAGGTGTTAAACCACTAAAAAAATCAGTCAAACCAGCTTTTAGATGGACAGGAGTAAGGCAAGAGACAAGATATTACTAGAATATCCTTCTATCTTCCAATGAGCAAAGGTATGAAGGTGGAAACTCACCGTTTTATTGATAATTTTTCTGAGTACTAAATTTTTCCCTGATATCACCACTTTTGGTTGTTGATTGTGCAGATACTGTAACTCTTTTAAGTGAGACTTGTGCAGTTTTCTACACAGCACCTACATAGAAGTGATGCCTTGAGTGCATATGCTGAAGGTCTGGGGCTCACCTTGTTTTCATGTTCAATGTGGGTCCCTGCTTTTAAACCTTAATCAATAAGTGATGTCATTTCATAGGGGTATGTCATCACTCTTATCAATCTCCAAGAAAGGAAAACCTGACAGTGTTTATTTATATCCAGGATGTCACCACTAATTAATTTTTTTTTGTTTCCTTGTCTTTGAATTTCTGCAAAATCTTGAAACTTTGGTAATTTTTCAAATAAAACTAGAAGCCATTGACATTTAGTTGCCTAACACACAAACTAGAAAAGACATAGAAAAATACAATATGGCATCTGTAAAATAAAGCATCAAAGAAGATCCCAATACTTAGCTTTCCTAATCTATGAAATGTTTCCTTCTAGAACTTGGTGAGTGACCTAAACCTGCCAGGCATGTCGAGTTTAATAGTTTAATCCGTCTATATTTTTACAAAAGACAGATTAGCTTTTACTTAAATACTCTTGTTCCTTAAATTTCCTCCTTGTCATTTTTCCAAAGGAAGCTCTTAATCTTTCAATAGAACCAGAACACTTTCCGATGCCTTAAAAAAAAAAGGCAAAAAGCAACCTTGGAATGTGACGGAAAAGCAAAGGCTTTAAGATAATCTCAAGATTTTGGGGGTTTCTATGTTGTTGGATCACAATTCACATCTGCAATTACTCTCAACAAGGCAGCGGAAGAATATCTTTAAGAAGAAACAAAGCTCCTTTCACTAAAAACTGTCATACTTGGAACAACTTACTATTCTTCACTGACCGGTTCTAAACACATTTTCTTAATTGCTATTTTCTATCTGCAATCTCCATTTGGCAATTGATGAAACAAGTTTGACTCACGTTGGCAAGGTAAATTCCTGACTGTCACTCCCTATTTCTTGAAGGGTTAGATTACAATAATAACCTTGAAAAAATGAAAGGTTTGCTAAGTAGTTTCAAATGTTGCAGGCTGGTCTCCAGTTGGCATTCTTAAGTCATGAGTGGAATTACTATGTGAATAGAGAATTTATTTTGATACTATGCAGTCAAACCTTCTTAATCTATGTTTTTTTAAAGGCTTAGTAGATACACGTAGAATCAGTACAATAATCCAGGAATTAGCACTTGAGCTAGCCAGGAGGTGTCCTAATTAGGACTAACTAAAATGAATTGCTTTCTGAAATATTACAATACAATGCTCAAAAAAAACACACTTTAGACTTTGTACTTCTAAAACTGATTATGTGTTTATTTAATTGATTTTGTATCCATCCTGTTTAACACATAAATATGGGATCATCTCTACAATCTACTAGGATTCAAGTGGATTGTACAAGGTGTCTTGGGACACATCATGCAGTAGTAGTAGTAGCCAACAATGAGGGTATTTCATTTATTGGGCTAAGCCTTGGGCTTTGTCAGCAGAACTTGTTAAAATAAGTAACATGCTGGAATTTTTTTTTACTAGTGTTGCCAAAAATCCACCCATATGGTTTCCATTATATGTGAATAAAGTTGAGGAAATCCCAGTCACAGGCATAGAACTCATAAATCTTCCAAAATCTGTGTCAAATCCAGACTCTAACACATCTAAGAATTTTATTCTGGTTCTTCATAAACGAAGTCAAAACGATAAAAACCTTATCAGCTATTAATAGCGTTACAAAGTTGTTCGGCTGCCGTACTGAAAATTTGGTTACTGGTGGAAAATTAACTTCATTTCTGCTGGAACCCCCCAACCTTCAGTCATGGAGGCGTACCCAGGGCAGCTACAGTCATCACTCAGGACACAGCGAATGTTGGCTATAGGCAAGTCCTTGTACTTTGCATCTGTACAGATTGGGCTGTCAATGTGTTGGGGCTGCTTACAGCCATCGCTCTTCAGTCTCTATGACTGAAAGCCAGCAGCTCACAGGAAGAATAAAGAGATTTTTTCCTGCTTTCAATATGATGGCCCGATAGTTTTATAACACTATTAAAAGGGTTGTCCAGCCTTAAGGCCCTGTAACATAACGAGATCGCTAACGAGATTGCTGCAGCGTCACAGATTTTGTGACGCAACAGCGATCTCGCCAACGATGCCCTTACGTGTGACACGCACCAACGATTTGGCCCCTGCTGTGAGATCGTTGATCGTTACACTGCTCTGGATCATTTCTACGTCAATGCGCTCCTGCTGGGAGCGCTATATCGTTGTGTTTGACAGGGACAATGACCAACAATCTCAATGCTACGCTATGGAGTGAGAATTCCCAAAGACCTCGGTATAATTCTGGAGTGCTGGTGTGTCGTATTTCACATCTCTGGTGAGATACCTGTTTGCCATCTTACCAGCGATGTGAAAAACGACGCACCAGCGATCTCTGCACATCGTTATTATTATCGGGATCGCTGGTGCGCCGTTATGTGTGACTGGGCCTTTAGAGTACAAGTCTAAAGTCACTCTATGTGAATGAGGTCCTGTGAATCTTCCTAGCAAGAGGACTGTGAGCTGGAAGGATTTTCTGGTGCAAGGATTGGCCTGTGCGTGACTATAATTATACAGATACTTGTGGTCAGATGACCAACCGCTCACACTCCACATGCCCATGCCTGCTCCATGTGCTTACAGTTGTGGCCAAAAGTATTGACACCCTTGCCATTCTGTCAGATAATACTCAGTTTCTTCCTGAAAATGATTGCAATCACAAATTCTTTGGTATTATTATCTTCATTTAATTTGTCTTAAATGAAAAAACACAAAAGAGAATGAACAAAAAGCAAAACATTGATCATTTCACACAAAACTCCAAAATGGGCCAGGCAAAAGTACTAATACTTGGTTGCACAACCTTTAGCCAAAATACCTGCGATCAACCGCTTCCGGTAACCATCAATGAGTTTCTTACAATGCTCTGCTGGAATTTTAGACCATTCTTCTTTGGCAAACTGCTCCAGGTCCCTGATATTTGAAGGGTGCCTTCTCCAAGCTGCCATTTTTAGATCTCTCCACAGGTGTTCTATGGGATTCAGGTCTGGACTCATTGCTGGCCACCTTAGAAGTCTCCAGTGCTTACTCTCAAACCATTTTCTAGTGCTTTCTGAAGTGTGTTTTGGGTCATTGTCCTGCTGGAAGACCCATGACCTCTGAGGGAGACCCAGGTTTCTCACAATGGGCCCTACATTATGCTGCAAAATTTGTTGGTAGTCTTAAGACTTCATAATGACATGCACACGGTCAAGCAGTCAGTGCCAGAGGCAGCAAAGCAACCCCAAAACATCAGGGAACCTCCGCCATGTTTGACTGTAGGGACCGTGTTCTTTTCTTTGAATGCCTCTTTTTTTCTCCTGTAAACTCTATGTTGATGCCTTTGCCCAAAAAGCTCTACTTTGTCTCATCTAACCAGAGAACATTCTTCCAAAACATTTTAGGCTTTCTCAGGTAAGTTTTGGTAAACTCCAGCCTGGCTTTTTTATGTCTCGGGGTAAGAAGTGGGGTCTTCCTGGGTATCCTACCATACAGTCCCTTTTCATTCAGACGCCGACGGATAGTACGGGCTGACACTGTTGTACCCTCGTACTGTGTCCTGTTCATCATAAGATCATGCCCTAATTTGCGTGATCTTTTATTCATGTTCTTTTCAGGTGCCCTCCCTGCTCTGCACGGCGCTGGCTGAGCATTAATGACACGATTCGTGTAATTCCCGGGATCATGTGACGTCAGTACACCTATGTCGCTCTTTAGGCTTCAAACACCGCATTGTGCATGCGGTGCTTGAAGCAGAACACAGCGACGTGGGTGTACTGACGTCGCCTGATCCCGGGAATGACGCGAATCGCGTCATTAATGCTCAGCCAGCGCCGTGCAGAGCAGGGAGGGAGCCTGAAAAGAACATGAATAAAAGATCACGCCCATTAGGGCATGATCTTATGATGAACAGGGCACATAACGAACATGCCCTAAGGGCTAAAGAATATAGCTCCTGCTAATTATAATTCCTAATGAGGGAGTATTAAATCATTTTTATGCACTTTAACAGGATGCTTTTTAGAGACAAAAGGAGTGTGAGATTAGTGATAGGATGCTGCAGGGACATGTTTTGGTAGCTTAGGTGGCGTTTTGGAGGTGACAGGATCTCTTTAAACTTGTGTCCCTGAGGCTGCTTCATGCGGCACGCAGGCACTGTGAACAATACATCTTTCCAACTGCTTTCTGGTGCTCTACTTTGGCTAAAGTATGTACTCCAAATTCAATACAAAAAAGGGAATGTGAAGGAGGGAATATGTCGCTCAACAGCTCACACCTAAGATTCCCATTTCCCAGGCACCTGGGATAGTGGCTGGCCTCCTCTTGTTAATGAAGAGAGAAAAGAAATCCGGTGCCACGTGTCCATATAGCAAATAATATATTTTATGTAGAGATTCGATCCATATAAAAACATATACATCTAGACCCCAACGTATCCTGTCAGATGCGTTTCGGAACTGAGAGTTCCTTATTCGTAGGCATGCCTACGAATAAGGAACCCTCTGTTCCAAAACGAGTCTGGCAAGGCCCGTTGGGGTCTAGACGTATATGCTTTTATGTGGATCGAATCGCTACATAAAAGATATTATTTTCTATATGGACGTGTGGCACCGGATTTTCTTTCTTACTCCCAATTCTATACTGAGCAAAAATATCTGCAGTATCCTATTTTTCAAATGTAACAGTGGTCGGAAACATTTATGGGTTAATAAAGATGACCACTACTAAACTACCATACTTTTAATATTTAGAACATGACGTGGGATAGTTTTTTAAACATAAAAGTTATGAGATGGTTGAGAAATAACCAAACCAATATTGTTATATACATATACTAGTGGTTGCAACTTTATATATTATATGTGTTAGGGTGTTTTCACACTGGCGATTTTGAAAAAATGCAGCAGATCCGGTCAAAAAAAACGCATCTGCCGCATTTTCTGCCTAACGGCTGCACTTGCGGCACAATTGTGGTAAGCCCCATGCAATGTCTATGGGGCTTGCGGTAAGTGTGCGGCAAACGCGGCAAGTGCAATTTCAGCAGTTGTGCCGTTGACCACGTTTGTTTTTGTGGCCGCATCTGCCGCAACTGCCGGAATCGCACTTGCCGCACGCACCATAGACAAAGCATGGGGCTTGCCGCAACTGTGCTGCAAGTGCAACCATTAGGCAGAAAATGCGGCAGATGCATTTTTTTGTCCACATCTGCCGCATTTAAAAAAAAAATGCCTATGTGAAAGGGGCTTTACCTGTACTATGGTGCTGAAAAATATTTATAATTTTTGCTCTTGAAATTAAACTATATAAAATCATGATTTGAGGCTGGTGTTTTTCACCATACTATAGGTATAGAATGTTTGTAACCAAGTGCCCAAGATTTAAATGGTTTAGCCATTAATGCTTGGACAACCACGACTTGAGTCAATGTGACAGCACTTAAGCCTGAGAAGAGGGTCAGTGGTTCATATATTCTGCCCTGGTCAACTGTCAGTCATATACCAGACAGCTAAGTCCGCAGTCATACAGTAAATTTGCTTCTCTCCTGATCGCTATAATGAATTTTGTTGGACGGGTAGTGGATTGTTGAAATAACATACAGTGGAGACGATTATGGCTGACTAGAGTATCACATACTCACAATTGGGTTTGCACATTCTGCTAGAGCAACAGATCAGTTCTTTTTTTCTAGAAGCACCTCTGATTTTTACATTTAGATTCACAAGTGATAATATTGTATTATGTTAGAGAACACATCTATAAGCCATAGCCTTGAAGTAAAGGTATAAAGCTGTTAAGGTTTAAATACATGGGTCCTTTTGTTGTGTCTCTGTGATATCCTGTGTCTATAATCACTACATTGGTAATAGGGTACTTTGCTCTGCCAATTTTACTGGTTCTCTAATGGAATATTTATCTGATGGTAACTCAAATCCACTCTGCACTTTTATTTTATAGAAGCCAAGTGTCAATTCACAAAATTCCTAGGTGTCAGGCTATTGAAAAGAAACACTTCTTAAATAGCTGTCCATGAACGCTGAGCTCTTTCTCCGCACGCCATTCACTCAGTGCAGAACTGTTATCATGATTTCAGTGTTGTGATGTTCCAGATTCTAGCTGCTATTATCTATGTTTTAGAAAGCTACTGATGGTCAATTAATTTAGGCGAATAGTTAGGTTAATAGAGCTGCCAGAGGATGAAACATTTTCATTGTAGCTGATAACCTCTAATAAAACATGAAAAGGGAAAAAAAAAGAAGCGTTGGAATGCAGAGAAGGGGCTCAAAAATGTAAGAGGAATTTTGAGCCCTCCCAGAATTGCAAGGTTGTGTGATGGTGGGTTTACACGTCCCGATATCGGGGCGATATCGCTATACAACGGCGCGGGAGCGCGCATTTTTTGAGCACTTTTCCCGATATCGCATCGGCGGTTTACACGCTGAGATATCGGGAAACAACGTCCCTACGATGTGTACGCCCACCAACCCAGTAACGACCATTTAACATGGGAGTTAATGGGTGAGGTGCGAGTACACATCGTAGTTGGATGTTTACACGCAACGATCCGGCTCCAACAGGCATCCGATATCGGGCGGTTGAATAGCCCGCTCATTCGACCCCCGATATCGGATTACCATCGTTCCTGCATCGTATTGTACCTTCAAACAGTACGATGCAGGAACGATATCGGGTCCAACTCACGAACCACATGACGTTTTGTCGGAGTTGGACGCCGATATCGCGGCGTGTAAACCCACCATAAGAGTGTATTTACATTAGACTACCTGCAGCCGTAAGTGTCCACCGATCGACTACCTGTACGTCAATCACTGGTCATGTAATAGCCTGTTTAGACAGTTCAACCATTCTTCTGTTGTGCATGAAACGATAAGCAAGAGATCATCCTCTGCACATAAACTGCCAATGTTCTTGGCAGCACAGGTCCATTTTACAAAGGAAGATGTGCTGCCGAGAATGATTATTTTAAAGCAAGATTAAAAATCATTTCACCCAACAAACCAACCACTTGCTCTATCATCGTGTGATTGGCAGCCGTTTTACACTGCCCGATTTATCATTTCCGCTAATTGTGCAGTGTAAATGCAGATAGATGCCTCCATCATGGTAAATGCAAATGGAGTCCGTGGAGCCTTGATTAAGAATCTCAAACACGGGACTAGCCAGATATCCCTCCATGGAAGGACCTAGCCCTGGGGTGGAATCCTTGCGGAGACCACCATAACCACCATATTAAGTGGCCCTTTTAGTCACTATCCCACTCAGTTACGAGTTAAAGATATGACAAGGGAATTAACAGAGCCAGGTATCCATCCCCAGACAGCTGTTTCAGGGTATTGCCCCTCATCAGTGCGGAGTAGGATTCTGGCTAGGTGGGAGCAATGCCTGGTAGACCAACACAAAGCATTCACTGATCTCAGGGAGACCAGTCAAGGAAAACACTGCGGGCAGCCGGCTAAAGCGCTCAAACACATTGAAATCCATGATGCATTGCCCCCTGGGAATTTGAATATGCAAATGGAGTCCGTGGAGCCTTGATTAAGAGTCTCAAACACGGGACTAGACAGATATCCCTCCATCATGGTAAAAACCTTATTCTCTTGCACATTGCAGTAGCGTATTATACTTATACTGCTGAGTAATGTTCTACCCAATATTGTTAATCTATGGCATGCTATGCTATGACTGCCACCAAACAATACCTAGTTTTGATATTTACCCTTCAAATACGTATTTTTATAATGCACATGTGTATGTTTGAGAATTCAATGAATAGTATTTTTTAAAGATGATCATAATAGGCTATTTATCTGTATCTATCTATCCATCGTATTCATCTATCCATCCGTATCTATCTCTTCATTCATCTCTCCATCCATATCTTTCTATCCGTATCTATCTATCTATCTATCTATCTATCTACCGTATATACTCGTGTATAAGCCGAGTTTTTCAGCCCAAAATTTGGGCTGAAAAGTCCCCCCCTCGGCTTATACACGGGTCAATACGGTACCTCTGGGCTGTGGAGGCTGGAGGAGGCGGGGGGAGGCTGCTGTATGAGCGGCCCCGTCACGTGGGGCCGCTCATTATATATGCACTGCTTCCCCCCGTCAATCAGCGGCAGGGGGAAGCAGTTCATATATGCCCCCCAAAAGCTGGCACTGTCCCCCCTTGTAAGGGCCCCCCCCCCGCTGCTTATACATTACCATCCCGGTGTTCTGATCAGCGCAGCTCCTCGGTGCTTCTTCTTCATCCTCCCATCCCCGCTGGCTGCATCCGGGATCTGCGGCCGTGGCAGCGATATGACGTCATCGCGCGACGGCCGGAGATCCCGGACGCAGCCAGCGAGGACGGGAGGATGAAGAAGCACCGAGGAGCCGCGCTGATCAGAACACCGGGATGGTAATGTATAAGCAGCGGGGGGGGCCCTTACAAGGGGGGACAGTGCCAGCTTTTGGGGGCTGTTGGTACCCCCAGGGGGCTGCTGGGTACCCCCTGGGGGCTGCTGGGTACCCCCAGGGGGCTGTTGGTACCCCCAGGGGGCTGCTGGGTACCCCCTGGGGGCTGTTGGTACCCCAGGGGGCTGTTGGTACCCCCAGGGGGCTGTTGGTACCCCCAGGAGGCTGCTGGGTACCCCCTGGGGGCTGCTGGGTACCCCCAGGGGGCTGTTGGTACCCCCAGGGGGCTGTTGGTACCCCCAAAGGGCTGCTGGGTACCCCCTGGGGGCTGCTGGTTACCCCCAGGGGGCATGCTTGGGTACCCCCTGAGAGCTGCTGGGTACCCCCAGGAGGCCGCTGGGTACCCCCTGGGGGCCGCTGTATAACCCCTGGGGGGTGCTGTATAACCCCTGGGGGGTGCTGTATAACCCCTGGGGGCTGCTGTATAACCCCTGGGGGCTGCTGTATATACTGCTGAGGCCTGTATACCACTGGGACTGCTGTATATACCACTGGGGCTGCTGTATAACCCCTGGGGGGTGCTGTATATACCACTGGGGCTGCTGTATAACCCCTGGGGGCTGCTGTATATTACCACTGGGGCTGTATATACCATTGGGGCTGCTGTATATACCACTGGGGCTGCTGTATATACCACTGGGGCTGCTGTATATACTGGTGGGGTCTGTATATACCACTGGGGAGGCTGCTGTATACCACTGGGGTTGCTGTATATACTACTGGGGCCTGTATATGCCACTGGGGAGGCTGCTGTATACTACCATTGGGGGGCCTGTATACCACACTGCTGGGGGCTGTACACCTGTGCTGGGGTCCACCCTCGGCTTATACACGAGTCAATAGGTTTTCCCAGGTTTTGGGGGCAAAAGTAGGGGGGTCGGCTTATACACGGGTCGGCTTATACACAAGTATATACGGTATCTATCTATCATATCTATCTATCTATAACAAAAAAATGGAACAACACAAAAAACCATAATACTTTGGGTGCAAGCCCTCCTATCGCAAATCCTTAGGTTTGGACTACCCTGAAAAAAATGGACGGCAGCACTGCCTTTAAAAGTATACAGTTGTGGATTTATTCCCCGGACCGCAATGTTTTGACTTACTAGAAGCCTTTGTCAAGCAGCCTTTGTCAAGGCTTCTAGTAAATCCACAACTGTACACTTTTAAAAGAACTGCTGCCGTCCATTTTTCATCTATTTATCTATCTATCTCTCTATCTATCTATCTATCTATCTTTCCGTATCAATTTATTGATCTAGCAATCTATTAATCTTTTCATATCTATCTATTAACCTATCTATCAATCCATAAAACAGAGGGAAGCAGCACTCACATAGACCATGCCAAGAAGTGGACTTTTACTAGCCAATGTGGCAACATAACTGTTCTAGCACAAAACCTTTAGTTCTATATTATTATATTCTTGTGGACAAATTAGGCAAGGCACCATGGTGATTCAGTGGTTAGCTCTACTGCAATGTTGGGGTTCAGGGTGAAAATCCCAATATGACAACATCTGCAATGAGTTTATATTGTTTTTGTGGGTTTCCTCCAGGTTCTCCGGTTTCCTCCCATACTTCAAAGATATACTGATAGGGAATGTAGATTGTGAGCCCCAACGAAGATCATGTCTGTAATGCGCTGTGGAATTGTGCTACATAATGGAGTAAAATAAATAAACAAAATAGGCATGTCTGTTAGGCTACTTTCACACTACGATTTTGCTAAATCCGATGCTGTCCGATGAAAATCAGACAGCATCGGATGCTCAAAATCGGATGCCATCGGATGCCGATCCTATTTTTTATCGGATCTGATATAAATGGCTGGGGGAGGGCTGTGGGAGGTTTTGGGAGTGGTCTAGGGCAGAGGTTCCCAACTCCAGTCCTCAAGGCACACCAACAGTGCATGTTTTCAGGATTTCCTTAGTATTGCACAGGTGATAATTGAATCACCTACACTGGGGATGAATCCAATTTCTAAGGAAATCCTGAAAACCTGCACTGTTGGTGTGCCTTGAGGACTGGAGTTGGGAACCTCTAGTCTAGGGTATTGAGCACGCTCAATACAGAAAATCGCATCCGATATCGGATCCAATTTTCTATCCGATCCGATCCCCATAGACTTCCATATTATTTTAATCGGATCGCATCGGATCACATCGGATCCGATGCGATCCGATTTTTGAATCGGATACCAAAATCGGAACAGTCTCAGATTTTGGCTCCTGGAAAAAATCGGACAGAATCGGATCGAATGCAAATCGGATGCCATTAAGTGCACATCCGATCCCTATTGGAGAACATGGGGGCTAAATCGGATCCGATGCTGTCCGATTTTCATTGGACAGCATCGGATTTAACAAAATCGTAGTATGAAAGTAGCCTTAGGCTTTAGCACCTTTTCCAGATATTTCTTTTGCTGTTTCACTACTTTATTATTCATCTATCTATCTCTTTATCTAGCTACCTACAGTCATGGCCAAACATGTTGGCACCCTTGAAATTGTTCTATAAAATGAAGTATTTCCCCAAGAAAATGATTGCAATTAAACATGTTTTGTCATACACATTTATTTCCTTTGTGTGTACAAATAGAAAAAAGGCAAACTGGACACAATTTAACAATATGCCTTAATAATGGACTGGAAAAAATGATGCCACCTTTTTAAAATTGTGGGCATACAACTTTGTTTCAAGCATGTGAAGCTCATTCAAATTCACTGGTGGTAAATAAAAGGTGTGGGTAATATGAAAATCACATTTGAAACCAGATAAAAAGGGGAGAAGTTGACCCTGGCTTTGAATTGTGTGTCTGTGTGTGCTACACTAACATGGAGAACAGAAAGAGAAGAGAAATGTTTGAGGAAATATCAACAATTTCAAAGTTACAAGTTCATCTAAGTTTACAACCCATGGCACTATAGCTAACCTTGCTGGACATGGACGGCAAAGAAAAATTGATGAAGGGTTGGAACGCAGGATGATCTGGGTGGTGGATGAACAGTACCAATCAAGTTCCAAAGAAATTCATGCTGTCCTGGAGACTCAACTGAATCAGTGTCAGTGTGAACTGTCCGTCAACATTTGAATGAAAAGAAACACTAAAGCCCTTGTCACACATAACGATATCGTTAGAGAGATCGTTGTAACTGTGATGTTACAACGATCTCTCCAGCGATGTCGTTCTGTGTGACACTTTGCAGCGATCAGGCCCCTGCTGTGAGGTCGCTGTTCGCTGCGGATCATTTTTTGATCGTTGGTTTCCCGCTGGTCAGCACGCATTGCTGCGTGTGACTGAGAGAAACCAGTGATCAGTGACCTCACTGGCTGGTAACCATGGTAAACACCGGGTATCTAGGCAGCGCAAGTTGCCTAGATACCCAGTGTTTACCATGGTTACCAGCATGCTCCCTGCTTAGCGCTGCCTGTAAGCAGGAAGAACGCTGGTAACTATGATAAACACCAGGTATCCAGGCAGCGCGCGCTGCCTGGATATCCGCTGTTTATCATAGTTACCAGCATCCACCCTGCTTACAGGCAGCGCTAAGCAGGTAGGACGCTGACATCACCTTCAGCGATGTGGGAGGTGGTTCCCATGGCCCTGATCGCTGTGGAGATCTGCCTGTTTGACAGCTCCCCAGCGATCAGGTAACGACGCTCCAGCAATCCCGGCAGATCGTTATCGCTGTCGGGATTGCTGGAGCGGTCGTTATGTGTGACTGCGCCTTTAGGCAGGAGATGCAGGAGGACCCCATTGCTGACACAGAGTCATAAAAGGCTAGACTGCAGTTTGCCAAAATGTAAACAAATAAGCCAAAATCCTTCTGGGGAAACTGTCTTGTGGACAGATGAGACTAAGATAGAGCTTTTTGTTAAAGTACATCACTAAACCGTTAACTGAAATGAGAATGAGGCCTACAAAGAAAGGCAAAAGATGTTTGGGGTTGTTTTACCGCCTCTGGCACTAGGTGCCTTGAGTGTGTGCAGGGCATCATGAAATCTGAAGATTATCAAAACATTTTGGGTTGCAATTTAGTTAGTGCCCAGTGTCACAAAACTGGGTTTGCATCTTAGCTCAGGGGTCTTCCAACAGGACAATGACTCAAAACATACATCATGAAACACCCAGAGATGGATGGAAACAAAGTTCTGGAGAGTTTTGAAGTGGCCAGCAATGAGTCTGGATCTAAGTCAACATTGAACAACTGTGGAGAGATCTTAAAATTGGTGTTGGGAGAAGGCCCCTTCAAAAACGAGAGACTTGGAGCAGTTTGCAAAAGAAGAGTGGTCCAAAATTCCAAATGAGAGGTGTAAAAATCTTGTTTATAGAAAAGTCATCGATTGCAGTTATTTATTCCAAAGAGTGTGCAACAAAATATTAAGGGTGAATGAAAAATTTACAATCTTTATTGAAGTGCTTGCAATAAGCTAATCAACATCAAGATAAAAAAAACACATAACAAAGAAAACACACAGAAAAAATACTTTGGCCTAGTAGGGATTATCAAGGATTGAACAGAGATCGATGCCTCATGGCTCACTCAAGGGGCAGAACATGCATCAAAGAATTCACAGACAAGTCACCCAACCCACACAATTAGTTCCCAGATTGTGATGTATTCCTATTTAGATGGATGGGTGATCAAGGAAAAACTCTCAATAAGGGCTCTTTATCCCCGACTCAGTTTGTATATACCAACTATTTCAAACGTGGATCAGACATGAATAAAAAAGTGATAAGGAGAGACAGAAAGAAAATAATGATTGTGATCTTTACTATCGCATTTAATCCAACAGGGTTTTTTTCAAATCTCTAAATCCCCACCAGTATATATTGGTTGATCTTATTGAAAGTTATGGGCCAGATAGTTATAAGTATATGGATAAAACAAAGACCTGCAATCTCAATGTATCACAATTAGCTCAATCTTTACCCAGAATGTAAGGTTCCTTGATACTGGGCCAGCCAGTGGTCCAGAATCTGTCCAATTTAGGACTGTCAAATCATCTATTAGGGTGCCTTCACATTTGCGTTCTGCGGAGGGGAGCCACAATGTGACCGCAGCACCGCAAGCCCCTATCTTTATAATGGGAGCGCACGGTGCTGCGCTTGACTGCGCATGACCGTGCGCACCCATTCACTGCCATATGTGATCTGTGCGCAGACGGATGCCTGCGCATAAATCACCCAGTCTCGTCCGCACCAGAAATGCAACATGGGTGATTTGTGCACCGTGCGCTCCCATTATAAAGATAGGGGCTTGCGGTGCTGCGGTCACATTGCGGCAAATGTGAAGGTAGCCTTAATCTATACCATTACACTGCGGAGGGGAATGGAAATGTGAAGGTAGCCTTAATCTATACCATTACACTGCGGAGGGGAATGCAAATGTGAAGGTAGCCTTAATCTATACCATTACACTGCGAGAGATCAGAGTTAGAAAACAAAGGAAAAGCAGGGGAAAACAGTTAAGAAGAGAAATCACTGAGGGAAAAGAGAAAAGAAACAGAGGTTTGAAAGGCACTTAAAACTTTCACTGTGCCACTAGTGTGTGGAGGAGTAAAATCAAAAAACCTTCACACATACTAAATTGTGGATTAAATTGGAAAGCATAATCAATTGTTGGTACCAAATACATAAAGGGGATTACAAACCAGACATTAGTTGAGGTCCCATATTCTCACATCAGCCAATAATGAAAGATATAAATGAAACCTGGGATCAAGAACAGACTGAACCCTAAATTACTGCCCAGAATACTGTGCCATAGCAGGAATGAGCCATTGACTAAGTTTAGGTATCCACATACTGACTCTATAGGTAGACAAATGTACATTTATCACAGTATCCCAAAACACAGAGAAGTCATTCATCCCACCAAGTTCCTCATTCAGCTTAACGGTGAATTCCACCTAAACAGCCCTATTCCAGCCTGCTACAATATAGGCAGATATGGTCAGGTACCGTTCTCAATCAAGGGTGGTAGATTAAGTAGACATACCCAAATAGATGGAAGTATCAGGGTCGTGCTCACGTCCTCTCCTGGCCCCTGTGTTTTTCTGTGTGTTATCTTTGTTATGTGCTTTTAATCGTGATGGTTATTAGCTTGTTTGCAAATACTTCAATAAAGGTTGTACATTTTTCATTCATTCTTTCGTTTCTTTTAGACTTTTTGATGAATATGTTGTTGGGGGTGTTGATAGTGAGTTATGATTAACTTAACAAAATATTAACTTAGGGGTGCCAACAATTTGTCTGCCCAATTTGGGGAGTTTTATGTTCAATTTGCCTTTTTTAATGCTTTTTGTGTTGTTCAAAGGGAAATAAACATGACAATGACAAAAATGTGTAGTTGCAAACATTTTCTTGGATAAATACTACATTTCTGGAACAATTTCAAGGGTGCCAACACTTCTGGCAATGCCTCTATCTATATATCTGCAGATAAATGTATTTAATGTCTGTAGAGTTGTATAGGAGAGTCTCAAAAATACATTGAAAAACTAGATCTTTTGTCATTTCCTCAATCCGTTGCAGCGTATAAATGCTTTTCTCCTTTTCCTTTCCATCGGTCACCGCTGATCTATAAACACGATCGTTTAAATAATGTCAACGTCTGCTTATATTATTTTTACGCAGTTTCAATTTAGTTTTAGGCTAATTAGGCAATAAAGTGGTAATAAAAGTTTACTTAAAAGATAGATCAATAAACTCCACACAGATGGACGGTTTATGAACAGTGATGGGGACAGCTGTATAACACTAAAACACATTCCCCATTAGGCTACAGCAGACTTGTCTTAATTTCTACTCGATGCCAGAAAAACACATTTACCTACTAAACAGCTATTGCATCGTTCAGATATGGATTATTGGAATAGCCATTGCCTATAACACCTCTCGGTCTATTAAATGTTTGCATGGCGTCATTAACATATTGACGAGTGTAGTACCAAACCAATTAGTGAGCCATTTTCCTCAGTTGCTTCTATACTAACTGATTTTAAGGAAATTATACTGTAGGCAAATTAAAATAAAGGTTGTAAATCGAATTCTAGCTCTGCTGTTGTTTGATGTCCCTTAAAGGGAACGAGTATTCAGAAAATGATCTCTTGTTTAATTCAAGGTAAATTCATTTTTTAAACATTCTTGTAAATATGTCTCCCCATATCATACTGTGTTTTAAAATTGATAAATTAGAAAACATTGCTATTTTCACATTGGTCACTCGGGCTATTCTACCCTCTTCCTGTTCTCTCAGGAAATCAACATCCACATTAGTTGCAATAGACAGACTCAGACCTCATCTTCTGTACCGAAGCATCACCTATTCAGCGTGTGCAAGGTCATCGTAAAGGGAGGAGGAGCAGGGGGAGCTGTGGAATTACATATTGGGAATGGTGGATCATTTGTTATCAGCTGTGTAGAGGTTTAAACTGGTCATAGTAATCCTGCCTGAAAAGACTGCTGTAAACTCTTTCTGAAAGGCCAGAATGTATAAATATAAAATAATCCAGTGGAAAGTATTAAAAATGCCATTTTTTAAATTACATGAAACAGAGATGAGCAGACCTGTGGAAGGAAGTTCGAGTTCTGGGGGTCAGCTTAAACAAAAATAACCGAATAGGTACTAAATATCAAATAGAAAAAATCACCAAAAATGTCGCTTTTTTTACCCTTGCATCTAGCAGGTGGCTGCAGCACCTGCTAGATGCAAGGGGTAAAAAAAGCGACCATTTTTGGTGAGTTTTTTCTATTGATATTCTGGGGTTCAGCTGGACTTTATATAAATTTCTGTTCTGGCCCCAAACTTGATTCGAACCTCATTGAAAGTCACATATTGGACAGTTCGGCTCTTCGCCTACGTACAGCCAGCCATAAGCAAATCAATTTTTAATGTTCTGGCAGAGGGCAGGAGGTTCTCACTCCGGTTTTACGGTACATGGCTGTATTCAGTGTCCCATAGTCCTATGCCCTTAGCAGAGAACCACCCTCAAAACATAATGTTTCTAATGCCATGCTTTACTGTGGGGATGGTGTTCTTTGGTCCATAGGCATTTGTCTTCCTCCAAACATTGCGAGTAGAGTTAATGCCAAAGAACTACATTTTTGTCTCATCTGACCACAGCATCTTCTCCCAATCACTCTCAGAATCACCAGGGTATTCACTGGCAAACTTTAGACGGGCCTGCACATGTGCCTTCTTGAGCAGTGGGACTTTGCATGCACTGCAGTTTTATATCCATTACGGCGTAATGTGTTACCAATGGTTTTCTTGGTGACAGTGGTTATAGCTGTCTTGAGATCATTAACAAGTTCGCCCCGTGTAGTACCTTCCTCATGAGCCTGGATACCCCCAAAAGGTGAAATTTTGCATGGAGCCCCAGATCGATGTCTGTTGACACTCGTTTTGCATTTCTTCCATTTTCTTCATTGTCTCCTTCTCACCCAGCCTCTTACTTATGGTTCTGTAGCCCTTTCCAGCCTTTTGCAGGTCTAGGATCTTTTCCCTGACATCCTTAGGAAGCTCTTTGATCTTGCCCATGTTGTAGAGGATAGAGTCTGACTGATTAATTGAGTGTGTGGACAGAAATCTTTTATACAGGTGACAATTTAAGACAGCTGTCTTTAATGCAGGTAACGAGTTTATTCGAGCGTCTAACTTGCATGTAGGAGCTAGAGCTCCTAATGGTTGGTAGGGGATCAAATACTTAATTCTCTCTGCAAAATGTAAATACATTTATATAATTTAGACAATGTGATTTTCTGGATTTTATTCTAGATATTCCATCTCTCACTGTTAAATTTAACCTACCCTTAAAATTATATACTGCTCATGTCTTTGTCAGTGGGCAAACTTACAAAATCAGCAAGAGAAGGGAAGAAAAAAGGAAAATACTAATTTTCCCCAATATATATATATATATATATATATATATATACATATATATATATATTCATTCAGTAACATGAGCGCATTAAAAGCATTTAAAGCACATTTAATGCATAACATGAACACATTTAAAGTGTAATGAGATTAGTGCAGTGTGTTATATGACAATCACAGTCCTAAATATCCATCCACTTATTTAGTACTAGGACATTGAGGTCTCTACTTACTATAAACATATGTGGTGGGGATTAGTAAAGTGTCTAGAATATTTAGCACACTTTGTGGCTCACCTCATCTGCATGAAGTGAAATTATGTCAAACTCTTCAAGTGGCTATCTGGAATCAAAGAGGTTTTCAGGATTGGCCTTAAATGTCAGATCAGACCATTAAAATCTAAAAGAAAAGCATGCAGCACTCCTACAACCAAAATCCGAGTATGAACCAGGAGTTGAACGACCATCAATCTGATATTAATGGCTCATGCTATGGTATCAAAACACATTAGACTAATGTTGTTGAATCAGTGGGTTTGGCCAACATTCTAACATTTTATGGGGTCGTTGGGGTTGATGATGATCGGGCATATCTGATTTCAGACTGCTGATCGCTTTGTGTTCCCAGTGATGTTCCTAAGGGTACCTTCACACTTGGCATACTAGCGATCCCGACAGCAAACCGACCTGCCGGGATCGCTGGTGCGTCTCTGCCGGGTTCGCTGGTGAGATGTCAAACAGTCAGATCTTACCAGCGACGCAGCAACGATCAGGAATGATATGGAGGTCGTTGGGACCCTGTTTCTCAGACCTGTAGTATTGACGTCGTTGGTCATTGTCCTTGTCAAACACACCGATGCATGCTGCCCAGCGAAACCCCAACGATCAAAAAATAGTCCAGGCGACTATGACACGACCAGCGATCTCACAGCAGGGACCTGGTCACTGCTAAGTGACAAACATAGCGAGATTGCTGGCGAGGTCGCTGTTGCTTCACCAAATTTGTGACTTAACAGCAATCTCGCTAGCGATCTCGCTTAGTGTATCAGAGGCTTAAGGCAGAGATGTATATTGGTGGATTTTACATTGAGAACATATTAGCTCGAACTGTGTATGGGACAGACGGCTGAGATGGCTGTTGACCAAATCACAGTTATCTAATGTGTATAGGCAGCTTATGGTTAGGTCATAAAGTCGTGGAAAAGCGCATTTTGCAAAGTATGACTTATCAAATATTATTTTTCAATTTTTCCATTACTTTTCCAACCTAGTGTTTCCAGTCTATTGCTCATTCATCAGCAGGTCATTTTCCCTGATGATAAATCTAGTGTTTCCTGCACTGGAACAGATGTGGAGCGCTGGTTTTATCAAATTCCTAAACGGATGAGTTGTGTGTTTTTGAGTGACAGTTTGTAGGCAGGCGTGTGGTTGGGGTTATGTATTTGTTTGTGTATGTATGTCTTCGGGTGTCTTTCTTTGTATGCTGGGAGTATATACAAAATTTGACATAAAATGTAAAACATGTGGTGTAGGATAACCTTATAACTGCCCCATAATCATTTTAAGGAGTTACAGTTACTCCCTCATTACACTGACCTTTAACAGACAATGAATTTACAACCTCTCTCTGGCTGATGTTCCTACTATAGGGGAGATGCGATCTGCAGCCTTCCGCAGGCCCATCTTGTGCTCAAGTGGTTAACGTTTATGACAAAATGGAAAGGTGATAGGATAATTAAAAGTAAACAGTCTACAAATCCAGCCAGATGGCAATATGCCTTGTTTGCACTGTGACTAGATCTTCTCAAGGTAATACTTGAACTATTATTGTTGATAGTGAGGTGATGCAATGTTAATGCAATATAATTGCCTGTGCTCTTATGTTACAGCCAGGTGTTCAGCAGAGCATCCAGTCGGCAGTCTGTTTTATCTCCTATGACAAGCCAAGTTAATATAGATTTCTCATACTTGTATGTCTAGCAATTACCCAAGTGTTAAACAACTTCCAAAATTGATGTCAATAACATACTGTATATAGGCAACAATAGACGGTTACGAACTACTGTAGGGATTGTGTGTCAGGGGCAAATAACGCAGTGAGAAGAAGGCAGCTGTTGTCTGACACAACTGCAAACAAGGTCAACGTGACCACTTTGCTAACCCTGTTTGTGCCACAGCTGTTGTATATGTTGAGGAGCTATGAACATATAGACAGCCACAGGCTTTTTCATTTTAGACAGCAATAGAGTGCAAGTCAAAAACTAATTACATTAAACCATGTGAGCCAGTTCATTACCTTATTACTAGTTGTTTTACATCATTTTTTTACTGAACGACCGAAAAGCTGTTGTTGATGGATGTATTCGTAGTTTAAGTCCTAATACTTTTCAAGGTTAATTCTTTTGAATAAGCTTCAATTTTATTAACACCCAAATAATAATTGTATCTTTGTTCATTACAACATTAAAGGGGTTGTCTGAATAAAATAAAACCTTACCCTGACGACAGGAAGTGTAAAAAATATAATCACATTAATCATCACCTACAAGCGCCAGGGTAGGCTGCTCTGTGGACCAAGCAGGGGTACGAAGTGGAGATCTAACCGTTAACCAGTCGTTGGGCACTGAGGTCTGGGACTTCGAACAATGTGTCACCGGAGGCCGTAACGGTGACATCCCTGATTCCGGATTCCACATAGACCTTGGAGAAGGACTGTGCTGTATTCAGGTGGTGCCAGTACATATTAATGAGTTAGATCTATTTTACTTGTCTAGTCCCAAGGCAAGGTTTCATTTGGCCCCGACAAGCCTCTTATTGACTGTTCCATGTGTCACCATATTTGCTTCCACACTGGAATCAGAAAATAATGATTTACTTTACGTCTTTTAGTAATAAAGTTAGAGACAATCACTTGCCTCGTATTGAATTTTACAAGCTACTGGGAAGGCCAAAAAGAGCCTGCAAGAACTAGGCCCCATTTTACCCACACTAATTTTATCTAAATTTCCCCTAACCCAACAATGTGTAGGCATATGGAAAATGGAATGGAAAAATACACAATTGCTAATATATGTACTCAGGCTGTCATGGCTCATAAGTTACTTACTGACACTGCATGTGATACTAAGGTACGTCAGTATATCAGCAGGTAATATTCCGTGATGTGACAGATGTGGCATCAATTAAAAAAAAGTAGAAAACAGATGCTGACGTAACCGTGATGGATGGAGCGCTGTTTACTGGTCGCTTAGTATCTAATACCGCTTTTGAAGGTTGCATCAATCCCTTTCAGTATCAGGTAGCAAAACAACATACATCTCCCCTCCTCCCTGCTTTCTCATCTTCCTCCAACCACCTTTACTTCCCCAGCTTACAGCTTTGCAGCTCGATTGCTTGATCGGTTTTGTTGCCTTAGGCGTTGTATAATTGACTTGGCTCAATCAGTGCAGCATCAGCTTGATCTGACACATCTACCAGAATGCCTTGCAGCTCACTTCTCACATTGTCACAAGGTTTTCATGTGCCGCAGGACAAAAACTTGCTTTCTTGGGTATATAATGTTATAAAAGTATTCAAAAGACATTATTTATGTATTTCAGCTGCCAACCAACAACCCTGACTTCAGTTAACATGCAATTATGATGAGGCCCTGCCAAGAGTACGCAGCTGATGATAATTTTGCTATTTAAATGCATGTGCTGGATATTAGCTTTGTATTCTAAATAACATAAAACCTAATAGAATTGCAGTAAAAATAAATAACTTCTAAATTGTTGTATAAATTGTTGGATCTTTCAAAGGACCTACCCATTATTGACAAAACCTAGAATAAAACAGGGTTTTCTGAGGACTAAGGAGCAGTTATACTGCACGATTATCAGTAACGAACTCCTAGGAACACTTACTGTACTTCCCGAAAATAGTTCTGACGATCACCCAACTAATGAACAAATTCTCTAGTTTGTCGAGTGAACTCATCTTTAAAAGGAATCTGCTGCAGATTTTTGTTATGTAGTCTGAAGACAATATGCTGTAGGGGTTATAAAAACTAATTCAGTGATGCATTTCTTATCAAAAGTGTGTTGTTGTTTTAGCGCCAGTAGCTTATCATTGCTATGACTAGCTGGAAGGCGAGCACTTGTCCGCCACGCCGCCTGCTGTGATTAGCAGCTCTCACAATCTATTTTACTTTGTATACAGAGTCTAGTTTGGGCCAGGCAGCTTTTTCAGCTCTGCTGCATTGCTAAATCTAAAAACATTATTGTGTTAGAACCGCTGTACCCAGTAAACTATGTGATACATCGTAATATTTAGGGCCTCCTTGTCTAGATCGTCTGCTCTCATATGAAGTAGAGAAACCCTGCTGACAGATTCCCTTTAAGCTTGCTTTAAAAACATTGTTTTCGGTAGCACATTATTCTGAATAAGGGCTTGGTTTGCTGACAGACTCACAGTATATAAAATACAGCTGATCAGCTATATAGAAGCTTGGACTTAGTCATTTCATAGACTGTGTATATAAGCTAAAGGAACTAACAAGGCTCACAGATGGATAAGTAATATATTGTTCTGTGCGCATATGGTGCCAATGTTCTCGGCAGCACATTTTAAGTTTACATCAGATGATGTGCTTCCAGAACAATGATTTTTAAGCAAGACTAAAAAGACCTTTTCAGTATTGGTTTGTTCAATTGGCTGATTGCTAGTCTGTTTACATTGCAAGATTGTCAAGAATCAAGTGTTCTAGAAATGGTCCTGTGCCCAAGTGCATCAGTCTAAATAGGCTATTAAATGACCGATGATCGGCTTCTATGAAGGCAATTGATGGCTCATTACAGCCATTTGTTGGTCATTGTAAACGGGAGTAAGAAACAGAACATGTTTTTTTTTTTTTTCAAGACAACTTTACTTGAAAATTAAAAACAGACTAAGGCCTTATTCAGAAAGTAGTTGTTGTAACAGGACACTATCCTTAGCTTATGGCTTTAGGTGATACCTACAAAAAACCTCTAGATGGGAACATACATAGTGTAATGTTCCTTCTAGCCCCAAATCATGCCCATTGTAGCTCATCATTGCTTATTTTATTGCCATTATCTATTGCAGGGGTCCCCAATCTGTAGCTCAGGAGCCACATGTGGCTTGCGGGCTGTAATGTGTGGATCATGGCTGTCTGCCAGCTTGGTAAATTAGCACCACGTCTAGAAAACAGCTATGAAGAGCAGGTCTCCAGATTGTAACTTTTGTGAGTAGCCCCACGCAGAAGAGCAGATCTGAATGGGGGTACAGTAGGACCCCCTGGATCTTGGTTCACGCCTCAGTGTGATTTCTGTGAAAAAGCTTTAGCTGTCATTATACCGGTAATAGGGTTTCTGGGTGTCACTATTATGAGGGGGAGGGAGCTGGACGTGGTTTGCGAACCCCTTTCATAGCTCAATGTGACTCACAACCATCTTTCCGAGCTGGATGTGGCTCGCAAGGTCAATAAGGGACTTCTAATCTATAGGCTACTAAGAGAATTGTGGTCAGCAGATCAGGATTGAAGGCACCTGTTTGGCTTGGAGGTTGTAAATCCTCGGAATCCATATTTACAATTAAATTACTTAAATAATGACTTTTCTGATTTGGGCTATTTGGCTCAATACAAATGTTAGTAGGTCAGCCAGCAGAGATTAATCAAACAATAGATCTGATGCCAAGGATGGGCACTTGTGCCATGGACTGCTACCAACAATAGAGTGGAAAGTTCTAATAACCCTGTGTGACCAGTCAAAAGCTCACTTGCAAAACAAGGAAACGTTGATATAAAATATGTTTTTCTAATGATTATAATTAATAACAGTCCTGTCCGGCATATTTAGCCCAGCAGTTACAAACTTGCGGAAAAATTACAATGTTAGCATAATTACCACTCTACATATTCTCCTCCCCTTACATTCTGCACATTACTTAATTGTGCTTGGCTATTTTTCATTACTCTGATGGAGTAATGGATACTTGTTGGCCTCCATCAGCACGTGTATCAGTATACAGCAAATAATAGATGTGAAACAACATAGTAGAATATGCTATTCCATACAATGGTACATGTCTAATTAAAATGTATGCTGCCTCGTAGCCTATGAATGACAAATGCCACTGTCTGACTTCACTATTATATGTGCCGCCCAGCTTAGGGGACCGGGATACCCGGCGCAGGGTCCCTTTCCTTGGGGGAGTCACTGGTGGCTGGACCCAGGCCGTGGCCCCAAGCTGGCACACTCCTAAAAGGGGGTATTTACAGGGGATTTAGAAGTTTATATAGTTTATAAAGTTTGTAGATGTTATTGTCGTGACGCCACCCAGAATAATGTGGCTATATATGGCCACCGCTGCCTTGTACTGGCCAGGGGATGATGGTGAGAGGCAGCTGAGATGGTATAGCCCTTTTCCGGGTAGGGCTGTAGGGTCCCCTGGACAGGTGATGTTAAAGTTTATGATGGATGAAGATGGAAGTATGGTGAGGAGATGTTAAGGGCACAGACACTTACTTGATTCACAGCAAATCCTCTCAGCGGTGATGGTCCCAATCCTGGATAGATGGTAACTGTTAAATCAGAGGCTGAGGCACAGATGAGGTTTAACTGGTTTACTTTCAACCAAACTATAATACAACAAGTCCCGTCTCCGGAGTCTGCAATAGGGGTTCAGTTGCTCAGGCCCCACCGGGTCCTTTACCTCCTGCTTGCGCTGTCTATGTGGCCCTGCTGCCGTGTGTGAACTCGCTGCCGGCCCAAATCTGTCCTCTCTGGGTCCCACTCAACAGGCAACTTGAGTCCTTTGTCTCTCTCTGCTTACCCCCTCCGGGAGTACTGCTGAACTCTAAGTATGTTGCTGTGTCTGGCCCTGTGAAGCTTGTTGTTACCTCACGTTTTTCCGGTTGCTGTATTGTATATAACTAATGCAGCCACGGATCCGGTATCCGTATCTGCGCTTTTTATCTAGGGTAGATAATGATGCTACCCGATTCTGAAAGTGTTTCTCTTATCAGTTTTCTCCTCCTCAGACCGATGGCTTGGCCCTGGAAATTGTCAGTCAGTCCTCAGGAACTCAATGCAGCTCCTGTCACTCTGAGCTCATGGCTCCAACTGTCTGAAAACTTACCTCAGACCAGTGTTTTATCTCTAGGGAAGTCTCTGGTGTCTCTGGAGCTCCCCCTACTGGCCAAAGGTGGTAGTGCAGTGGCATGGCTTTCTAAGTGAGTGCAACTATTATGATCTTATACTGTGGCTAATACCCGCAGGGGCGCCACATTCCCCCTTAGTTAAGAACAGTACTCCGGGACTGTGGGACAATTAGCATAAGATATAACAGATAATATTTACAGAGTCTTAAAAAAAAAATAAAAAGTTACAAAAACCACTCAAGTTTAAAAAATAGAGTCTTGTAAAAAGTCACTTCAAATAGCATCCATTAATACAGCTCTGTCCTTGAGGGCTATTTATTTGTTAGGAAAGGCACTGCACTTAGCGTCCATTTTTCCAACAAAGTTTATTAATAAACTTAAGAATGTTCAAAAAACAGTCTTTCCGGAGCTTTAATTTACCGCCTCCGGGCTGATAAATGAAGAAAAGAGTTCAAGAATATGCAAGTAGTTCATACAGAATAGTCTCTGTAGGTACTGGGCTTTTTTTTTTTTAACGTTACATCTAATAACTACTAATTAACAACTAGACAAGTTCCTTTCAGGTATTTCTGGTTGAAATATCTATTTACATTTGATAGTCTGCATATCTTGCTGGTAATTGACCCTGAGTACTACGCTGTGATCTGCGTAACGCTTGTGTACTGGGTGTACTCAATGTGATGGTGTGAGTGGACGTATACCTAGTAAGTACTTCTGGTTCTGCTAGGGATAATTCCACATTTGTGGGATTGGCAATTCCACCGTGTCCAGGACTATTATTACTAGGAATTTGTTCTTCCTGTCTTGGGACTTCTTGTGGTACAGGGTCTGGTGTTTGATAGAAAGCCATCATGGGAACTACTACTGCACCATTGTAGGTTGGCCAGGTTTTAGGAAAGTCTCCTAGATAGGTGTGATATACTCCATCTTCTTCTTTTTCGTCAACAGGTTGAACCGGTACTGGTTGAATAACTTCTGGTTCAGGTTGAATGACTTCTTTTTCTTTCAATGTCTCTGGACATAGTTTTAGATTGTCTCTTGACACTAGTACTGATGTTAATCCACCATCTTTGCTTATAAGACACATTTTAGGATTGTTCACTCTCATTGGTAAAACTGTATATGGGACGGATTCCCACTGATTGTCCAGTTTATTAGTGCGACGGTTTCTCTTGAGCACTTGATCACCAGGTTTTAATGGGGTTGCTAGAGCATTCTGGTTGAAGTATTGCTCTTGTCTTTCTCTAGTTTTCTGGAGATTCCTTTCTACGCATTCTTGCACTTGGCGATACTGTTGTTGGCGTAGGGAGTCCCAGTTGGAATCCTGCACCTCTGCGTCAGGTTTTACGATGCCCATTTCTAGATCTATTGGTAGCTTGCCAGGTCTTGCACGCATAAGGTAAGCTGGGGTACAGTTTGTGGAGCTTACCGGGACATTGTTATAGAGGTCTACCAAGTCAGGCAATTTCTCTGGCCATAGGTTTCTCTCTGTCTCTGGTAAAGTCTTTAAGAGATCGATTACAATATGGTTCATTTTTTCGCATAAGCCATTTGTTTGCGGATGATAGGCTGTTGTACGGATCTTCTTGCAGCCATACATATTGCAAAATTCTCTGAAGATCTCTGATTCAAATGCTGTACCTTGGTCTGCGAGTACTTGTTCCGGATATCCATGAGGTCTGCAAAAGTATGTCTGGAACGCCTTAGCTGCTGTCTTTGCAGTGAGATCTTTCACGGGCACTACTACCAGGAAGCGTGAGTAATGGTCCACGATGGTTAAAGCATAGACATAGCCGGACCGGCTTGGTGTCAATTTCACGTGGTCTATTGCTACGAGCTCAAGTGGTTGCTTGGTAACTATAGGCTGGAGTGGTGCTCTTTGGTTTTTTAGATCTTTTCTTCTGAGGTTGCACGGACCACAGTTTCTGCACCATTCTTCAATTGATCTTCTCATTCCAACCCAGTAGAATCTTTCTCTTAAAAGTACTTCTAGCTTTTTCCACCCGAAGTGACCAGCACCATTGTGATAAGCTTCTAGGACCATTTTTACATCTTGTTTAGGCACAATGATCTGCCATACTAGCTCATGCGTCTTTGGATTGGTATATCTTCTGCACAGCTTTCCTTGGTACAGGAACATTTTGCCTCTCTCTTTCCAGAGTTGATGTGTCTCTTTCGGTGCATTTTCATTGGGATACGCACTTTGCTCAGTCAGCAGTTCTTTCACCAACTTCACAGCTGGATTGCTGTCTTGAGTGTCAGCCCATCTGTGGTGTGCTAATGGGTTGAGATTCACTTGTTGATGTTTCTGGTAGGCACTGGATTGATACTGTCCTACCTTGGGACGATGGAAGGCGGGTAGTTCAATTTCTTCAAGTTCTACCGGTTCTTCTTCCACGTCTCTCAAGTGCGGCATCCGGGATAAGGCGTCTGCATTTCCATTCTTTTGGCCTGCTCTATACTTGATCACGAAGTTGTAATTAGACAACCGGGCTATCCATCGCTGTTCCAGCGCACCTAGCTTGGCTGTATCCAGGTGGGTCAATGGGTTGTTATCAGTATAGACGGTGAATTCTGCAGCTGCCAAGTAGTGTCTGAAACGCTCAGTCACAGCCCAGACTACTGCCAGTAGTTCTAACTTGAAGGAGCTGTAATTTTCAGGATTTCTTTCAGTAGGCCGGAGCTTTCTACTTGCAAAGGCGATGACTTTCTCCTTGCCTCCTTGCTTCTGAGATAGTACTGCTCCCAGTCCCACATTACTGGCATCTGTGTAAAGGATGAAAGGTTGATGGTAATCAGGGTATGCCAGAACTTCTTCTCCGGTCAATGCCTTCTTCAACTTTTCAAAGGAATCTTCCCTCTCATCACTCCACTGGAAAGGAGGATTGCGGTTTGAAGGCTTCTTCGACTGCCCTACCAGGATGTCTTGTAGAGGTGCTGCTAGTTTGGTGAACCCTTGGATGAATCTACGATAGTAGCCCACCAGTCCCAGGAATTGCCTCACCTGTTTCACGCTGGTAGGTCTTGGCCAATCCCTTATTGCGGTTACTTTCTCGGGATCCGGCGCTACTCCTTCTGAACTTACAACGTGTCCCAGGTATTGTACCTTTGGCTTTAGAAGGTGACATTTTGATGGCTTGATCTTCATACCATACCGGGATAGGGCTTCGAACACTTCTGCCAGGTCTTGTAGATGTTGTTCGTAAGTCTTTGAGTAGACTATTACATCATCTAGGTACAGAAGAACGGCTTCAAAGTTCTTGTGTCCGAGACAGCATTCCATCAATCGCTGAAAGGTACCGGGTGCGTTGCAGAGTCCGAACGGCATACAATTAAATTCACAGAGACCCATCGGTGTGGTAAATGCTGTCTTCTCTTTATCTTCCTCAGCCACAGGGACTTGCCAATACCCACTTGTTAAGTCTAAGGTGGAAAAATAGTTAGCAGATCTTAAAGCAGCTAATGACTCTTCAATTCTAGGTAAGGGGTAGGCGTCTTTATGGGTAATGTGATTAATCTGCCGGTAGTCTACGCACATTCTCATGGTTCCGTCTTTCTTTTTAACTATTACCAGAGGGGCTGCCCAGGGGCTACAACTGTCTCTAATTACCCCAGCCTGTTTCATCTCCCTCAGCATGTCTTTAGCACATTGATAATGAGCGGGCGGTATGGGTCTATATCTCTCTTTTATTGGTGGGTGGTTACCGGTAGGAATTGTATGTTCTACCCCTTTAATCTGTCCGAAGTCTAATGGGTGTTTACTGAAGACCCGTTCATATTCTTCTACTAGTCGGTACACCCCTTGTTTTTGGTGGGTAGGTGTTGAATCTGTACCTATATGCAGCTGCTGACACCAATCTTCTAATTCTCCACTTGAACCATTGTCGTCCGCCTGACATGACGGATTCAAGGGCCCAATGGCTGTGATGGCATTGTTGTCAACAGTGTATAGCTTGGCCATTGTAGCGTACCTTGGTAAAGTGACCTCTTCCTCTCCACAATTCAAAAGACGTATGGGTACTCTTCCCCTGTGTACCTCGACTATTCCTCTAGCCGTTAATATCGTGGGTCTACTATCAGTGTACACAGGCTCTACCAAGGCTTGGTAATCTCGTCCTTTAATACCAATGGCTGCTCTACACCATACCAGCATTTCAGTTTTTGGAGGTATTACTATAGGAGTTGGGTCACTTACCCTCACACTGCCGATTTCTCCACCTGCAACCTCTACTTGTTGCTTCAGCACCAATGCTTTTATCTCTCTCCGGAGAATTCTCTGCTGGCAGGATTGGGCAGTTTCCGCAAATTGCTGTAAAATAGTAATAACCTCGGAAAAACAATTTTCTAAAACATTCATACCTATCAATACAGAAGGTTCCCGTCGGTTAACATCAACAATTATGATACCCTGATTTTTTAATTCTGCTCTACCAATCTTAATGGTCATCTCTCTAAATCCTACTTGTGGTACCAATTTTCCATTACTAGCATATATACTTAGCTCAACATTAGATGGTCTTTTATCAATGTCTGAATCTGCCCAGTACCTCTTATAAAGGATATGTGGTATAGATGAAATCTGGGAACCAGTGTCCAACAAGGCATTGAGGGGAATACCGTCCAGCACGATGGGAATAATGGGACGTCCTCCGACGTACTTATCGTGCCAGGATGTTGGGCCTTGAAAGTTCACTCCTGCGAAGCGGCCCGCATTCCCAGGGGATCCTTGTTTAAATCACAATTGTGGGCGATGTGGCCTGGCTTCCGGCAACGGCGGCAAATAGGCTGTCCATCCGGCTGGTAACGGTCGTTGGGTCGTCCTCTCCACGCTGGGTATCTCTGGGGTCTCATCCAAGAAATATCCTCTCTGCGGTTCGCCAACTCCATCTTGGATGTAGTCTGTGATTCTCTCATTTCCTGCATGGTTTTAGCCATTGAGGTGACAATGTCTGTTAGAGAGTCAAGCTTTTGCTGGAAAGCATCATTAGCACTGGCCTCCAGGGGCTTAACTGATGTCACTGGCATTCTCTGTTGTTGAGGGGTTTCTGTAATGGATTGCTCAGGATCCTGATCCCAAAGTGCCTCTGCCTGCTGGAGACGAATAGCGCTCTCCTTTAACTGGGCAAATGTCACCTCAGGGTCCTTGAAAGTCAGCATACTCGCATGCCCTCGATGAGAAGGGGTTAATAGTCCCTCAATGAATTGATCTTTTAGCAATTTATCAGCGCCAGTGTTAAACATTGGTTCAGCCAGTGTAAGCGCTTTAAGGGCCTCCTGTAAATTCAGGGCAAAGTCTCTCACACTCTCATTTGCCTTTTGTTTGCAATTGAAGAATTTGGTCTTTGCTTTGCTACCAGCAGTAGTTTCAAATACTGCCTTTAATCCAGCTAGAATATGCTCAGCAGTGTCTTTTAGATCAGCGGACCATGCTGTGACTTCTCGCTTGGCATTACCACTTAACTGTGCCATCAGCAAACCGACAAAGAGAATTTTGTTTACGTACCGTAAATTCTTTTTTCTTGAATCATCAATGGGAGACCCAGACAATGGGGTTTAGGGCGCTGCCCTCCGGAGGTCACACTAGGTACTACAAGTTTGTAGCACCGCCTCCTCCGCTTATAAACCCCCACCGTAGGAGACATCCTCAGTTTAGTCCATAAGCTGCGAGGAGAAATAAACCACACCCGAAACATCGGGAAGAATGCCGTGCACAGACGGTGTAACAACCCGGAAACACTGTCTCAACAGAGAACAGATCAAATGCAAACATGCAACGGAACAACTGGGTGGGTGCTGGGTCTCCCATTGATGATTCAAGAAAAAAGAATTTACGGTACGTAAACAAAATTCTCTTTTTTCTGATCATCATAATGGGAGACCCAGACAATGGGGATGTCCTAAAGCAATACCCCAGGGCGGGAAGAGTTCCTCAACAAGACGGAAAACACATGGTTCCCTTTTAAAGGTGGGCAACCGCCGCCTGGAGAACCCGCCTGCCCAAACTCGCATCCGCAGAGGCATGGGCATGCACCATATAGTGCTTAGAGAAAGTGTGCAGGCTGGACCAAGTGGCCGCCTGACACACCTGTAGAGCAGAAGCTCGATGTCGCAAGGCCCAAGAGGCACCTACAGCTCTAGTAGAGTGTGCCTTCAAACCCACCGGGAGAGGCAAACCAGAAGACCGGTAAGCCTCCTGAATGGGGGCCTTGATCCATCTGGCCAAGGTCGACTTTGAAGCCGCGGACCCCTTACAGCGACCCATCGTGAGGACAAATAAGGAATCCGAACTCCTAAAGGAGGCGGTCCTGGACACATAAATGCGTACAGCTCTCACGAGATCCAGAGTATGGAGGTCGCGCTCAACCTGATGAACGGGAGCGGGGCAAAATGATGGGAGAACAATCTCCTGGTTCAAGTGGAATGTTGAAACCACCTTCGGCAAAAATTCAGGCCGTGGGCGCAACACCACCTTGTCCTGGTGAACCACCAGAAAGGGTGACTTGCACGAAAGTGCAGCCAATTCTGAGACCCTTCTCAGAGACGTAATCGCCACCAGAAAGACCACCTTCTGGGACAGACGAGAGAGAGAGATGTCTCTCAGTGGCTCAAACGGCGGTTTCTGCAGTGCCGCTAGGACCATGTTGAGGTCCCAAGGGTCCAGGGGCCGCCTGTAGGGCGGAACCACCCGAGACACCCCTGCAGAAATTGGCGGACCTTCGGGAGGAGCGCCAAGCGCCTGTCAAATAGCACGGAAAGTGCTGATACTTGACCTTTCAGAGAGCCAAGGGATAATCCCAACTCCAAACCCGACTGTAGGAAGGCCAACAATGTCGGAATAGACAACGGCCACGGTGAGTGACCACCAGAGGCACACCAGGTAAAAAAGATTTTCCACGTTCTGGTATATCTTCCTGGAAACAGGTTTCCTTGCCCGATTCATAGTGGCAACCACTGTAGGAGAGAAACCTCTGGATGTCAGCAGCCAGGCCTCAAGAGCCATGCAGTCAATCTGAGGGCCCTGGAATTGAGGTGGAAGAATGGGCCTTGCGCGAGAAGATCTGCGCGCTCTGGAAGAGCCCACCGGTGTCCGCCTGACAGTTGCCACAGGTCCGGGTACCAGGACCTCCTGGGCCAATCTGGAGCCACTAGAATGGCTACTCTGCATTCCGTCCTGATCTTCCACAGGACCCTGGGAATCAGAGCTAGAGGCGGGAACACATATGGCAGCTGGAAGCTGGACCAACTCAGGATCAGGGCATCCGCCCCCAGAGACTGAGGATCCCATGATCTCGCCACGTATTGGGGCACCTGATGATTCAGCCGTGAGGCCATCAGATCCACGTCCGGAGTGCCCCATCTGCCGCAGATGTCCCGGAAGACGTCTGGATGAAGGGACCACTCTCCGGCGTCCATCCCCTGCCGGCTCAGGTAGTCGGCCTCCCAGTTCTCGACCCCTGGGATGTGAACTGCGGAGATCAGGCAGCCGTTTTCCTCCACCCAAGCTAGAATGCGGTGGACTTCGGTGAGGGCCTGAGCACTTCTGGTCCCTCCCTGATGATTTATGTAGGCGACGGCCGTCGCATTGTCGGACTGTACCCGAATGGGTTGTCCTGACAGGAATTTCTGAAACGCCAGGAGCGCCAGATAGACCGCCTTGATCTCCAGCACGTTGATCTGCAACGCCGACTCCGACTGAGTCCAGAGGCCTTGAGCCCTGTGGTGCAAGAACACCGCACCCCAGCCCTTCAGACTGGCGTCGGTGGTCACCACTAACCATGACGGTTTTAGGAAGGACCGTCCCCGTGACAGATGATGTGGCTGTAGCCACCACTGTAGGGAATCCCTGGTTGGTTGTGACAGCGTCACCAGCCGATTCAAAGAAATCGTCCTCTTGTCCCATCTGCGAAGAATCTCCAGCTGGAGAGGACGGAGGCGAAACTGTGCGAACGGCACCGCTTCTATCGCCGCTACCATGCGACCCACCAGTCTCATCAATACCCGTAGGGATGACTGTGGAGACAGGAGGACATTCTGCACTCCTGATTGGATCGCAAGCTGCTTGGCTTGAGGTAGGGACACCAGGGCCGAGTCCGTGTGGAAGTCCATGCCCAGATATGTCAATGACTGGGTCGGAACCAGGGTCGACTTTTGAATGTTGATAAGCCACCCGAAACCGTTCCAGGGACTTCATGGTCACTTCCAGGCTCACCCGACAAAGGTCTTCCGATGGCGCCCTGACCAACAGGTCGTCCAAATATGGTATGACGGCGTGTCCCTGCGCATGCAGGAGAGCCATCATGGAGGCCATCACCTTTGTGAACACCCGTGGTGCTGAGGCTAGCCCGAATGGCAGTGCCACAAATTGGAAGTGCTCTTCCCCCACTGCGAATCTCAACCAGCGCTGATGAGCTGGTGCAATGGGGACGTGAAGGTAAGCGTCCCTGATATCGATGGACGCTAGGAAGTCTCCCTGTGACACAGCCGCGATCACTGAGCGCAGGGATTCCATGCGGAACTTCCGAACCAACACGTGACGGTTGAACAACTTGAGGTCCAACACCGGGCGAAAAGAGCCGTCCTTCTTTGGGACAATAAAGAGGTTGGAGTAAAAACCCCTGAACCTCTCTTCCGTGGGCACAGGGACCACCACTCCGTCTCTGCGGAGTCCCTCCAACACCAGGTGAAAAGCCTGAGCCTTTTCTGGGGATGGAACCGACCGATGAAATCGGTGTATTGGTCGTGACGTCAGCTCTATCCTGTAACCTCTTGAGACTACGTCTCGAACCCACTGATCGTGAATGTGAAGAAGCCACTTGTCCTGAAAGCGGGACAGGCGGCCCCCCACCTGTGGGGAGGCAGGATGAGAGAGCGAGTCATGTCGAGGCGGGCTTGGGGGTGGCAGCCGCTGCCCCCGCCGGCTTCTTCTGACGACTCTTGGAACGCCACTGAGTAGCAGGCTTGCCCCCTCGGTCTGAGCGAGTGGACGCCGTTGATGACTGTGAACCGGAGCGAAAGGACCACTGCTTAGGGTTCCTTTTCACGGTGTACCGTGGCTTAGGCTTGTTCTGCGGTATCTTAGACTCAGCAGAATCCTTTATCAATTTGTCCAGTTCGGTGCCAAAAAGCCTGTCACCAGCGAACGGAAGATTTTGTAAAATCTTCTTAGATGTGGCATCTGAGTCCCAAAGACGCAGCCACAACAGCCTGCGGATCGCAATTGCATTGGCCGAGGCCACAGCAGAGCGAGTGGCAGTTTCCAAAGATGCCGTCCTGGCATAGTCCGCATAGGCCCTTGCTCTCTCAGTGAGAGCCAGGACCTCTGGACTGGACCTAGCTATATCAGTGATACCATCCAAACAGATAGTGATCGCTTGTAGGGTCCAGACAGCGGCAAAATTAGGGGCAAACGAAGACCCCACAGCCTCATAGGAAGACTTGGCGAGTTGCTCGACCTGTCTATCAGTAGCATCCTTCAACGAGGAGCTATCAGAGGCAGAAAACAAGGAGCGCGCAGCAATCCTAGTCATGGAAGCATCCACCTTGGGAGACTGCGACCATTCCTGGAGCGCCTCCTGGGGAAAGGGAAAGCGATTGTCCTTAGTTTTACGGACATAACGCCGCCCAGGATGCAACCTGGGAGCTTTAATCACCCTTCCGAAATTAGTGTGGTCCATGAAGGAGCCACTTGGTCTAGCCTCTGGCCGCAGCCATTGGTATATCTCCTTGGGGTGTACAGTCACCTCCTCAGGAGGAGTGACAAGACGCAATGTCTCATTGATGGAGGACACCAGATCCTCCACCCCATCTGGAGGTTCAGACATAGACCCAAGAGTAGAACCCCCATCATCTTCCTCACCCTCAGAGGAACGCTCCTCCTCAGAGAGAGTCTGGAGCTCAGGAGAAGCCTCACGGGCTCGCTTAGGGGGTCTTACAGCAGAAGTAAGAGACACCCGGGGGTAACTAGGAGGAGTAGCTGGGTTCTCCAGTCTCCTATGCAGTGCCTCCAGGGTTTGCGACATGGAGGACATCTGGGACAGCAGAGATTCATTGATCTTATTCTGCGTTTCCCATGGCCCTGGGATCACCTGAACCTCAGGGTATAATCCCGGATTTGCAGACTCAGTAGTAGCAGACCGGGCCTCTGGGCGTCCGCAGTTATTGCAGGACCCCTCCACCAGTGTCCCGTTGCATGTAGCGCAGGTAACGGTGACCACTGCCGCCTTAGCAGCATGCTTCCCAACTGAGGACATCTCCACAGTGAGGGGAATATAAGCCAAAGTTCACAAACAAACCGGGAATCCCGGTGGCTTACCGACCGCAGTAAAGCGGTAGGAGGAAGCGGTGTGTGTGTGTGACCTCCGCGAGTTCCGGTCTCCCTTGCAAGTGCAGACACGCGCTGCAGCCAGATCCCAGCCGGGAAGTGAGGGAGAAGATGGCCGCCGACAGTGAATATGTGGGCGGAGCCAGGAACACGCGGGAAGAACACACAACACGCCCAGCGGTGATGTCACCATAAGGGCTGCCTCCTCCTCCTCCAGACTGCCTCAGCAATGGAGGTGCCGGAGCCCGCAGCGCGGGAAAAGAGTGTGAATATCACCACACACACTCTCAGACTGCATGTACACATAAAAAACACTCGCAGTCTACAGCCTCAGCCCCTGTGACACACAGGGCGGTCAGCCAGGGCGACCCCAGCACAGGGTCACCGCCAGAACCGCGGACCCGAGGGTAACCGCGCGGTCTGAGTGTCATGACACCATAGTGACAGACACTACCCCCAGGCACACAGGAGACACACCAGGTGCCTCAGTGCCGGTCCGGTCTGTAAGCACCTTTAGGGAGGCCTCGGACGGGGGTACAGCACCAGTCCGGAGTGTAAGCACCATTTAGGGAGGCCTCGGACTGGGCTGGCTCCGTCCGGTCTGTAAGCACCATTTAGGGAGGCCTCGGACGGAGCGGAGCTGTGCAAGGCTCCAGGCTCCCCCTTACCAGAGCCTCCATGGAGGGATGGAAAGGAAGGAGCGCGACAGCGTACCGGGAGAACACTGAAGTGTCCAGGCTAAAAGCCCTCCGGTACCTCCACCAGCGTGTTCCGCAGAGGGTGAGCGGGGAGGCTGTCGGGGGTCCCGAGCGGGACCATTTTACCTTGTCTTCATACGCCATCACGTAAGCTGTGAGAATGCAGTGAAGTGCAAGCAAAGCGTGATCCTCCGAGCACACTAAGTTTAAAACTGAGGATGTCTCCTACGGTGGGGGTTTATAAGCGGAGGAGGCGGTGCTACAAACTTGTAGTACCTAGTGTGACCTCCGGAGGGCAGCGCCCTAAACCCCATTGTCTGGGTCTCCCATTATGATGATCAGAAAACACTGAGCTTCTGCCATTGGAAACATGTTTAAATAGGCCAGCAGTTTTTCTTTAAAATCATCAAAAGTATTAGGCTTACCTTCATACACTGGAAGCCATGGAGCACCTGGGGTATATGGCATCAACATCGGCATAATAGGCGCTGCACCTTGCGCCGCTGTGCTGCCGAGCGCTCTGTTCTGTGATTCAGCTGCATATGTGTCGCCGGGTGTTTCGGCGTCTCCGTGCTGCGACATGTTGCGCCCCCTTAGTTAATCCGGACCCTTCCGGTCCTCTGCTTCCGTCGGGATGGCGTATAATCTTTCCGCTGTGCAGCAGGATTGGTTTTCCCCTTTTGCCGACGTCAGAGCTCTCAGCTTGGTGCCGCCCACAAAGACACGCCCCCTGCTGCTTCTGCTCGCCGTGAGCTCAGTAATGGCGGAATCTGAAATTTTTCAGTCAGATCAGAGCTCAGGGCTATGACACAGTTCAAATAGCAGTCTCGTGCTGTGGCAGTTATGAGGTAATTAGTGATGATGCAATTTTACCTCAGAGGCTGGCGGCCATTTTGTTTCAATGTTAGTCAATGGGGAAAAGTCTATTTCAATGGTTTCCAATGGGAAAATCACTTTTTGATAAAAAAGTCAATTTTTCTCGGATTTTCTCACAATTTTCGGCATTAATCACGGCACACAGTACCCGATTTAACCAGGCACGGTAAATCCTGTTCGTGACGCCAAAGAGAGATGTGCCGCCCAGCTTAGGGGACCGGGATACCCGGCGCAGGGTCCCTTTCCTTGGGGGAGTCACTGGTGGCTGGACCCAGGCCGTGGCCCCAGGCTGGCACACTCCTAAAAGGGGGTATTTACAGGGGATTTAGAAGTTTATATAGTTTATAAAGTTTGTAGATGTTATTGTCGTGACGCCACCCAGAATAATGTGGCTATATATGGCCACCGCTGCCTTGTACTGGCCAGGGGATGATGGTGAGAGGCAGCTGAGATGGTATAGCCCTTTTCCGGGTAGGGCTGTAGGGTCCCCTGGACAGGTGATGTTAAAGTTTATGATGGATGAAGATGGAAGTATGGTGAGGAGATGTTAAGGGCACAGACACTTACTTGATTCACAGCAAATCCTCTCAGCGGTGATGGTCCCAATCCTGGATAGATGGTAACTGTTAAATCAGAGGCTGAGGCACAGATGAGGTTTAACTGGTTTACTTTCAACCAAACTATAATACAACAAGTCCCGTCTCCGGAGTCTGCAATAGGGGTTCAGTTGCTCAGGCCCCACCGGGTCCTTTACCTCCTGCTTGCGCTGTCTATGTGGCCCTGCTGCCGTGTGTGAACTCGCTGCCGGCCCAAATCTGTCCTCTCTGGGTCCCACTCAACAGGCAACTTGAGTCCTTTGTCTCTCTCTGCTTACCCCCTCCGGGAGTACTGCTGAACTCTAAGTATGTTTCTGTGTCTGGCCCTGTGAAGCTTGTTGTTACCTCACGTTTTTCCGGTTGCTGTATTGTATATAACTAATGCAGCCACGGATCCGGTATCCGTATCTGCGCTTTTTATCTAGGGTAGATAATGATGCTACCCGATTCTGAAAGTGTTTCTCTTATCAGTTTTCTCCTCCTCAGACCGATGGCTTGGCCCTGGAAATTGTCAGTCAGTCCTCAGGAACTCAATGCAGCTCCTGTCACTCTGAGCTCATGGCTCCAACTGTCTGAAAACTTACCTCAGACCAGTGTTTTATCTCTAGGGAAGTCTCTGGTGTCTCTGGAGCTCCCCCTACTGGCCAAAGGTGGTAGTGCAGTGGCATGGCTTTCTAAGTGAGTGCAACTATTATGATCTTATACTGTGGCTAATACCCGCAGGGGCGCCACATATACATCATTAGCTTTTCATTTTCAATGATGAAGAATATGAATGGGTGTCAAGGGTGGCATCGGTCATCCACTGGCTATTATGGCATCAATGTATTGTCATGAAGTGCTCATGATGTATATTTTTTTAATCCCTTCATCACCTGGCAATTTTTCGTTTTTTTTCTCCCCTGCTTCCAAGAGCTATAAATTCTTTACTTTTCCGTCAGTATAGACATATGATGGCTTGTTTTTTGCGGGACGAGTTGTACTTTTAGATGTAATTATTTATATTACCATATAGTGTACAGGGAAATGGGAAACAAATTCCAAGTGCACTGAAATTGCAAAAAAATGTAATTACATGTTTGTTTTTTGTTTTTTTTTATTCACAATGTTCACTATATGGTAAAACTGACATGACGGTGTGATGCCTTGGGTCAGTACGAGTTTGTAGATACCAAACATGTATACTGTTACTGTTATCTAAAGGGTGAAAAAAAAATTCAGAAGTTTGAAAAAATAAGAATCGCACCTTTTGCCCCATGTTCCGTGACCCGTAGCATCCTTATTTTTTAGAATCTGGGGCTGTGTGATGGCTTATTGTTTGTGTTTTGACCTTACGTTTCTAACGATACCATTTTTGGGTGGATGCGCTGTTTTGATCGCCCGTTATTGCATTTCATAGCAATGTTGAGGCGACCAAAAAAACATAATTTTGGTGTTTTATTACTTTTTTTCCGTTACGCAGTTTACAGCTGTCAATAATTGATTTTGTATATTGATAGATTGGGCGTTTCTGAATGCGGCAATACCAAATATGTGTATTTTTTTATTTTTTTAATATTTTTATTTTGAATGAAGGAAAAGGGGAGCAATTTGAAATTTTAAGTTTTTTTCATGTTTGTAAAAGCTTTATTAATTCATTCTTCATTTTATAAACCTCCATAGGGAGGCACCCTGCTCCATAGTCCAATTGCTTTTGACAGATATGGATCAGCTGCAGCACATCGGACCTGTCACAAATGGGCACTGTGAGTGGTTGGCAGTGCTAGCCAACCACTCACAGGAAGCGATCAGTGATAGCTTCCGGGTCTCGGCAGGATCCCGGGCTATCACGTGAGCACCGGAGATCTCACGATATTATCGTGGGATCTCCGGTGCAGGCGGGGAACAGCATGTTACCCGCTGCTGCGGTTTTGTATCCCACTGTCAGTGAATGACAGCGGGATCCAAGGGGTTAACAACACCGATTGGATCCCAGATCTGATGGTGCTGGAAGCCTGACATCTCAGCTGATGGGATCAGCTGAGATTTTGGGTGTTTGATGTGAGCGCCGAAGTTCATATCAAACACCTTGACTTTGTATTAAGTCAAGGGTTAGGAAGGGGTTAAAAGGGTGCCAGTATGAGTAATGGGTACTGATATGCATCCATATCAGCTCCATTTAACACCCTAATATTTTGTGAAATATTTCTGTAAGCTAAATTTGAGCAAAAGGGTAGTTGTTAGCACTCTTGCATTGTTGCGCTGGGATCCTGGGTTCAAATCCCACCAAAGACAACATGTTTAAGGAGTTTGTATGTTCTTCACATGTTTGCATGGGTTTCCTCAGGGTTATTCCCACAATCTAAAGACATACTGATAGGGAATTTAGATTGTGAGTAGAGATGAGTGAATCTTTCAAGGTTTGGTTCGGTTGTAGAGATGTTTGTATCCGTAGACGTCGGGCTCAGGTTGTACTTGAAGTTGATCCAAGCCGTCACTGATTGGCAGTTTGGCACTCTGGTCACATACAGCCAGCCACAAGCAAACCACTTTCGGGAGTGAGAGGGTAGGGATTTTTAATTTCTTTCCTTTTGCAACCACACTGTAGCCGATATCTCTGTTGCTTCCAGTGCAAGACAATCAAACACGGCAGGCGGCTCACACTGGACCAAGCTCCAGGCGTACATGAGCACAGCGATGTTCGCTCCCGTGATTTTCATACATGAATCCCAAACAGAACAGTTTGCTCATCTCTAATTGTGAGGCCCAATGGGGTCACTGATGATGATAATGTCTGGAAAGGACCATAGAATATGGAGGTGCCATAGAAATGAAAAATAAAATACTAACACGTGTTATCAATTTTGACCATTAGTGTTACCTAGGTGTTACCATTTTATTGCTGATGAGTCCCAGTATAAATGCTTGAAATTCTGAAGTACATAATGTAGGGGCAAAAATAACATGTGCAAACAGATTATATTTAGTAAAATAAAAAATATTTATTCATTTATATAGTGCTATTAATTCCATAGCACTTTACATACATCAGTAATGCTGTCCCTATTGAGGCTCACAATCTAAATATCCTATCAGTATGTCTTTGCAACGTGGGAGGAAACCCACGCATACATGGGGAGAACACACAAACTCCTTGCAGATGTTGTTGTCCTTGGTGTCTTTGGTGGGAATTGAACCAAGGACCTTGGAAACCTCAGTGCTGCAAAGGCTGCAGTGCTAACCACTTGAGCCACCAATGCACCTTCTACTATGTTTGATTGTCATACTGTATGAATGAAGGCTTCTGGCATACATAAGGTAAATCTCAACATCTCATCAATACTCTAAAGGGCCCGTCACATACTACGATATCGTTAACTATATCGTTTGTACATCACGGCTTTTTGGGTGGAGCAACAACGTCGTAGTGATATTGTTGCATGTGACAAGGAGAAACGATCAACGATTAGTCGGCCGATCGTTCATCAGAGGTTTGTGATCAGGACCTTAAACTAGGCGTTGATCGTCGGTCCAACCTGCAGCATCGGTGTGTGTGTGACGCCTCGATAACGATGTCATTAATGACTTCGCCTATTGAGAACTGAAGGATGTAGGCAAACGACCGCAAGTATCGTTTGCTTGTCGCGGAATCATTGCTGCATTGTTAAAGATATCTGTATGTGTGACACCTCACTAGCGATCATTGAACGACGTTCAAGCGATCAAGGTCAAATCAGATCGTTGGTCGGATCGTTCGACCATTGAAGCGTGTAGCCCAGGCTTTAGCTAGAAAGGTCAAAACAGAACAACCAACTATTGATAAGATAGTCTACTTTAACTTTTGTGATTTATCAGTTGTCAATGTCAATCAACTCTCATGGTCTCAATAACCCTTCATTGTTTGATTTTTACTATTTTTTCAATGAATGAAGTGCTACACCTAGACAGGGTTAATATGGGGAAGCATGCAACTTAAATGCTAACCACGATTCCTGGATCAACTTGAAGTAACAGCCATACAGCCAAGGGTTAATCCATCCATTCAGCTATGTAATCTTCTAGTGAAACAGGCAGGAATGTTTTATTCTGGGATTTAAGATTTAAGTTTTTTTTTTCTTTGTTGTCATAACAGATGACAGAGGCCTTAAAAGCCTCCCCTTACACTCTGATGTGACACATCACAGGCTGTTAATCCTGCCCTGGGGTCAGGCTAAATTCATCTTTCATGTTCATTTTTATAGGGAAATGGCAGCTGCGGGAGTAGCCTGAGCTCCTTGGGGAAATGTAAAACAGTCTTTAATCATAGAGGATTGTTAAGGAAAACAATCTGTTGTGAGTAAAAGTTGATGAATCAGTTTGAATTCTAATACGTTAATATGTGTTTGTTAGGCACAAGTCTGGAAATGCAAATTTCTTATAAGTGACCAGCGAAGACAAAGGGGGGATGGAGAACATTTCTTCTGGGATTTCGCTATTTATGCTAATTTGGTAGAGCATGAATATCTAACAAAAAGCCCAAAACAAAGTACACATCCATTGGGACAGTTGTGCCTCGCTCTAAAGGTGTCATTCATACTAATTAAACTAAAGTTGATGAAAATGAAAAATTTCAACCACAATAGATAAAATGTAACAAACAGTCATTTTAGTCAATCAATCCAGGGATGGACATACCATCAGTGCTACCTTGGCAGTCGTACGGGGACCCAACAGGTAAGTCATCCATTTCTACCTCCAAAAAGAGCGGAAGTGAAATTCTGATCAACTATTGGACAGTAAAAGGCCATACACTGCTTTCTGTGTGACCAATCATATACTAACATTTTTAACCAAGTCAGAATGCATTGTATGAAAGACAAAATATTTTTCATCCTCAAATTCTTCTTCTTTGAATTGAAACTTCCAAAAAGATTGTTCATTAATCTCCTGTTTTCACTGAAATCATATGGACAGTTTAAATGGCTGTAAACACCATTGTGGACTAAAATGTGTATGGATGTATCTGCAAACCAAGTGTTCAGTCAAATGGTTGTTCGATGGATGTTTGACCACCAACCTACTTCTGTTCAAAGCATGATCTGCCTCTTACTACATGTGTCATACTATACATATTATACATTACTATGACAGTATAAAGGATTCTTAATATACCAGCGCTACACTCTGACCATCTTATCTATTAAAGCAGGGGTGGGGAACCTCAGGCCTTAGGGCCGCATGCGACCCTCGATGACCTGTTCTGAGTCCCCCAGCCAGATTCTTGGGGACTGTAGTGCTTGGGCTGGCAGCTGGGTTTTTCAGACTACCTGCCCTTTAAATCCAGCTCCACAGTGATCCCTATGCCCCCAGCCTCGACCTCAACAGTGATGTATATGCCCCCAGCCTTTCCTGTGATGTCTATGGCCCTTGCAAACCTGGAAAAGCAATTGAGAAGCAATATGTTCAATACGGGGGAAGTTGATTATTTAACCAAATATAGTGGGTAATTTTCAAGTTGATAATTTTGTGTGGCCCCTGAAAGCTGGTAGAAATTTCCATATGCGCCCAGGCAGAAAAAGGTTCCCCACCCCTGTATTAAAAAATCTAAAATTCATCACCCCCAACTGAAATGGTGATACCTCTTGGAATTGCAGTCATGTAGGTAACCCTTAACCAGGTCCAAAGAACTGTGATTGGGAAATACTGGTATATTTCATGCGGTTATTACTGGTAACTTTGATTTTCAGTGCATCATGGCAGTAAACACGTACTTGTGCAACAAAAACATGTCTGCCAAGACCTTATGCTTTGTGCAGACACTAATAGGTTCAATGCTTAATGGCAGGAGATAGCAGGAGCTAATCTCCCCTGCTTACTCATGCACCTGCTACTCTAAACAAAGGAATCATTTTGTTTGCATAATTTAGGGTGCTCAAATGGTAGTGGTTCCAGGCCTTTTTTCTTTTGCATTGCCGACTTGATCCTTTAAACAGCATGATTAAAGGGATTTTGGTGCAAGAAGATAGCAGATATCTAATGTTTGCAATTCCATGGGATTTTAAGGTTTAATGCCTCTCTATCTAACAGATAGTCTCCAACAAAGCTTTCAACTCATCATGGAGTTATTTTTTCTTTTTTGGGGGGTGGGGGGGAGATTCTATGTCCACCACTGGATTATCTTGGAATAGACAGCTGTTAATATGCAATGAATGAACTACAATATTTCTTCTTAAACTGAAGACGTACAGATAATTTTGCAGTGTAAACTTCACAGGCTGGAGACCTTCAATTTAAAGACAAGAATAAATCGAAGCCATTTCTTGAGATAGTCACATTTTGTGTTAACACACTTACGTTATTATGCAGCATTCCACCAAGAAAGTGATAAATTGGAAGGCCAAAAGTGACATGTTAAAATAAACTGTTAGGTTGTGTTATATAAGCCGAGTGCCTGCTTTAATCTCTTACATTGCAAGCAATCAACAATTTAGATCAACAGTACCGAGAATTTATTCATGGCGACAACAGTGCAAACAAAGCAGCTAAAAGATCTATGCATACAGTATGAGTGTGTAGAGGGAGCCTTGAAGAGACACAAAGAAAACCTATTCCGCTATACCAATCCGTATAGAAACTAAGGATTCCTTTACATGGACCAACCGGCAGCATTAAATGACCGTCGATCAGTAAACCTTTACCTATCATAGGTTATGACTGCAGTAGTATACTGATAAGAATATAATCAGGCTCGACCACTCCTATAAGCCCAGTCACACATAACGATATCATTAGAGAAATCGTTGTAACTGTGACATTACAACGATCTCTCCAGTGATGTTGTTATGTGTGACACTTAGCAGCGATCAGGCCCCTGCTGCGAGGTCGCTGATCGCTGCAAAGTGCTCTGGTTAATTTTTTGATCGTTGGTTCCCGCTGGTCAGCACGCATCGACCTCATAGGGCTGGTAACCATGGTAAACACCGGGTATCTAGGCAGCGCGCGCTGCCTGGATACCCGGTGTTAATCATAGTTACCAGCGTCCGCCCTGCTTAGCGCTGCCTGTAAGCAGGAGGACACTGGTAACTATGATAAACAGCGGGTATCTAGGCAGCACGCACTGTCATATTATCATCAAAATATAATACAAAACAAACAGTAAGAAGACATTTGAGGGTAATTTCATATACAGAATATGTTGTCTACGCATAGTGCTAAGTAGTGCGCACACTTTGCCGTTTTGTGAGGGGCAGTGGTGTCACAAAGAGTGGAATAGAGAAAAGGAAGAAGAAATAGCAGTAAAAAAGTCATAGAGGAGGTCATAGAGTACAAGAAACTGAGTTAGAATGGAGCAGTATGAAAGGCACTGTTAATGAAGAGGTCGTAGTGTAGGCTGCCATATTTCATGGCAATGTGAGCGCCATTTACACAAGGCAATGCATCGCCAAATACGATGATCTTATGTGCTATGCAAAGGATGACTTCACCCAATAACCAAGTGTTTTTCCCATTCATGCATACATTTATTAAATCAGATCCTTAGTTGAAGAATAATCTGTGTCTAAAGTTTTTATAATGTTATAATTTGTACATCCTTTGTGCATCAGGGTAGGACTTGGGGGGGTAGGGTCTTCTTCTGTTCCTCCCCTCTACCTACCTTTGGGAGGCGATTATTAGTGTGATTCTCTGCGGGCGATATGCAAGTCTTCAAAACAATAGCGCTGAAGGTAGCGCATGTGCAAACCGAAATCTCCGGTGCCATTTTATTGAACATATTCAATCAGTAGAACTTCAATAAAATGGTGCATTTGTGATCATCCTAATCTAACCGAATTCTCACTCTGCATTGCTGCCTGTGCCATTTTGTTAGACCTAATAATGCTATAGACTGTCCTAAATAAAATGGAGTTGGATGTCTCGGTCTGTGCATTTTATTGAAGACTTTCAGACCACCTGCAGGGAGTCACACTGCACATGCATCACCCATTGCAATGATAGTGGTAGGGGCTAAGAACAGAAGAAGACTCTACCCCCAAGTCCTGACCCAGTACACAAAGGATGCAAGGATGACATTATTGTGAAAACTTTGAATGTAGTTTATTCATCAACCAATGAATGGTTTCCTTCATCACAAGTATGCATTTAATCAGCATCACAGTGCCATTATGGCAATGGCTGCACTATATATTGATAAATTCTGCTAAAGGGCCTCTTTCAGAATTTTCATTCATGATTTTCTTTCAGTGTAAATGCAGCTTTAATGGAAGAATGTTTTAGGGTATGTGCACACGTTAAGTATCTTCTGCAAAAATTTCTGCACCTGTTGGCATGCGATTTTGTGGCCGATTTTTCCGCACTCATTAGGTTGGGTGAAATCTGCAGCAAAAATTCTGCAATAATTAACATACTGCAGATTTAATTCTATTAAAAATCTGCTAGCAGAAAATACGGTAAGCAACATATGCATGAGATGTCAGGAGTCTCATTCACTTTCCTGGGACTTGGAGATTCTTCAGGTTTTGTGACAAAATTGTGCACGTAGAAACAAAAGATGATAAAACCAGAATGTGTGCACAGAACCTTAGAGTATGTGCACTTTTAAACTATTGGTGCAGAAATTTCTGATCTGTTTTTGTATCTCTTGGCTTTAAAAACTTAGCAGCAAAAATAAGCATTTTTAAAGGGAACCTGTCACCCCCTTTGGGCATTTTAAATTGTGCCCACCAGCTTACACATAATGTAAATGGGGTTCCTGTAACCCCTCTATATGCTCAGACGTGCCCAACATACCTCAGAAAATAACTTTTATCGTGTCCAGCGCTGGCACATTCTCCCACAAAGGACACTCGTCTCCACAAGAGAAACAACACTGCATCCAGAAAAGCAAGGAAGCCTGATCATGGGCTCTCACCCCAAGTCTCCTTGAATAACTAGATCTTTGGAATTAGCCAATGGTAAACACCAATAACATGCAACATTGGGTGGATTCTAAGAAGCAGATTACAACCTGTTCATACACTCAAGATAAAGTCAATTTCTCTTGCATATGTCTCGTCTCATGCATTTAAATGCAATTGACATCTATGTGCTTAACATGTTAAAAACATATCCACAATAGTGCTTATTTAAGATTGTAAACCCTGAAACAAGTAGCAAATTTTTACCTGCACCCAACACTGTTGCCGCTTGCTCTTCTCACATGCAAGAATCAGAATGACATGAGCATCATCTTTAATCTAGGATGACATGATGCGTTCTACCTGGCCCGATCCCAAACATATATGAATGTATTTACCCTGATTAAGGTGACTGACAAAGGCCTAATTCATGCCTGTCATCTTAGGTTATATTGAAGGCCAATTACTGAATAAGTAACATGACAGCCATCAAGACATGAACAAATATTGAGCTCATCTAAACATGGAATTGTGAACAATGGCATGAAGTCACTTTGATGTAATTAATTGGTGGTGGCCTTGTAATTTAGGCTTATTGCCTAAAAACTTCAAGTAATGTTAACATTTATTGAACAATTCTACGTAGCTCTATTCTCAATTGAGCTGGGTTCTGTTCTGACAAGGTTTTGTTGCTTTTTAACATGGTTTGCAGCCCCATTTTTCGTGCTGTGTTCTGCTCCTTATGGACCCATTATAAGTCCAAAGATTCCGCACATCTTTAATGGTCTTGTGTGCCCTCTGACAACATGCTGGAGATGTGCAAACATATAACAATTTGCTGAATTCACAAAAACACAATCCTGACCAATAAAAAAGCCAAGGTTCATTTTAAATTACACAGCCAAGTGGAACCTCCCGATATTGAATCACTTGGCAACATTTTCTAGAGTCCATTTCACAACCAACAAGGCTCTTGACAAGGCTTTCAAGTTCTTCAGTTGATCCCTGGCTACTTCATCTTGAGAACAGTTTCCAGACAGTACAATCTCAATGTTAAGAAATGCTTGTTTCCTCACTTCAGGATAGAGGAGAAGCTTGCCCTACCCATATCTCTCTATATTATCTGTATATCAAACCAATATGTAATAGTATCACAGTCTTAAATTTAAAGAAAATATGTTATCTCGTAAAAAAAAAAATTGTGAACCATTAAAATGTGTGGATTGTGAAAAAAAAACATATAACAATTTGCAATCTAGACAAAATAAAGTGGACTACGGTGGATTCTTTATTAACAAAAGATAGTTTATATCTTTGGAGTTTTTGTCTCTTCTATCCATAGATTAGGGAAGTTTCAGGAACAAAACATGTGGCGAATGATACAATTACTTTAATTGGAATGGAATTCTTTTGTATGGCCATAAGAACATCACGAGCCCCACTGGAGGCAACACAACAAGGCAAAATAATAAAATAATAATAATAATCATCCTAAAAGATGACAGGTTTGAAATCCCCTGCTGTGACTGTTACTTTAGGTGGTAAAATAAATGTATGTATATAGCATGTATAATTTATACACCCTTCGCACACGTGTGAACAACCGACTGCAAAACTTTGACATTTCAAAAGCTTTTCCTATCCTTCAATTTACTTTGCCATGTATCTTATCTTACTCAAACAATCTAATTGCCACCCAATCTTTCAGCGGCACATCATCTTAGCACCTAGCTGACAAGATCGGCATTCACCTGAGGGCCTCATTAGACTATGGCAGTTCAGTGGGACAAAAATACCTCAACAATACCTGCTCAACACCCAGGCTGCTGACTGACAAGCAAATAATTGGGCTAAACAAACCCAAAAGCACAGTGCAGCTGCCAGGAACCAGTGTGTGCTGCAAGTCTTCCACAATAACAGTCAGAGTAGTGACTGCTTCACGTCATTGTAAATCTTTGAACAGCAGAAAGTGGTGACACATAGCAATGACAGCCTTAGAAATGTCATGCTAGTTACTTCAGGGATTGAAGTCTCCTATTCACAGTGGCTTTAGGTAAGTGAGAAAATTATATATTAGCTCAGCGAAAGCAGCAAATGTTTTAGGCTAGATGTATTTTTTTTTTTGCCAGATCTTTTATTTTTGATCAAATGAGAATGTCCACGATCTATTACTAAAATAACATAAGGAAAAATATTGCAGTGTGATCCCTTTTCATTCAATCAAAGGACTGTTTCACCCTTGGTAACATAGTGTCCAGTGGCAACCACAAAAAAATGACATCATGTTATATTACATCACTACTAAGATGAGCCGATCGATCTGCGAAGGATCGACTACAAGTCAAAGTTTCTGAAATTTACGCAAACATACTTGAATATATTAAGATTTGATTTAAGGCTTCCAAAATACTTCTTCACCATACCTACACTACTGAAGCATCAGAGAACAGGTGAATTCTCCATAATGCTATACAGTTATAATATATATCTAGTGGATTATCATATCCTGTATAGGGAGGGTCAATACGTTGGCCATCTGAGATAAGTGGTTCCCAATGGAACACAGTTTGTACGACAGTGATGTTTTCTATCTCTCAGGTTACTCAGAATGTCTGTCTCTCCTGTAAAATGTAATCTCTAATAGTCAGTGGAGTCCTATCTCTCCTTCTCATGTAAAGAGTAAGTTCACATGGTCATCAGTATCCTCTCTCTCTTCTGTAGGATGTCAGCTCTTATAGTCAGTAGGGCTTCTGTCTCTATCTTGCCTATAAAGTGTGATTTCTTATTGTGAGTGGGATTCTCTCTCCCAAAGGCTGCTTTCACACTAGCGTTCCCCTCCGCAGCATCCTGCGGAGGGGAACCACAAGCTGAGCACATACACTGCAAGTCCCTATGTTTAACATGGGGACGCGGGTGTATGCGCTCGGGTGCAGATTGCCATGCACACCTTGTGCGCACCCATTCACTACCGAGTATGATTTGTACGCATGCGGATGCATGCGCACAAATCAGATGCTTTCATCTGCACCCTGAACGTGACATGTCGCGTTCCTGGTGCGGATGAGAATGTATGATTTGTGCGAGTGCATCCGCATGCATACAAATCATACATGGCAGTGAATGGGTCGCACTGCAATCTGCACCCGAGCGCATACACCCACATCCCCATGTTAAACATAAGGACTTGCGGAGTATTGGCTCAGCTTGTGGTTCCCCTCCGCAGGACGCTGCGGAGGGGAACGCTAGTGTGAAGACAGCCAAAGAGTGTATTTTTTCAAGCAAGTACAATACTAAGGATTTCTGCGAATGTATTTGCCCTAATTTTTGGAGGAATTCGGCAAAGCCAGCAATTTTAAATGTCAGAAGATCTGCATCCCTACTATCAACTGAACTACCTTCTCCTCATTTTCAGATGGTAAAGTATTTAACAGGAAGTGAAAGCTCCGGATGCCACTCACTTCCTGGCTATTTAGAAGGAGGAAGTCATTAGCCATGGAGCTCACATGACATAATTTCATGTGGACCCTAGGAACATAAATTCTGACATCGGTTGAACTGTGACAGCAGCAGAGGCAAGTAAAGGCTTTTTTATTTCTATGGAGGTCCACATGGGGAATGAGAAGGAGTTGTCCTAGTAGTGAACAACCCTTTTAATTATAAGATTTTAGTCTTTTATCTACTACATCGTATAGGTGGAGATATGTATCTAATACACAATAGTAGTATTTTACAATAGTCGTTAGGTTTGTGGAACGCTCTGTAGCAGCACCAACCAGATGAACCAAAAACTTAAGAATTAATCAAAGTTATCATTTAGAATTTACATGTATCGATTATATAAGGAAAAATCTATCAAAATACATCTACATGTTCAAAACTAAGCTAAACTGGATAATGAATAGTTCGACATGTGCTGCAAGGGGAAATAGCGTTATTATTGCTGTAGTAGGAGCTATCGCAGATGTATTGAAAAGAGTATAATGAAAGAGCATTGTTGAGCTGTCGCTATAATGTGTATGTGTACTGTATGTCTAATACTGTACTTGCAGCTAATGCTTTGAAAAGCTCCCAGTCCAATTGTTCTCAACCTGTGAACCATGAAAAATGCTTTGGAAGTTGTATTCATGCCCTATATGATTGTTGTTGCATGTTACCACGTCTCAAGCATCATTTTATGCTGTAACCAAGATGCCGAATATTCAGATGCTCTCCCCCCTGTTAACGGCCAGCCTAAGCTCAATAGGCAAGTCACTCTTGAATGTTCCTCTGGAGCTTGTTTCCAAGGAGACCGTGCCCTCAGAGAATAAGTAACCTGAGCTGTACCAGCCCCCTATTCTCTTTTGACAAGATGTTGACTGCTGGAGAATGCCATATCCCCTGGGATTAATAGCTTACTTAGAGTTGAAAATAGTGGTGCCAAACAAGTCCTCCATAACTGGCATCCACTTCAACATAAAACAAGGATGACAATTAATGGATTTACAAAGCTTATGGAAATTGTGTCTGAAGCTGCCCGCTTGTCTCCGAGTTGAAACAACTAATCATGTTTGTTTTAATCTAAGATTTCTGTGCCAACCGTGAAACAAAAATACTCCCTCGCACTCAACATAGACACAAAAGCTGTAAGAGGATAAAGCAATAAGGCAAGACGTAATGTGATCCAGTCACTTAATTCTCATCATTGAGTTTCAACCATTTTATCCAATTATATAAAAAATTATAGTACTTGTTACAAATGATTAGTGACCACGAAAAGAAAATTACCACCTGTTATGGCTCTGGTGCAGGCTCTTGGTTTCTTTCACTAGTCAGTCTGACTTGTGCAAGTCCGTGCCGGTCTACTGTAGTGCCCCAGCAACCAACTTTGACATCATCATCCAAGACCTTTTAAGACCAACTCAGACAGCTGTGTGTGCTGCCTGGTATTCAGTTACTGTATGTACATTAGGAGATCACCTCAATATTCACTTCATTAATCTGGCTAATCTTTTATTCAGCAAACTCTTGTTTTTTAACTAACTATTGGCATTTCCGAACTCAGACTTGTAGTTAAGAATTTGCTATAAACATATCAAAGTCTTCTCTGCTGAATACTGACACTGTTCACATAAGTTAATTATGCTGCAACAGTCTGTGATCTTCTCTGTAAACTAGTATTCAGTTGGCTTCTTGATGAATGTTCTCTTCTGGTTAAGCACTTGTCTATTCATTTTATACATCTCAGCCATTGACCATCTATCTGCTCAAGTTACACAACTAACCTATAACCATATGCCAGCTGAAAGGCCTGGCTTGACTATTCATCCTTAGTTTCAAATTATATACACACTATTGGTACTGTGTCTTCTGGTGTTTCCTGCTCCAGGTGACTGCTTACCATCCTGCATACCTTGCAGTCATGGCCCTCGCACCATCTGCATCTACTGTGCCATCACCTTTTTAACTGTGTCTTCTGGTGTTCTTGCTTCAGGTGACTACTTGTCATCTGCATACCTTGCAGTCATGGTCCTCGCACCATCTGATTCCACTGTGGCATATCACCTTTTTAACTGTGTCTTCTGGTGTCCTTGCTCCAGGTGACTGCTTGCAGTCATGGCCCTCGCACCATTTGAGTCCACTGTGCCATCACTTTTTTAACTGTGTCTTCTGCTGTTCTTGCTCCAGGTGACTGTTTGCCATCCTGCATACCTTGCAGTCATGGCCCTCGCACCATCAGTATCCACTGTGCCACCACCTTTTTAACTGTGTCTTCTGCTGTTATTGCTCCAGGTGACTGCTTGCCATCCTGCATACCTTGCAGTCATGGCCCTCGCACCATCTGAATCCACTGTGCCATCACCTTTTTAACTGTGTCTTCTGGTGTTCTTGCTCCAGGTGACTGCTTGCCATCCTGCATACCTTGCAGTTATGGTCCTCGCACCATCTGATTCCACTGTGGCATCACCTTTTCTGTATTGCTCTCCCTGATCTACAGCTTAGATAATTCACCACTCTAAGTGAAACATTAATGCTAATATAATGATTACTATATATCAAGGTGGGACACTGCACCATAACATGATATAGTTACATGTAGGCACAGTATCTTTAGAAAGATATGCATTTACACATTCTCTTAAATGTATGCCATTAATTTAATGTATATGATAAATCAAAGCTAAACCATGACTAAATCAATGATCAAAAGGTCAAAGTGTCTGTGATACTGCAGGTGAGACGTGGGAGATAAATGGTAACAGTATTTTCAATGGACTCTTAAAGAAATCCAAATATGAGCCCTTCCTGCAATCATTCAATTAATATATGCACTTAAACCCATTCTCCTTCCAAAGGGGCTCTTGAGAACGTTTGGTTTGCACTCCAGCTCGCTATCTTTTAAGAAAAAGTTTGCACTAAGCGTTTAAACAGCTCATTCAGGACTTTATTCAACACACCTTGTACAAACAGATATTGTGTAGCCCTCACTCATCAGCTGATACGTGTGCGTGTGAGAGTGCATGTATTCCCCAGGGACGGCAGCAAGATAATCAGTTAGAAAAACTTCAGTCTTATATTGCTCTATTAAGAAATGAATAAGGAAAACAAACCGTAGGGAACCTGACCCTCGAAATGTGACCTAAAGTGTTACACTGATTTTCTTCATTTTGTATCGAAGTGTTACAAAAAATGACTAAAAAGGTTACATATTATCCGACAACCTGTTTTAAATTCTACTTCTCTTATTTAATTACTTTAATTCCTACTTTTACAAAGAACTAGGAATCCAAGACATGTCCATGTTATACGGTGCGGTCCAGCTTTAGTAATTTATTTCAGATAAATGCATACTGATTGCTGAACCATTCATCAGACTTCAGCAAATAGTGCAAAGGTTGCTAACACTCTCACCCGCTGACCTGCAGGCCAAGAGGATACTCTACAAGAGGGGTTGGAATAGTCTGGCATGTGAATCTAACACCTTGTCATGTCACCAACCCTATCTGACCTAACCTTGTCCTATTATGCTTGGACCCCACTCTTGAAAGGACAGTGTTGTACTTATCAAATGGCAAATACAATTACCCTTCATTAAGCTGACAGTTTAAGCAGCAAAATATATTTGTCTAGGATAGTAGAGAGAAAAAAAGAGGACAGAAGTCTTGTGTAAACAGGCGAACAATACAGCTTTATCTTATCTCAACAACGTATTGCTGCTTGTCTGCAACTGTGTGCTTTACTGCCAAAATAAAATAAATTGAATCAGCTCACACATGATAGCATGTTCTTTCCTAAGTCATACTAATTGCTTGGCTAATTGATGTTTGTTGAACTTTCTCCATTTCATTGAGTGATTAGGTACAAAGCTAACAGTTGACATCTGTAGGCGCTTAACTGGCGTCTGTAATTACTGTTAATGTTAAATAATTGTTAGTTAATTGGAATGGTAACTGGCTGAATGGAATCCAGATTGTGAAGCAACAAAAAGAAAACCTATTTAAATAAACATACATCTTCCACAAAAACATTTTACTATGGTTCTGAAAAACTGCCATCAACCAAGATACTGATCTATCTCCAGGGATCTGTATTACCATAGTCACATACTGAAGATGGATCTACTCATAACCTAAGGTCATCTTTCTCTAGTGCCAGCTTTGTTGACCCATTGGAAGAATAAAGATTCCTTCACATGGACCCACAGGGAGCACAATACGACCTCCGATCTTTACACCTTTACTGACTGACAGCCGTTGAATGCTACACAGGCAGACCAAAGCAGGCGACGTGCACTGAGCGATGTATAATAGATTGCTCAGTGCTCATAGGGTACCGTCACACTTGGCGACGCTCCAGTGATCCCGACAACGATACGACCTGGTGGGGATCGCTGGTGTGTCACTAAGTGGTCGCTGGTGAGATGTCAAACAGTCAGATCTCACCAGCGATGCAGCAACGATACAGAACGATACAGCGGTAGTTGGGACCCTGTCTTTCAGACCTGTAGTATTGATGTCATTGGTCATTTGCCCTGTCAAACACACCGATGCATGCTGCCCAGCGCAAGACCGGCAATTAAAAATGGTCCAGGCCATTCCGACACGATCGGCAATCTCACAGTAGGGGCCTGGTGGCTGCGACGTGTCAAACATAGCGAGATCGCTGCTGAGGTCGTTCTTGCATCACAAAACTTGTGACTCAGCAGCGATCTCGCTTAGTGTGATGGGGGCTTTAGGCTGCCATTGTTCTCGGCAGTACAAGTCCTATTTACACAAGACTAAGCACCGCCAAGAACAATGATATTTTGTGCTTGTACAAAACGTCATTTCACCTGATGAACAAGTGTGTTGCTCGTTCATCGCGTGATCGGCAGCCTGTTTACGAGACAATGTAATCGTCAAATAAGTGTTTCTTAATAACTCTTCATTCATGATTTTCTTGCAGTGTAATGGTCCCATTAAAAGATAATTTTGGCAAAAATGAAAAATTGTCAACTGTTTCGGTTAGATTGTTGACTTTGACTGCTGCCCAACCTACGAACATTTCTTATGCCATTGGGCATTTAGTTTTTTTTTCCAATAAGATAAGCACTGGATGCATCATTGACTGAAAAAAATCCAATATGGTTCACATGGTGTGACATGATTCTTTTCCGCCAACGATGGAATAACGATAATTATTTGAGCCATTTCTGTGCCATGTGTATGAGATCCTTCAAAGTGACCATAAACAATACATTTAGAGCCAGGAGTAAGCATGTTGAATTTGGCATTAACTAAAGAGAGCTACGTTGTCATAAAACATCTGGCAGCAGCCTATTTCTCTCTTCCCATTTAGAACAAATGCACACCTAGCTAAACTAAGTGGGAATGGCTCTTGGCTCAACTGTTGGGTAGTTGCCAATTCATCCTTGTGACTGAAGGATAATCTCTCCTGAGCCAAAACGCAGTAAAGCAAAAACAATACACTGGCTATATAAGAAAGAAGAAAGAGAGAGAAGAAGAAAGAAAGAAAGAAAGAAAGAAAGAAAGAAAGAAAAGAGAGAAAGAGAGAAAGAAAGAAAGAAAGAAAGAAAGAAAGAAAAGAAAGAAAGAAAGAAAGAAAGAAAGAAAGAAAGAAAGAAAGAAAGTAGTTTTCAATCATGATCATAGTCAACTACTGTGCCAATGGTGCAGAATGATTATCTGATCATAATCTACCCTTTGCTATACTGCTTAGGAGCCACACTTTGCTATCCATAATTTCAAGCAGTGGCTCTTGAGACAGTTTCTCTCCTTTGGAATAGGACTCATTTGCATATTATTTCCCAGGAACCATTGCTTGTAAGATACTCTGTAAGGAGCAGTGTTACCCCTTGAGACTTGTCGTTTGAGAGCTCTTCTGACTAGTAACAAACACCTATTTTGAACATACACAAAACGGATATAGAGTCAAGCACAAACACCATTCCATGACAGCACAACCATTCCTGTTACAATAGACCCTGAAGATCAAAAGCCTTGCTCTTTACAACTCTACAATCACTTGGTTTCTGAAATCCAGATTTAAGGAACTCATAAACCAGGCACAAATATATGCATTTTCACAATTTTATCTACAACCCCATACATTACTATTCAGAATATGCATTTAGTTGTTCACTATCCATGTTGCTGGTTGGACAACTGAAAATATTAGATAATACATAGCTTCTAAAACGTTATATAAATGTCATATAATATTCATAAAGTTTATCTGTGCTAGCCCTGGATTAACCTTGATTATCGATACAAAACAAAACAAATTATATCAGGTATCACGTCATGATTCGGAATTGAAAAAAAATAAAATATTTTATTTTATCTTGTCGTCGGCAACAAACATTTTTTTGTGACAATAAAAAAACAATGCTGTACGGCATTTGACACAATATGATACCATAATCATACTAATTTGCAATGTAATCTTTATAAAAAGGATAAAGGGCAGATGGGGCTTCATATACGACAAAGGTTCACAATCTTTTTTGGCACCCAGTGTAAACGTTACACGAGACCTTGTGTCCACAATATATTTTATTAATCATTAATAGTGTTGATTGAATAGTAAGATATTTGGATTCGGATAGCTCTAACCGAATAATTTTAATTATTTCAGTATTCGCATTCATGTGAATTCCCCACTGACTTGATGACTACTGAAACAGTATCCGTATTTGAATGCCTTACTATTCGATCAACACTAATCATTAACCAAATATTTGTTTTTAATGGTCAATCAAAAAATATAGTTCGTACAGCTAACATATGAAAGCGAACAATGTCTCCATTTACGTTCATCGAATTGAGCCAAGTACCAAGCAATAATCAAGTAACCAGTTATCGTAATTTAATCACCAATGAATTCCATGCCATGATTCTTTTATAATCCGCCCCTAAACAATTCATAGTATTAAAGACCTTGCCGCCGTGGATGTTTACACCGTATGGATTGTTGTGTGCAAGTTGAGAAATGCTGATACAGCAATTATCTAGTCTACAGATTCTCTGGGATTAAAGAGTGTTAAACTGCTAATCTAGGAAATCTCATTAATCATACATAATGTATTGTTCTAATTGGATATCGATGTCTAAATCCCATTTACGAACCTTGTACAATCAAGACTGCTGTGTGAATTGGGGCTTTTAAGAATACAGATATGGTTCAGAGAGGAGAAAATTGACCTTCCTTTCAGCGTTTCTTTGCTCTTGGCAAGGAACACTACATAATGCGTAAAGGAGTCTTGACTTTTAAACACAGGCGAACCTGTTTTGTTTAAGAATTGAAACATGATGTTCGTCAAACTGACAGCTTCTTGACAGCCTTGTCAACCACCTATCCACCCAATTGCTAAACACACAGCGGCCAACGCCGTACTAGGCTCGCACACATACACAGCACCTTTTTTTTCTTTTGCTCTTATTGACATTATCCAAGAACACAGGATCTTTCAAGTTGTGTTATACTTGATGTTTAGAGAACTAATCCCCCCAAAAACAACAAAAGGCCTCCCCTTAAGCCTTTTTTACTCTAACCCTGAAAAAATACCATTTTTTTTATCAGCACCTGGGTTATGTATTGAACCCTAGCTTGATTCGAGAGTACCAGCATGAATTAACATATGGCAAGAAGGGGGGACTGGAGAAGGGAGAAGAATGGGCCCATTTTGATGGAAATAGAGGCCAAAAGAATAATCTACCATCCACTAAAAAGCCTATTTGTGTATGGATTCCCAAGAAAAGCCTGGAAGAGCTGATGTTGATTTTAGAATACACAAAGAGGCTTTAATCCTTTCAAGGGAACTAAATCACAACAGAAGAGAGCCTCGCAAGAAAGTCTTGCTGTCAAGGATGCTTATTCAAAAGCAAATAGATGCCACAAATCAAACCCTGTAAGTAAACACAAACAGAAATATGGGAAATGTGGTGAAGAGAAGAAAGGAGAACAGGGGGGCAAAGGAACAAGGCATCCTCTTCATCAATCATGCCTCATTCTTGGTGGAGTGGGCTCTTCACCCCAGAAACAAACAAGCAGGTAGGAATGTTGATTGACCGGACCACCTCCCATTCTACCGGCCTGGTGCTCACATGAATCAAGGCTGTACTTGTATATAATGTACTGAAATTAATTATATTATGTTCTGCAATCATTATAGTAAATAATTCAGATATTCTTTAGCAGTTCCCAACAGCAAATAATCTAGGAAGCACTAAAACGGCCCCAACTCCTTCTATGACGGAAACTACAACGACAAGGCATACAGAACTATATACATTTTTCCAAAAATGTCAATTTGTGTTTGGGTTGGTGATTCTACATGAACATATACAAGGCAGATAAACACATGGATTCTTCCACTGTAGCATTCTTCGGAGGGTTGGTTTCCATATGATGTACTACTACTTGGTTTCCTATGATGTGCTACTTGGTTTCCTTATGATGTACTACTACTTGGTTTCCTATGATCTGCTACTTGGTTTCCTTATGATGTACTTACTAATGCAGCCAATCCATAGGGAAAATGATATACTCGGAATTGATCATTCTCCAAAGTTCCTATAGAAAGGCTTTGAACCCAACTCCATCCATTGACAATACTATCAGTTTACTAGGAACACATGACAAGTAACACTCCGGAAGTGCAATATTCTCATCATGACCTGAATCTGGACTTTTCATAAAAACGACTCCTTGTACATCAACATGTTTATGGTTCAGATTGACGCTCTTATACTCTACATAATAGGTATGCCTCATCTTCGGAGATAACATTTATTCCGGCTTAGGCATATTTTTACAGTAACTGAAGCTAAAGAAAATGCATAATGACAAAATAATACATGATAGACTCACCATTATTTGGGACAGCACTGAAGAATCTCTCAGAACTGGCATCTGAAACCTGAAATAGAAAACAGATTCGGTCATTATTTGTCTCTCCGACAAATTGCAGCATTTACAACATTGACAACAAGGCAACATTTCTAAATGTGCATATATATATGTTTAAAAAATCAACGTTTTATACATAAAACGTTGATTTTTTTAACAAAAAAATTTACGTATGTCTGATAAAACAATGTAGGCATCAAAAGGATGAAGTTGCAATAGCAAACATATTTCCACTAGATGGTGCTATTTAGCTACATATTTAATAAAGCATTTTTTTTTTACATAGGCCAAATGATGTTGTTTCCAGCCTCATGCACTTTCTTGATGGGCTGTGTTACCAAATGTGATACAGCTCAAGTAGTGCAGTGGTGTTGTGGTTTCATAGACACATTATTTTTAATCACTCTGTCTCTCTAGGCTCAGCACATTCCTGATACACTGGGATGGTTCTGACCCTACAGTGGTTATGCCAGTTGCCAGTTATTATTGTGTGCATGTGAGATCTTATAACTCCACTTATACTCACACAGGCTATATCCACTTCTACACACTTTGCAAATGATACAAGATATTTGAGTACTGTAACACACACACAAACACACACTCATACGCAAACATACATACATACACATACAATCACACACACATACACACATACATACAGAGACATGCATACACAACACATACAGATACACACATATATACAAACATACATACACGCACATACACACATACACACACATATACATACACATGCATACACGCACATACACACACATACATACACATACGCATACACACAAACATGCACACAGATACACACATATATACAAACATACATACACACATATACACACAGACACATATACACATACATACACATGCATACACACATACATACACACACAGACACACACATGCAAATATGTATCTTAGGATATGGAACATTTCTATTACACTTTACTGATTCATTTAAATAATTTATAGGGCAATTCTGTATCCTGTAATAAAAAATTAGAAAGGCTTCTATGGAGGTTTTTAAAAAAACATTAACTTTTTTTGGAAAGTAAAATTATAGATCATACACTAAACATGTCTTTTATATGACATGTATTTATGTATTATTCAATGGTCTGCATAAAACGTTCCTCTTGTTTGGTGGATTGATAAAGTGTAAAAAATTGCTATTTTATTTATAACGATGAAGAAAACAGAGGCTGGGAAATATTATGAATCTTTAGGCGACAAGATATATGGGAAAAAGATCCTTTCACAACTCAAAATGACGGTGGACATCATCATCAGTCTCTGATCTCCTGAAGGTCAAAGGTCAATGACCTGACCACAAACAGTGCAGAGTAAGGCTGCCAACAAGGTGCTGAGAACCATACAGTATAGTACGGCTGGCCAAGAGGAACCTGTGCACAAGGGGTAAACGACGGCATATGGTATGACTACAAGAAATCCATTGATGTTCATGAAATAGTGTACATAAAGCCGATATAGTACCACCACAATATTGGGGAAGCATGTATTCCATATCTACAATTAACTGTATCGTCTATGAAGATGCCTATAGAGGATAACCATCACTACGTAGCCATACACAATTTATAATATGGTTTAATAAATAGCTTCCAAGGGGCCAAGCAAATATTTGAGTTGGTCAATTTGTGTATATAGATTTCTTGCCAAGATTAGCACAGCTTTAGGTTGTTTGCTAATAAAAAAAAATAAAGTCACACATTCACATTAAATACAAACTAAGTATTCATAATAACAAGACTGGATACATAATGCTGTGCTTTATGATAAGTAACCGCATCATATAAATACACAAAATGATGAATGCATCTACATAGCTGGGATTCCTAGAATAATCTGACTTGTTTATGAAATAATAAAATAGCTAGTCGATTAGATAGAGACAGATAGACAGACAGATACCATAGCTAGATACGTAGATAGATAGATAGATAGATAGATAGATATTTTATCTAACAATATTCCTCTAATTTAGGCCCAAGATTTTTAGAAAATCAGATTGGAAAAGAGTTTAGTCACCCCAAAAAATGTCTTTTATGTGATTCAGTTTATTTATTTGTCCAGATTATTATTAAAAGCAAAATAACTTCTAACGGATTCGACCATTTATATTTTCTTATCAAACAAAATTACACAAAGCAGTAAAAATCAGCACCTCTTATTAATGAGTTTTGCAATGCCGGTATTTTTTTTAAATGGTATTTTATTCATGTTATATGAATACCAGCAGGCTCGACGCCAATGGATCAGCGCTAAACAGAGAAAAAATCACCTTAAATTATCGATTCATTAGAAATCTCTGTTTTTTATTTTTACACAACGATGGGGAGATATTACGTCATAGTTATATGTTCATTATAAAGGTTTAGAACAATCGCTCTATGTCTCCTATCAAATCATTTCATTCATTCTAGTCGGAAATACAAAATTGTCTATTATATATCCACAGTTATATATAACTGGGGTTTTTTTTTACCTTTAAGTATATATTTTTATTTTGCTATGATGCAAATGATGTTTTAAAAAAAAAATCATTGTAGGATATTCTAATTTTATCAACATGGAGCCATCGCCCCCCAATCTACAGCCCATGCAAATCACGGTGGTTGAACTGATTGTGACTATTCTTCTGCTGTCAGATGATATTAATGACTACATTGACAATCTCAAATTCTTATAGCCAAAATGGGACTTCATAACACAATCAGGGAATAGGGTAACCTCATTTTATTCACTATTGTTCTATCAGAACTTTTCATCACGGCCATAATAAGGAGTTTTCAACAGAAAAAAGGCGATCATTATACTGTGACATAATGAATGGAAGGCGCATTCTGCAATATCCTTTATAACTTGCAACGTTATATCGGCACATCAACACAGAGAACAGTCGTATACATAGGTATCACATTATCCTGTGTTCTTATTGTTGGCAGATACATAATTAATAGCAAACACTGACTATATATATATATATATATATATATATGTATTTATATATTATATATACACACATATGCATTTGCATGGTCAGTGTTTACTATTGATTGTTTGGTATATTTATATATATACCGCATACATGTTACTCATATATACAGATAGATGACATGTTATGTATATTTGTATACATGTACGTAGCACCATGAGCACTGATCTTCACTTTGATGTCCAGGGAAATGTCAATCACAGATGCTGTCAAATTACAGCTATTAATGTTCTCTGTTAGGCAATGACGTACAATATGTTGACAGCTTTAGGACAAAGCATAACATCGGTAATCTCAGAGTTGGTCTGATATATATATAAAAATTTCAAAATGTAATAAAACTCTTTCCTCCATAGCATTGTGGCAGGGGGCTGAGAAGAAGGAGGCTTGGGCTGGATATAAATAGCTGGCTGAGGGCAGAGGATGTGGGAGATGTCAGGAGGGCAGTCAGGGATACAGAGGGCAAAGGAGTGGGAGATATTAAAGGGGGCAGTTAGGGATATAGAGGCAGAGGGGGGGGAGATGTAAGGGGGGTAGTCAGGGATATAGGAGGGCAGCCGGGGATACAGAAGGCAGAGGAGTCCGAGATGTTAGGGGGCAGTCAGAGAAGTGGGAGAGGTTATGAGGGCAGTCAGGGATATAGAGGGCAGAGGAGGCAAGAGATGTTAGGGGGCAGTCAGAGGAGTGGGAGAGGTTATGAGGGCAGTCAGGGATATAGAGGGCAGATGACTGAAGAGATGTTAGGGGGACAGTCAGGGATATAGAAGGCAGAGGAATGGGTGATGAAGGAGGGCAGACAGGGATACAGCAGGCAGAAGAGTGGGAGATGTAAAGGGGAACTGTCAAGGATAGAGGGCAGAGGAATGGGTGATGTAGAGGGCGACAGGATACAGCAGCGAAGAGTGGAGATGTTAGGGAGGCTGTCAAGATAGGGAATGGGTGATTAGGGGGGCGATAGGAATAAGGGCAGATGTGGGATGTGGTAGGGGACAGTCAAGAATACAGTGGGGCAGTCGTAGATACAGGGGGCAGAGGAGTGGGAGATGTTAGGGGGAAGTCAGGGATAAGGGGGCAGTCAGGGATAAGGGGGCAGTCAGGGATATGGGGGGCAGAGGAGTGGGAGATGTTAGGGGGCAGTCAGGGATATAGGAAGCAGTCGGGGATACAGGGGGCAGAGGAGTGAGATGTTAGGACGCAGTCAGGGATAAGGGGGGCAGTCAGGAATACAGGGGGGCAGGGGAGTGGGAGATGTTAGGGGGTCAGTCATGGATACAGGAGACAATCAGGGATACAATGGGCAGTCGGGGATACAGGGGCAGTGGGGATGATACAAGGGGATAATCAGGGATACAGTGGGCAGTCAGGGATCCCGGGGGCAGTCAGGGATACAGGGGGCAGTCAGGGGACAGTCAGGGATACAGGGGGGCAATCAAGGATACAGGAAGGCAGTTAGGGATACAGTGGGAAGTCAGGAATACAGTGGGGCAGTCAGGTATACAGGGGAGCAGTCAGGAATACAGAGGGCAATCAGGGTTACAGTGGGCAGCTGCCTAGCTCCATCCTACCTTCCCTGCCCAGTTGGGACCCAGATCAAAGCCATCTTTCCAGCATATTGTTTCCCGGCAAGTACAACAATGACATGCACAATTGGACGTGTTAGGAAACATAGAAATGAACTAAACAAAGTAACAAACCACACAAATCACTAGCAATAATAAGGCTTTCCCCATTGTAGCCTGGCTGGCAGCTCCACAGCTGGGGCTTGGCACTATTGTTTCGGATGCACAGGCTGGGCACATCCTTGCTCCCTGTGTATGGAGTGTGTGCCCGGTGCCAAGGTGGAGGTAAACAATAACAAGCCAACATGACAATGACACTGTGTGATGGGAGGACAGGGCACTGTACCTGCTCAGGGATGGCATCCACACACCTGGCTCCAGATCGGACCTCAGACTCGCTCTCCACATACACAATGCTCTATATTACCCTGACAAGAATAATCCATGGGAGCAGGATCCCTCGCAGCCATTGAAGGTAGTATATCCAGACATCCAGGGCAGGAGGTGGGCACAGGTAAATTACATGGACATATGGATAAAGTAGTAGCAGTGATGATGAGCTCCAGATCCTGGGTGCTGCCCGCACCGCACGTCCAAGGGTTAATGCTACACACAGAATCACAGCAGCTGCAGCAGCAGCAGGACAAAGGAAGCAGCCATGTGCCCGCCAGCTCCTGATCCCCCTCAGCAGACAGACAGCAGCAGCAGCAGCCTCCCTCCTCCCTCCTTCCCTGCCTGCTGCTCCTCCTCCGCCTCACACTGCTGAGCCCTCACCCTGCAGCTCCTCACAATCCCGGGACACCCCCTGTGAGGACGGCAGCTCCTCCAGGACCACGGCTCAGAGTCAGGGCATCAAGTGAATTCCATGGGGATAGATCCTTCCAGGCACAAATCCCACCATCAGGGCGATAGGTTCCCTTTCCTAGGTGCAATCCTCCAGTCATTCAGTGAGCAGCCAGGCTGGAAGGTGGCAGCCCTCCTCCTCCTCCTCTGGTGTCCTGGGCTCTGCTCACTGCCTCATAGCTCCTGCCCAGCTCCAGCAGGCACACTAGGCTCTTTCTATGTGTGTGTCTCTCTGTATTTCCAGGCTGAATACAAGTGCTTATTCATAGACTGCATTCCAGAGCTGGGGACATCCCACAGGCTGGGTCTGCCCCTCCTCTGACTTCCTCCATCAACCTGACAATCATTGAGCCACCTTCTCCAGGCTGCTACTCTCCATCCTTCTCCTACTATGTCATCCCCTGCTGCAGACATCCCTCACCATGTACTGGGGGTTATATAGTATTAGAGTGCTGCCCCTGTGACATCCCACACCATGTACTGGGGGTTATAAAGTATTAGAGTGCTGCCCCTGTGACATCCCTCACCATGTACTGGGGGTTATAAAGTATTAGAGTGCTGCCCCTGTGACATCCCTCACCATGTACTGGGGGTTATATAGTATTAGAGTGGTGCCCCTGTGACATCCCCCACCATGTTCATAGGGTTATATAGTATTAGAGTGCTGCCCCTGTGACATCCCTCACCATGTACTGGGGGTTATATAGTATTAGAGTGCTGCCCCTGTGACATCCCTCACCATGTACTGGGGGTTATATAGTATTAGAGTGGTGCCCCTGTGACATCCCACACCATGTACTGGGGTTATATAGTATTAGAGTGCTGCCCCTGTGACATCCCTCACCATGTACTGGGGGTTATATAGTATTAGAGTGCTGCCCCTGTGACATCCCTCACCATGTACTGGGGTTATAAAGTATTAGAGTGCTGCCCCTGTGACATCCCCCACCATGTTCATAGGGTTATATAGTATTAGAGTGCTGCCCCTGTGACATCCCTCACCATGTACTGGGGTTATATAGTATTAGAGTGCTGCCCCTGTGACATCCCACACCATGTACTGGGGGTTATAAAGTATTAGAGTGCTGCCCCTGTGACATCCCACACCATGTTCATAGGGTTATATAGTATTAGAGTGATGCCCCTGTGACATCCTTCACCATGTACTGGGGTTATATAGTATTAGAGTGCTGCCCCTGTGACGTCCCTCACCATGTACTGGGGTTATATAGTATTAGAGTGCTGCCCCTGTGACATCCCACATCATGTTTGTAGGGTTATATAGTATTAGAGTACTGCCCCTGTGACATCCCACCAGGGGCGTAACTACAATAGGTGCAGGGGTTGCGATTTTGGGGCAGCTTAGGGGGGCCCCAAAAGTCCCTTGGCCCATAGAAAAAGACTACTACTATTAAAGATTTGCAATAATTGGGGGCCCCGTTGGAGCTTTCGCATCGGGGCCCCTGGGCCTGAAGTTACGCCACTGCATCCCACAGCATGTTCATAGGGATATAGTATTATAGTAGTGCCCCTGTGACATCCCACACCATGTTCGTAGGGTAATATAGTATTAGAGTGGTGCCCCGTGACATCCCACATCCATGTTTATAGGGTTATATAGTATTAGAGTGGTGCCTGTGATATCCCACACCATGACAATAGGGTCATATAGTAATAGAGTTCTGCCCGTGACATCCCACATCCATGCTTATCATAGTGTAGCCGTACACCAAACAGATATCTCACATCCATGTCATAGTGTTAATATAGTATTACAGTGATGCCTCTGTGACATCCCACATCCATGTTTATAGGGTTAATATCAATGTGCAGCCATATCCCTAGCAGACATCTCACATCATGTTCATAGAGTTATATAGTATTATAGTTGTGCTCCCAAAAGACATCCTATACCAATGGCCATAGGGTTATATAGTATTATAATGGTGCCTCTCAAAGGATATCCCACATCCATGTTTATAGGGTTAATATCATAGTGCAGCCATGTCCCCAGCAGACATCTCACATTGTGTTCATAGAGTTAATTTAGTATGGTTGTGCCCCTATAACATCCTACATCCACACCCATAGTGTTAATATCATATGGTAGTTGTGCCCTTCGCAAACATGCTCCATTCATACCCAGAGAGTTGATATTGTATAGTTGTGCCCCTTTGACCAGTGTGAAATGTACCTTGTTATGTAGACATAGCAGCATTCCTTATCTTTACACTGTATTAGGCTGATTTCCATCCACATTTATAAATTTGAGTTTATCATTATATAATCTGAAGGGAAGAGAAAAGACGCCTCTATACTGTATATAAACGCGCACAACCATTTGTAAGTGAAAACCAAGTGATTTATTAATACATGTAAGTGACACAACCAAAAGAAAGGATTCCCATAAGCACAAATAAACACATCTAAAAACAAATGCAAGTCTCCCTCAACCTCATAAACCAAGATATGGGGTCCAATAAGGCAACACAGTTTAGTTGCAGATGTAAAGGTGGGTAATTGATATAAAGAGGGGCAGGGGTATAAGGGTACAAGGTAACGATGTACAAAGGTGAGTGGCTAAACAGAGTAGTCAAATGGTCCGCTTAGTCACTTAAATCACAATGTAAAGAGTAAACAATATGGCATAATATTACAATCTCGTATATAACAGTAAATTGTATACAAGGCAAACTAGCCAACTTGTATATACACCAAGCAATAACTAAGGTTAATTGCTACCTGTATGAAACCACTTGTCTTTAAGGTATGTCTCAGTACCGTTAGATAGAGACCCCTATCCCTGTTGTACAATCATGTACCATAGGAGTAAGCACATGGAGGTAGTACCCCAGCCAAGTTTGGAAGGGGTGAAGGACTAGCTTTCTCTGGCACTGTAGGTCCACTTGTAAATGTAGCTGCAAACTAAATCATAAGGATGGAATTAAATGCATAACATCTATGTAAAATTGTAGAATCGAAGCACAGGGTTAATGATTGGCAGCGGGGAGGAAAATTTTAATTTGCCAGCCTTATTCCCTTGGCAAAAAGGGTGTTAAAATTCACAGTCCTGTGGACTACGCTCATTCTGGCTGGTGTCCTCATTAGAATATGCTTTTAACCATTTACTTCCCTGTGAAAGTTTCTAAAGATATGTCTTTCCCCGCATTAAATCATTTGCAGAGAATATGCACATTCTGGAGAATCCATGAAAAAGACGATCAATTAAGCGTTCCTTAATTGGTGCTGTATGTTGTATATGAGCCGCCAGATTAACACAGTCATCCTTATATTTCCAGTACAGTCAGTACCCTACCGGATTAATACATGAACGTGATCTCTATTTTTTATCTATAGAATATAATTAAAGTATCTTTCTCGACTCCTGATGTATAATAGAAAATATAGAATAGATAGATAGATAGATAGATAGATAGATAGATAGACAGATAGATAGATCACTATGTATATATATAGATATATAATAATACCATATGGAATAGCTGCTGTATTTGAAGGAATTTCAATAAAAGCAATGCATACAACGTGTAATACAGCAGATTACTGATGTGAGCGCAGCATTGGCATGAAAGTAATTGTTAGGAGAATGAACTGCCTGCCACATTAGCTTACAATAGAGGCTGCTTTTGTAATATATTCATTCAGACAGCATTAAAAGGAGGGAGCCTCTTTGTATTCTCCGCACTACTGCAGTGTTGGGTAGCAGTAAAAAACCTTAATCGGGTTTTACAGTCTTGGCAAGTGATGACATATTGCGGGAGTGCGCCATCACTGGCCAGTTGGTGGGGTCTCTTGTGCTGAGACGTGGGTACAGTAGTGATGTTGTGCTGAGAGCTGTACCTCACCCAATTCAAGCTAATAAAGCTGAGCCGTAGTACTGGGATGACAGTGCAAGGAAGTATTCTGAAGAATTTAGGATGTGACACAGAGCCTATTTTTGGAAAACCATATACTGTTGCAAGAATCCTTAGAATTTATCTGAATTTCTGCAATGATATTTAGACCAAAATGTAGTCTGTTTGCTATCTGAGTCACAAGTATCGACAAGCACCATCTATCTGAACTCGTGACAACAAGCATCTCATTGTCAATAAATTCTGGCCAAAAAAGTTTAAAAAAATGTGTTTCAGTTAAAGGGAATCTATCAGCAGGTTTTGGCTATGTATGTTGAGGACAGCAGGCTGCAAGGGTTGAAAAACAATGAGCAATTGTGCTTCTCTTTTCAGGCTCTGGGCAATTGTTTACCTAGCCTACTGGCTTTATTGACTTGTGATTAACATCACAGGACCACTTTCACGTGCTGCAGTCCGCCATGCCCCTTCCTTTGATTGACACCTCACGGTCAATGCACAATCTCTATAGAGAGCCTGGTGTGGGCAGGGGCAGCTATCCCAGCTCTGTCGTGTTCTTTTAAATAAATTCTTTGATTGTGTAAGAACAGCTGCACTCAGTAATCTAAGTGATACCACGTTAGATTTAGGGGTTCTTTGCCTCCAACATGTTCCTCACCGGTGAAGTAGCAAAAACCTACTGATAGATTCCCTTTAAGACGTTTGGGGTGCAAAAGTACCAGACGCATTAAAAGCAAAAGTCTGGTTACACATAGATCTGTTTACTTTCATAGGACCTAAGAAGTGTGAAAAGGATACAAAAGCATTACTATAGACTGGAGATGAGCAAATACATTTTAGTGGAATTAATTTCAACTCGAATATTACAAAAATCAAAATTCAGCAAAATGCTACATTTTTGTAATACACTTCCGCACAGGTACAGCACACTGATGGTAACAGTAAAATATCTACTGAAGAGTGCACACTGACAAAACCTCTGTTTTAGGAGCAGATATGGCAAAAGGGGAGATTTTTAGAACAAATGCACAAGTGCTAAAAAACCACCAACACCAAAACATCCCAACCAGTGGGAAGTCCTAAGACCATGAAGTTCTTGATCGAAGATGGGTGAAAACTAGAGATAAGTGGATCAATTCACAAGACCCTGGTCCAGCATCCAGACCTGGAAGCTGATGTGGCGCTTGCACCAGAGTCCTGTGAATTGATCAGCTCATCTTTAATATGAAAATTCTTTTCTTTCTATCATCTATTGTCAATATCACAATTCCTAAAAATTGTATTATGTAAGAGGTTTACTTAATGAAGTATGTCACGCTACTTTAGACATCTTGCAGAATAACACATCACGTCCGATTTCTCAAAGTTTTTACTAAAGAATTTTGGCAAGAAAAGCTTTGAAAAGTCGTAAAATTTTGATGTGACCTGAGGTTGCACTTCAATGTTTTGTCACTTTTGGCATTCTTGGGCCATTTTTGCCCAGCTCCAACACTCCAAAAAGTGGGCAGAGCTGGACCCCCCTCTGAATGCGTGTCAACATTCCTTACACCAAAATCTTACTCCAGTCAACAACTGTGTGATGTGTGGCGAGGGGCACTCCACTTTTTAGATGTATCAGATTCATTAAGAAGTGTTCACCCCTTAAGGAATCAAGAGAGTCTGACTTCAATACGCCTTCTCATCAAGACCAGTGTGAAAAACACCGGGGCCATCATGTCACTTTACAGTTACACTGTATGATACACTCTTTACAATAAGAGATCATTATGTTAAAGATTATAGAAAACCTAGTTATACTGTATGGTATATCTTTACAAGAAAATATTGTTGTGTATCTAGTTGTCCAAGGTAAACATGTGCAGTGAATTTGCTTATTAGTTATTAACCTAAGGCTAGGGTCTAACTTAGGTTTTGGCAGGCTGAGCACATAGCGTTAAGAACATGTAACGCTATGCACTGGCTGTGTATTGCATCTCTATGGATACCTGACAATTAGTGCAGCCACTGGCTCCACTCACTAGAACCGTGTTTCCTGTGCGCTCATCAATAGCGCATATTCGGTCCTTCGGAGTGAAGCTACTGGCTGCGCTTGTTTACTGGTATCCATAGCAATGAATAGGCAGCCTGAGCATAGCATTACATTATGTTAACGCTATGCACTTAGGCTGAAAAATTCTATGTTTCAAATGGATTTGTCAGCTTAGTGGCTGATGCTGTTGTGACCCTAGCCTAAGGCTATGTGCCCACTGTGCGTTTGTGCTGCTTTTTTGCTGCTTTTCTGAACCAAAAACACAGCACCCACAGCTTTAACATTGCAGTTAATGTAATTTTCCAAAAGCTGTGCGCATGTGGGTGCTGCGTTTTGTTTTTGTTTTTTTTCCAGAAATCGCCTGCGTGTTTTTAAGTCTCTGTCAATTAACTTACCCATTTTTGGGATGCATTTTCCCCATATACTCCATTCTAACCCTTTCCAAAATAGCACAACAAACAAATTGGTATTCCCACAGTCCATTTGGTGCTTTTTGATGGCATTTTCCAAAACTAAAATGCTGCCAAAATGCTGCAATATTCACCCTCCCCAGTGAGTCCACAGCAATCCCAGGTGATTCCCCCTCCCTGCACCAGCAGGAGATGTGTTTATCAATCTTTCATGACCTGCACCCTATGTGACTTAGCCTGTCACATGGTCACAAGATTTGGAAGATCGATAAACACATCTCCTGCTGGTGCAGGGAGGGAGAATCACTGGGGATTGCTGTGGACTCACTGGGGAAGGTGAGAAAGTGTCTGTGTGTGTCTTGTCTGTCTCTGTCTGTTTGTATGTCCCCTTGTTTGTGCTGCATTTTTGTGCTATGTTTGTATGTGCACAAACTCCATTGGTTTGTGCTGCTGTTTATAGACAGGTACGGGGGTTGTTTCTGTTCTGCACAGCAAAAACTCGGACCCAGGACAGAACTGAAAAAAGGCATCTCACCCAGGGGCGGACCTACCGTGGCGCAGCTGGCTCAGCCGCACCAGGGTCCCGACCAGCTAGGGGGCCCCTCAAGCCTGAAGGGGGGCCCCCAGCCGACCCCCTTGTCCCTATGTCTGATCCCGCCCCTCCTCTCTCTGCCGCACCGGCTCCCAGGACTGCGTAGCCCGACGCAGGTAGGAGATGCAGCAGCTATAGCACATGCCCCCCCCCCTTCCCGCTCCTCGCCGACATCAGCTCGCACCCCCCCCCGCTCCTGGCTGACATCCGCTAGCACCCCCCCTGCACCTGCACCAGGGCCCTCCCGGCACAAGGTCCGCCACTGATCTCACCAATCTCTATTGATCCAAGGATCCCTTGTATATCCCTACATACAGATTCGAAAGAAGCAGATAGGGCGAAGCACGCCCTTTTCTCTAAGGAGACAATATAACAGAGGCAATTGTCATGATCAAGGTCCAATTTGGACCCAAACATGTTGACATCTGTGTTGCTCCTAAATAAAAACACTTTTGCAGTGTGTGCAATTGTAAAACTTCTTTAATGTCTAGCGCATGTTCTTCCAGACCCCACAATTAGCCCTCTGCTTACAAAATAAGCCTCAGTGTGCACGCCATCTTCGTATCTTCTGATACAAGCTATGACTCTGCATATTGCTTCATGTTAAATACTTACGGGGTTGTCCACTACTTGGACAACCCCTACTCATTTTCCATGTTTGCCCCATTAACGTAAAACAACATACTCACTTCTTATGCTGGCGCCTTTCTAGCAGTGTTGGCACTCACTGTCTTGGGGACCACGTGAGGTTGTTACTTAACTGGAGCCCTGTGGCTAATCATCACCAGCTTTCACTGTCCCCGTTGCAGGAAAATCTTACAGATGGTTGTATGAGGAACATACAAGGGTGGAAGACAGAAGTAGATCTTATGAAGACCAGAGACTACCCATTGGGAGGTATTAGGAGATTGGGTTGGAGATGTATAGGGAGACAGTTTATTCACAGCCATGTAGCTCATCGTTAGCATTTTAATCTTAATTCCTGAGTAACTGTATGCCAGTGAAGGTGTTGAAAGACGGAAGAGGCAGAGGAATAGTATGTGCTAAGGTGGTTTCATTGGGCTGAGTTAAGGTTGGATTGGAGGGATGGGAAAGTGGTAAATGGGAGGCCACACTATGTCAAAGTATTGTTAAAGGATCAATGGTCATCTCATGTTTCACGTCTGCTCCTGAACTACACACTAGACTTCACCGGATACTTAGCCAACCATAAAAGTCATATTGGCAATGGATAGGTCGGTAAAAATGACTGTTCTTTACCCAATGCACTTTCATTTCATTTCAAGACAAAGCAAATAGTGAGAGTGCATCTCGTTCACTTAAAAAGCCAAGAGATCGTTTTCTTGTCCACAATATTATTGATTTGAGTATCATTAGCCATATCTCTAATGTAAGTGCTACTTGCTAATCGGCTGGTAAAATGAACATTTTACAGAGTATTCATAATATCTAGTTCCTAGAGATCTGTTCTATTATCTTTATATTTTATGTGATCCCATTGGGATTCCAGTTTTGAACTCCCACAAGCGTTAAAAGTAGGTAGCAAGTCATCACATTTGAAGCTGCAAAGATACAGAAGTGGTGCAATAGTCCCAGGGCCATTATCAGTGGCTACCAGGGTGCCACAGTATCAACGTATATGATAAAGCTCTCGGCTGACACCAGAAAAAAAAATGATAATTCTCTTCCTCCATGAAATCTCCCTCCCACCTTTTTTCACAAGGAGGCTTTTTACACTCATTAAATGCAACCTTATCTCAGAAAGACTGCAATCCTCAGCAAATGACAAGTGCACCTAATCTCATTTCCTGACAAGCGATTCTGACAGCACCTTGCTTTTGATTTCTAAGACACGTAGCTAGACATATATTAATCTGTCAATCATCACCCATAGCAAGTATGGGGGAGGGTGGGCCGAGAGAAGGGGGGCCATCAGAATGTCTGCGTATAAAGAAGATGAGAGGAGAAATGACTAAGGATTCAGAGCTAAAGAGTAACCAGTGGGTGGGTGCTCATTATTGTCGCAGGATTATGAGCTTTTGTACAACACGAGGATGATTGAAAGGAAGAGGACAGAAATTTATTGTTTTTTTATTGTAATGTGACTCGGGTTGCCATTGTTTAAAATGAAAACAGCTCATTGTGTACATTTTTTTCTTGCTGTCCATGGTTGACCATTATTTTTATTTTATAGCTCCCATGAAAAAAATTAAAAAAAAACCTGCTCAATTGCAGCGCCTGGGGTCCTGTGGTGACATGGATGTACTGTGCATGGCTCATTTATGACAGGATGGTTGACATAAATATAACATTAAGGCAAATAAATATTTAAATTCTATGGCCGTAGCTCGTGAAATGGATTTAATAAAAATATTGTGATTGCATGTTACTTAATTAGAATCCAAAATACTCCATAGTTCAGTTGTATAAGAGTCTTAGAAATGCTCTAGCAGGAAAAATAATAGATTTTACCAAATACCTAGCCAACAATTTTTGGCTTTTTTTAGACTAAAGGCCCAGTCACACATAACGAGATTGTTAGCGAGATCATTGTAACTGTGACGTTATAATGATCTCCCCAGTGATGTCGTTATGTGTGACATCTAGCAGCGATCAGGCCCTTGCTGTGAGGTCACTGATCGCTGCAAAGTGCTCTGAGTCATTTTTTGATCGTTGGTTTCCCGCTGGTCAGCATGCATCGCTGCGAGTGACAGCGAGAAACCAGCGATCAGTGACCTCACAGGCTGGTAACCATAGTAAACACCGGGTATCCAGGCAGCACGCGCTGCCTAGATACCCGGTGTTTATCATAGTTACCAGCATCCTCCCTGCTTACAGGCAGCGCTAAGCAGGGAGGACGCTGGTGACATCGTCTTCAGCGATGTGGGAGGTGGCTTCCAGGCCCCTGATCGCTAGGGAGATCTGCCTGTTTGACAGCTCCCCAGCGACCAGGTAACGACACTCCAGCGATCCCGGCAGGTCGTTATCGCTGTCAGGATCGCTGGAGCGTCGTGTGTGACAGGGCCTTAACAGTAGGAGGATGTTATTGGTTATTGTTGTGTTCAATAGATTCTGTGTAAAATCCTAAGCCAGTGGCGGCATATCATTGGTGCATCCTGTGCAACCGCACAGGGACCCAATAGGTGAGGGGGCCCATTTCCAACTCCAAAGCAATGGTTTATTATTATGAGCTATTGGACTTCAAAACACCCATTTACTATTCTTGCCCAGGGGCCCTCTTCTTTCTGTGTCCACCAGTGCCCTAAGCACTAATTCAGGGGTAGCGAACAGCAGCCCTCGAGGGCCGCCAACAGGTCATGTTTTCAGGATTTCCTTAGTATTGCACAGGGGATAATATAATCACCTGCACTGGTAATGATTCCAACCCCTGTGTAATACTAAGGAAATCCTGAAAATATGACATGTTGGCGGTCCCCAAGACCTGGAGTTCCCAACCTCTGCCCTAAATGAGGACTGCACAAAGGCAGAATTTTATGATTTGACTTTTTGACTTTGTGATGAACTACCTATATAAAGTGAATGTAAAAAATAATGGATCTCTATTCCTTTTACATTAATCATCACAGACATGTTTTAAATAAAAAAAAAATAAAAACGCATTCTAAAAGGAACATGCTCCCAAATATTCTGTTTGTCTTTTTGTACATCTAAAATCAGGTTTACAGTTTTACGCACATTTCTGTCTACTTTTAAAGTGTAATTATCATATTATTTAGTAAATGAATAGTACACATGAAAATAAGGAAGTTTGTAATATATTTATCAGACAAATCTGCTTATTTTTCTGCAAGATGTGAACAGTCATTATGAAAACTCTATATTCAGTGAAAACGTTCCCATTACTGAGATAGGAGAGGAAAGTTGTTACTGAGGAAATTTTCCCTCTGCCTATGGTCCCTCCCTCTACCTATAGCTCCTCCCTCTACCACTAGCTCCTCCCTTTGCCTACAGCTCCTCCCTCTGTCTATAGTTCCTCCCTCTACCTCTAGATCCTCCATCATCTCGTCAACATGGAATCTCATCAGCACCAACTGCCACCTCCTATCTTACTAATGGGAAAGTCTTCACTGAATACAGATTTTAAATAAGAATTGAGAGTTTTGATAATGACTGATCAATTCTGGCAGAGAAAAAAGTACATTTCTCTGATAAGATATATTACAAAGTTGCTTATTTTTATGTTTACTATTGTTTTTTTGAAATAAAAAAAATGAAAGTTGCAATTTAAGCTTTTTTTGCCCTGTATTCATTTTTGAAGTCATAAACTATAGCTTAGTCTACTTTGATATTGTTTCTGACATCAAAGACTGGGAGGAACAAAAAAAAACACCTCAATTGGAGTCCAAAGATGCTGCTATGGACTCCATCATGGAGGCAAGTACGACTCCTATTATTTGGAAGTTCTGATTTAATGCCTGATGGAGTAACAAATGTGTGGCCAAAACGTGAAGTGAGCATACCCTTAAAGGGGTTTTGTTTTTATTTATGTATTGCCAACAATTTGCTATCTGGAAGAATCATATTTGAGTGACATAAATGGTCAGGCGACTGCTTAAGCTAATACTATAAGAAAAAGCAGCAAACCAGATTAAAAACCTGTAAAGTAGAATATTCTTAATCATATATGTTTAATATTGCACATATAGCATGCTTCCTCAGCCAGTCTCTCCATGTGGTCTCATATCATGTAATATTCTGTCTCAATTTTATGTTGAAAGTCCTTATATACCTTAAACTACAGGCATACTTTGTGTAGAGACATGAGGGTCAGTGGTTGCTCTTGTCTGCTGGCCTGGCTGTCTTTAAAAAGACGGCAATGGGGTCGCTGGGGCTCATCCCACTGACTTCTGTATTCCTTTCCCATGGGCAGAGCACTACTCAGACAACACAGAGTGAGGGTACTACACTCTGATAAGACTTTATAGGGTCACCAACAGTCAACAGCATATAGTACATTCCCAGCTAGAACAAAAGATGGTGCACGTGACAGAGTCTCAGCCCTCAGCTGGCTCGCCAGGGATCAACACCTCCACAATGTTTGGGGATCCAGGATCAACTACCCCAGCCAGCAGCACCCAAATTTTGGCTGCCACTCACTGAGAGGAGGTAGTAGAAAGTTTAGATAACTGACAAAGCACAGCAAGGTATGTAGCCAGGTGACTGGATTGTCCCAACCTAGGTTCTTCAAACAAATTAGTAGGCTTTGTGTTGGACAGTAGAACAGTTCTGTAATCCATCAGCTGGTCCCTAGGCTGAGGTCATGTTAAATCACACCGATTCCAGAAGCAGGCCCTTTTTATATCCTCAGCTTTCATTCATGGCATTCTGCCTCTCAGGATTAGTGAGAGATGATTGTTCCCTCATTGGTAATAGTCCAATCTGATTGCATAATAGTTCTTTGAATAATGCAGTCTAGAACACTGTAGAGGGCTGATGCAATCTGCAATCAGCAGACATTCCACAAATTAGCAGACAAAAGGGGACCCTGGACAGACTGGAAAGACTCATGTCCCTTGACTTGCGGAACAAAGGAATAAGGCATCTGGCATAATTATGAATTGTTCACCTCCGCACAGGTGGCCTGGTTCCTGTTAGCGAAAAAATGACTTTCGACAGGAAATAGAGGCTGAATATGGTAGAGAAAACATGGAGAGAATGAGGCGGCTGTTTGAGGTAGCCAGTTCTAGGCCCCATGATGCACGGTAGAATCAAGTCAATATCTGGGCAATGTGTTGTCCAGCACACAGAGAGTTGCATAAAATTAAAGTAGGCCACATGTCAGACGGTAGTAGAGCACTGCAGTAGAGATGTATTAGAATAAAGAGTACTGAATAAGGAGTCAGAGGAATTAAACAAGGAATAAAAATTTAGAACAAAATTTGTGCAAGATGTAAGCTGCTGTTGAGGCTGAGATGCCTGAGGAGTAACAACTGTGTTGAAACATGGGGAATGCAAGGAGGAGTAACAACTGTGTTGAAACATGGGGTATGCAAGAGATACCCACTTGCCATCCCCCATAACTTCAGCCAAGAGCTGCCATCATTGATGATGCGTTTGCGCATTGATAGCCACTATCATTGATAATGCATTTGAGCATTGATAGCCACCATCACAGATAATGCATTTGAGCATTGATAGTCGCCATCATTGATAATGCATAAATGCATTTGATCATTGATAGCCGCCATCATTGTAACTCAATATTGTAAAGTTACAATGCTAAGGCTGGCTTCACACCACGGTGTGATCCGGTCCGGGTCTGTCCGGGATGACCCTGACAGCCCCGGACAGGATCAGCACACAGAACTGGAGTGCCAAATGTGCCCTCCAGTCCTGTGTGCAGCCGGATGCTGCTAATTGCTGCCATAGCTGCTGATTTTTCAAGACCGCGGCTAGTATGGAGCTAGCCGCGGTCCATAAACAACAGCGGCATGCAGCCGCCAGTGTCTGGTTCCCGGATCCTCCCGGTCCGGGGCAATCCGGTCCCAGAGGCTCCTATGTTAGGGAGCGCCGGATTGCCCCGGACTATCTGGCCGAATCCGGGATCCGGCAAATTGGGGAGATTTTTCTCCCCGGACACAAAAATGATGCAAGCATCATTTTTGCGTCCGGAGAGAATAATTCGTATTCTCCCGGATTGTCCCGGAGTGATGAAACCGGATGGCAGAGAGCTGCCATCTGGCTCCATCCGGCCCCATAGGCTGCTACGGGGCCAAAAACCGTCCGGTACTGTTTACACCGGACAGCCTCGGATCAAAAAAAACTTGGTGTGAAGCCAGCCTAAGATACCGTAAGAACCATCAAATGTTAGGGATTCTCTGAGACGTCAATAAGATGGTGGTAGTGGGAAGGATACTTCAATAGGAAAAAGATGGATTAGTCTGAAAGTAGTATAAAGCTCAAAGACTAGGTCAGTCTGGCTTACATCTATTAGTAATCACTGTGATAAACATACCTTATCAAATATGTATGTAACTTTGATATAACGATACATCGAAATCTTTGCGATCTTTTTTATAATAGCTGACACAATATGTTGCCAGCTGTCTATATAGTTTCTGTGGGTGACTCTCATTGCCCTTTCTATAGGCACTTGCTTGCAATATTCATTGCTTCAAGCAAAATGAGCACAAAAGGCAATTTACCAACATAATGTGGGCTGCATGGGATTTTATTGGTTAATTACCATGTGTTCCTTTAAACAGTTTCTGTACAGATAATGAGCAAAAAGTGCAATAATAAAGGCAGATTTTCTTATGTTTCTTCAGTTCTCATTTTCTGTGCCTCATCTTTCAAGGTAAACTCAGGAGACAAACTATCCTCTCAGGCTATGCCTGCTTTTATTTCTCCCCTCTGAATTCTCAGCTCAGGCTTTCTGGATCAAATGAGCCAGCTGTAAGAGACATATTAAAAATATGTCTGAACCAGAGGGTATATTCCACAGAGTATTCAGCGTGGCATGCTGGGGACAAGCCCACCAACTGTGTTTTCATTTTCCCAATGACAAGTGTTCAGGGGTCATAGACTGGTGACAAGATTTAAAAGTCTACTGGAGAGCTGGGACTTTTATTTTCTGTTAAATGACTTTAAAAGGAGAGACAGGATACCGCTTGTGAACATTTCTCATAGACCATTATACATGGGCTGCAAAAGTCATGTCCTGGGGCAGCTCACACTGTCCATCGGGAGGCAAGAATTATCGTCTGCTGTCCAACTACAAGGGCAAATATATATATATATAAATTGATACTATATACTATATTTATATATACGGTATATATATATTTATATATCTATAGAAATATGTATAGATAGATATACAGTACAGTTGACATCAAAAATTTACATAGACTATATTAAAAAGCACAGATGCATGTTTTTCTCACTATCCAACATGAAATCAGAATAAACTTTCCTGGTTTTAGGTCAATTAGGATTACCATAATTATTTATATTTTCCAAATGCAAAAATAATGAGAGAGAGAGAGAATGTTTTAAGGCATTTTTATTACTTTCTGCACAGTCACAAGTTTACATACACTTCATTAATAATTGGTACCATTGCCCTTAATTTGTATCAATTGGGTCAAATGTTTAGGATATCCTTCCACATGCTTCGCACATGAACTGGTAGGAATGGGGGGCATATACAGTGATGGGGGTGCAATATCCAAGTATGGGGGGTGCAATATCCCAGGCTGGGGTTGCAATATCCCAGGATGGGGGGTGCAATATCCCAGGCTGGGGGGTGCCGTATCTCAGGATGGGGGGGTGCAATATCCCAGGATGTCGGGGTAGGTGCAGTATCCCAGGATGGGGGGCTATATATCATGATGGGAGGCTATATACCAGATGGGGGGCTATATACCAGGATAGGAGGCTATATTTCAAGATGGGAGGCTGTATCCAGGATGGGGAACATATATTACCTGAACTACTACTTTTTTCCCCCCTATTTTCCTCCTCTAATATTTGGGTGCGTCTCATAGTCCAGTGCATTTTATGGTTTTAAAAATACGGAATATATTTTTTTCATATGGTCTTTTACCTGCATTGGCGAGTCTGATCCACAAAATAGATTAAAGTAAAATATCCTTTTTTCTGTATTGTGGACAATTGATCTACAGAACAAAGGACATGTGAAAATGCACGTTGATTGTAATGGATCTATCTATCTATCTATCTATCTATCTATCTATCTATCTAGAAAAAGAAAAATCCAAGCCGCACAGCTGGTAAACGGGTGCAAAGACAGTCAGAGCAATACTCCTATGTGCGTATATATGTAGCAAAAATTGACCGCAGCACTCCAAAAAAACGTTTTAGTAGGCCTTTATTAGGCCTTCAGGACATCAAGGCGACGTTTCGGTTCTTTTGGCTAGAGGAAGGTTCTCAGAACTGAAACGTCGCCTTAATGTCCTGAAGGCCTAATAAAGGCATGCTAAAACTTTTTTTGGAGTGCTGCGGTCAATGTTTGCTACATATCTATCTATCTATCTATCTATCTATCTATCTATCTATCTATCTATCTAAATACTACATAGCACTTTTTTTTTTTTAAATCTGATGTGTGGAAGAGCCCTAACATAGAGGGAAAATGGGCAATATCTCAGGTACTTACAGCTGCAAGCAGAAAAGAAAAACACAGCTACAGTCATGGCCAAAAGTTTTGAGAATGATACAAATATTAATTTTTACAAAGTCTACTGCTTCAGTTTTTCTAATGGCAATTTGCATATACTCCAGAATGTCATAAAGAGTGATCAGCCTAACAGCAATTACTTGCAAAGTCAATATTTGCCTAGAAAACGAATTTTAACCCCCAAAACACATTTCAACATCATTGCAGTCCTGCCTTAAAAGGAGCAGCTAACATCGTTTTAGTGATTGTTTCATTAACACAGGTGTGGGTGTTGATGAGGACAGGGCTGGCGAACAATCAGTCATGATTAAGTAAGAATGACACCACTGGACACTTTAAAAGGAGGCTGGTGCTTGGTATCATTGTTTCTCTTCAGTTAACCATGGTTATCTCTAAAGAAACACGTGCAGCCATCATTGCACTGCACAAAAATGGCCTAACAGGGAAGAGTATCGCAGCTAGAAAGATTGCACCTCAGTCAACAATCTATCGCATCATCAAGAACCTCAAGGAGAGAGCTTCCATTGTTGTCAAAAAGGCTCCAGGGCACCCAAGAAAGACCAGCAAGCGCCAGGATCGTATCTTAAAACTGTTTCAGCTGCGGGATCGGACTACCAGCAGTGCCGAGCTTGCTCAGGAATGGCAGCAGGCTGGTGTGAGTGCTTCTGCACGCACTGTGAGGCGGAGACTCTTTGAGCAAGGCCTTGTTTCAAGGAGGGCAGCAAAGAAGCCACTTCTCTCCAGTAAAAACATCAGGGACCGACTAATATTCTGCAAAAGGTACAGGGAGTGGACTGTTGAGGACTGGGGTAAAGTCATTTTCTCTGATGAATCCCTTTTTTGATTGTTTGGGACATCTGGAAAACAGCTTATTCGGAGAAGAAGAGGTGAGCGCTACCACCAGTCTTGTCTCATGCCAACTGTAAAGCATCCGGAAACCATTCATGTGTGGGGTTGCTTCTCAGCCAAGGGAATCGGCTCACTCACAGTCTTGCCTAAAAACACAACCATGAATAAAGAATGGTACCAGAATGTCCTCCAAGAGCAACTTCTCCCAACCGTCCAAGAGCAGTTTGGTGCCCAACAATGCCTTTTCCAGCATGATGGAGCACCTTGCCATAAAGCAAAGGTGATGACTAAATGGCTCAGGGAACAAAACATAGAGATTTGGGGTCCATGGCCTGGAAACTCCCCAGATCTTAATCCCATTGAGAACTTGTGGTCAATCATCAAGAGACAGGTGGACAAACAAAAACCAACAAATTCTGCCAAAATGCAAGCATTGATTATGCAAGAATGGACTGCTATCAGTCAGGATTTGGTCCAGAAGTTGATTGAGAGCATGCCAGGGAGAATTGCAGAGGTCCTGAAGAAGAAGGGTCAACACTGCAAATATTGACTTGCTGCATTAAATCATTCTAACTGTCAATATAACCTTTTGGTACTCGTAATATGATTGCAATTATATTTCTGTATGTGATATAAACATCAGACAAACACAAATAAAAACCAGAGGGCAGCAGATCATGTGGAAATATAATTTTGGTGTCATTCTCAAAACTTTTGGCCATGACTGTAGATTCAGGACAGCATTTACAACTGATAAAAAAAATAAGGCACAATTAGTCATTACCCTGCATCCCAATAGTACAGTCAATTTTTCAACAGTACTGGATTGGCAGTAGACTAATTGGGACATATGCAGGGGCGTAAATACAGGGGTAGTGCAGGGGTTGCAATTGCACTCGGGCCCTGGAGGCTAGGGGTCCCAAAAGTCCCTTGGGCCTATAGAAAAAGACTAATGCTATTAAAGATTTGAAATAATTGGGGGCTTCATTGGAGCTTTTGCATTGGGGCTCATGAGCTTCAAGTTATGTCACTGGACTTACTATGAATATGAGTCTCTAGTCTTATCTTAATCCTTTGCAAAATCTTCAATGTTCCCAAATAGTCTTGTCTGGATAAGAAAACCCATTTTAAATACCCGACTCATGATCTTCCACCATTATTCACTGTTGAGAAAGGCTACAAAGAGTGGTTCTCTCTATGAAAGACCTGGTATGTCTGTACATTACATAGGCAGCCATTGATTTGAAAAGGCACCATGTAATACCCTCGGAGAACTAAACACTTGCCTCCTTGTTCCACTGCAGAAACAAATTGGTATTTGGAGTTCCAGCAAGGGACACCCAATGATCTACTTATGGTTTGAGAACTCCACAAATGATTGTCCATAGCAGAGAACTCCATTAATGTCATGCGGGGCGTATGGATGCCTTGCATGTAGCGCAACACAGGGAAGACAACAGGATGGAATATAAGGAAGACCCTGGTGATAAGGAGTGAGGAAAGGGAATTCTTCCTTGCACTCTCCTGAGTCTGTGTCCTGCATTCCCTAACATCCCTATTTGGGACTTTCACCCTGTCACCATTACATGCCTAAGCCGTCACTCACCCTAAATTAAGCCTGGCTAGTGAGAAGGTCAGTGAGTATGCTAGACTTCTCCTGCAAATGATAATAACTCAAGGGAAATGGGAACACACAGAGGGAAATAACAAACACTGTAAAGCGCTCCAAACTATTATAATTCAGCAGAACTCCAGAGCTGCAATAATCTTCACTCCATGGCATCTTGTAAAGATAGTCTCTTGCTGAAGTGGTCAGTATAGAAGTGATTCTATAACTGGTGTCAGATAGTAAAATGCAGGACTATTTAAAGTGGATAGGAGTAGTCACAAAAGAGCTGTACCTGAGACTAGAGGCCACAAGAAACAGCCAGCAAGGTAAGAGTCATTAACCACTACAATGCCCAAAGCAATACATTAAACACCCATTGAAGATCTCCAATCCATAAGGTATTGTGACCTTCTGTTCTAGAAGTGCCAAAGGTCTCCTCAGGGTGAGATACACTTGTGTCAATTAAGGACACTCTTTTATCTACTTTTTGCTGCCACCTTTGACGGCATTGTTCTTGTGCTTTTATCTCAGGTGATGCAATTGTTACTTTCTGGTTACCACTGGCTGCTGTATAATGTATGATTCTGATACTGCATTATTCCTTGTCAACACAATCTAGGATTCGGGAGGTGAAACACTGTGAAACTTCACCTAAGCTGCTTCATTATAACACTGTAGAAAAGTTCACGTAAGTCATCTGGTGCACCGTTATCTGAACGTACTGTATCCTTTCATCATTTTTGGCTGGCTGCAATGGTTAAATATGACATAGTACACATTTGATTTACAAATTTACAAGCATTATTGGCACTTTTTTTTGTTTGGCAAAAAATAAATATTTTCTGGCAATCAGTATTTTTTTTTTTATAAACAATACATTTTTTATTCAAACAAATCTTTTAACAGCATATACAACTTGTTTACACAATTATATCATTGTAACACTCATGTCCAAATAATCACCACCAGTGTAAACCAATTCCAAACTGGATATTATAGGAGAGGGAAGGGAAAGAAAGGACCACACAGAAGGAAAGGGGCAGCCAGGATTGGACACAAAAGGTAAATTAGTGGATAGTAGTGGGAAGGGGGGGAATAAGCTTTAGGGGCTTTGTTTTTAATATTTTTGTATACCAATCTAATTATGAGAAGACCAGAATCAACCAGGAAAATATATTGAAACCATCCTAAGTGTGAGCTATCGCCAATCCAGAAGTCTCCCAGATCTCCCACTGGTGACTGGCTTGTTCTTTTTGCTTTATCAATTGAACCAAAAAACGTTCATGTAGATAATGAAAATTTATCCTATTAATGAGTTCCTCCTGTGTGGTGGTAGAAGCTTCCCTCCAGTGCCTTGCCAAGCTCTGACAGGCCGCTGTCAGAACATAGGTTATCACTGGAACTAAATTTGGGGGAAGAAGGTCCAACCCAATATTTAAGACTGCCAGGGGCCCCTCTAGAGTTAAAGGGAAACCTATCAAGGTCCTAATTAAGTCTGCCACTCGATTCAGAAAAAACTCACCAAAAATCAGCCAGGTCAAATATCCATTGCACCCAGCAGCAGGCTGCCGACTTCACTGGGAGGTAACACAAATGCTTGAATACCAGTTCTCAGTCCCCTGCAACCCAAGCAATGGGGGCAGTTGTGGCACCTGCATCCAGCCATACTAACAAGGAGGAGACTGGTGGTATCTATAGACACTAGGTCATCAAAGGAGTGTCAGTCACACACGTACATGTGAAGCACAGAGTCAGAGCCAAGCCTGTTGGTCACACCCATGCTATAAGCCAGGTGGGCGGCTCCATACTAATACATGCATCACAAATGACAGACGCCCCCCAGAGGGTGCAATGGATATTTGACCTGGCTGATTTTTGGTGAGTTTTTTCTGAGTTTAATGTCCTGTTTTGGTGATTTTTCAATGTTTGGTGGTGTTCCACTAAACAAGCATATAGGTAATATATGGTTAGGACTCGTAAGCGTGAAGGTCCTTGACAGTGGGTTACGGGCTTATATTATTTTGGCCAAAGTATCCACTAACACCTCACATTTTTATCTATAGTGTTTTGTTTCATCTTTTTATCCTTTTGCAGTTTGAGGATGAGCCTTTTGGGGGGGTATCTGTCATATGTGATGCATGTATTGGTGCGGAGCCGCCCACATGGCCTTATAGGTGCCACAAACGCCCCCATTGCCTGGGTTGCAGGGGACTGAGCACCGGTATTCAGGCATCTGTGTTACCTCCCAGTGGAGTTGGCAGCCTGCTTCTGGGTGCAATGGATATTTGACCTGGCTGATTTTTGGTGATTTAATTCTTGTTTCGGCCAATCAATTCCAGAATTCTCCTATCTTGGGGCACCATCACCACACATGACCCAAATCCCTTTTTTACCACATCCTTTCCAGCATAATGGGGAATATGATTTGTTAAAGGGAACCAACCACCTCAGATCACCCTAATACAGGGGGAGCGCAGCCATGCAATGCACAGCCCTGAAGTATAACAGAAGGAGGGATACGCCCAGAAGTCTTCAGGCTAGTAATTTATAAAGTCTTTATATCGGTTATACTAATGCAAGATTTTACACAAAAACAGTGCTGGAAACGTATCCTTAGGGTGCAGGGACACGTATTAACTGTGTATTAGGGTGATCTGTGGTGGTTGGTTCCCTTTAAATTTGAAATTTTATAAGGGTCAGATACCAGTTCATATGTATTTTCTTTAGTTGTTCTAGATGATTAATTCAGAAGGAGTGCCTTTGAGTAAATGTGGCCACAGTCCACCAGTGTTCAGGGGTGGATGAGAAAGAGAGTGTTTCCTCACAGGCATTCATATAAGGGAGTTTGACTGACTCTACTGGCGAATTAAGAGTCCTATAGAACAGAGACAATCAAAGTTCATTGGGGTATTCTACTTTAAAGTATTTCTGCATCGTGTGACTGATGGATCAGGGCTCAACCAAGCTGGAAATGTGCATGACTGGATAAAATGACGAATTTGGAGGTACTGATAAAAGCATGTTTTGGGAATCTTGTAAGGTTGTGACAAATCTGCAAAGGAGGAGAATACAGGGCCATCTAAGAGTTTGTCAAGTGTGCTTACACCTGATTTCACCCACAGGTCTAGAGAAAATCCAGAGATGTGTGCCTCGATTGCTTTCACGGAAATTTATTTAACTAGGGATTTTGTCAGTGTTCTATCAAGGTTGTTCCAATACGAAAATATGAAATCAATGAGGATATCGTATGTAAGGGATAATTAAATTTCAGGGGCTTCAGTAGCTCGATGTCTAGCAAAGGTCAAGTAGACCTGTGGGGAGCAAACTGTCTTTTTATTTGGAGCCATCTATAATTAAGATCCCCAGCCCATGAATCCTTTGTGACCTCGAGTATGGCCACTTTGTGGTACAAAAATATATTTGGTACACCAGATTCACCATGAGAATATTGGAAATGTAGAATCTTGACCGCCACTTTTGTTTTTTTGTTTTTCCAAATAAACTTACCGAGCCCTATCCATCTATATGCGAATTTGAGAGGGAGATATCTGAACAAGTATGAAATCTTAGGCACAAACATCATTTTTACAATTTGTATTCTGGTAACAGGACAGTGGGAAAAGGGTCTGCTTTTCCAAGTGCCCCCTAACTTCTGAAATCAGTGATTCACAGTTCAACTTAATTAGATTTACAAATTTCCAAAATATGTAAATCCCACTTCCTCCCACTTAAAGGGAAAATGCTCCAGTATTCTATCCTTTTCCAAAGGTGTAAGGGAATACGATAGACTTTGTGGCATTTAATCTGTAATATGAGATTCTGGAGAATTCAGCCAGGGTGTCCATGACACCCACTAGGGACCCCTGCAAGCTGGTTAGAGATAATATCACATCATATGCATACAATCCCACCACATCGTCCGTATCTCCCACACAGACTCTATGCATGCTTGGATTAGTTCTAAGAGCCTCTGCCAGCGGCTCCATTAGCAAAGCAAAGATAACCGGCGAGAGAGGTCAACCCTGCCGGGTGCCATTAGTTGTCATGATCCGGTCTGAGATGAAGCCAGACGCACTCCCCACCGCATTCAGATTAGAGTATAGGGCCAATATAGCCTTTTTAATATCTCCCACAACACCAAACTTATCCAGAACCTCACCCATATAACCCCAGTGCACTCTGTCAAACGTCTTCTTGGTGTCAAGAGACAGCAGTACACCGGAGAGTTATCAGTCTCCATTATCTCCAGCAAATCTTTTACTCTTCTAGTGCCGTCCTTGGTTTGTCTCCCAGGGACAAACCCAACTGGTCTGGTGCTATCAGAGAGGGAAGGACAGACATTATTCTGGCTGCAAACATTTTAGAGAATATTTTTAGGTCACAGTTTATTAAGGAGATAAGCCTAAAATTACCAGGAGTGTTCGAAGTTTTCTCAGGTTTAGGAATGGTTGTGATTACTGCCCATAGGTTTTCATGGCTTATTGAAGAACTATATTTCCAAAAATTGAAAGTTTTTAAGAGGTAAGGAGCTATAGTTTTGATGAAACAATGATAATAGGTGTCAGAAAACCACCCTAGGCCCAGAGCAGAGGACTTTTTAGTACAACAGATTATTTGTTCTATTTCAATGATAGATATGAGAGTATTTAGATTACTTAGCAGAGCCTCTGACACTTTGGGGAGTGAGATTTTTTCTAGTAATTTACCAATTTCTTGTGCATTTGGCTGGACTGAATGGGGGATCCTCTTTTAGGTTGTACAGTGAATAATAGAATCGCCTAAATTCTATAGCTATGTCGATCGGATTTAGTACTTTAGTCCCATCAGGTTTATTCAAGTATGCAATCCTATTTCTTATCTTCCTTTTTTTGATTCCCCTAGCTAAAATCTTCCCTGCTCTATCTCCCATTGGATAACATTTTATTTTGGACTTTTTAAGTGCTTTTTCGTACTGGAATAAAAGTAGAGCACGAGCCCCATTCTATGTTCTGTTATTTTTTGGGACAACTGTGGGGTGCGATTTTTCTTGTTGATTTGTTCCAGATTGTTAATTTGAGTTAATAGGTCTGACACTGCCGCCTCTCTTCTTTTCTTTTCTACTGCTGCCATCTTAATAAAAGTACCTCTCATGTATGCCTTGTGGGCTGACCATACCACTTCGACTGAGGTGGACTTATTATCATTTATGTAAAAGAAGTCTTTTAACTTGGTCTCTATTAATTTAATGTTTTGTTTGTTGATCAGTAAAAAATCATTTAGATGCCACCTATTAGCTTTGACTGAAGAATCCCTATCAGATATGGTGAGTGACACAGGAGCATGGTCAGTACACGAGATCAGACCTATCGTTGCCTCAAGCGCACAACCTAGAATTCTATCATCCACAAAAATATAGTCTAACCTGCTATATGAATTAAATCTATGGGAGAAATGGGAGTAATCTCTCTCAGAGCTGTGGAGATATCTTCAGATGTAATGTAAGTTATATTCTGAAACCAGTGATTTCATCTCTCCTCTAGTGATACGTCTGTTTGAGCAATCTAACATGGCAAACATGGGGAGTTGAAATATCCACAGACAATTTTAAACCCTTTGGAGAACACTTATACTCTCTGAAGTGTTTGTCTGATAAATGAAAACTGGTGCATATTTGGGCCATATAGAGATACAGTGCAATCGTGTACCTAGTATTGTTTAAAGAACAATCAAGGAAAATAAAACGCCCCTCCGTATCACTAGTAGTGTCATACAATTTAAAGGATAGCCACTCAAGCTCTTATATCTTGTTGGTTGCAAAAAACGATGGGATATTGATGGTTCTTTAGCGGAGCATTGTCCTGTGCCAACAGGTGCGTTTCTTGGACACAAATTACATCAACAGTTTCTTTGTAAATATTCTTCCAGAAGATGGATCTTTTACCTGGTGAGTTCAAACCATTAGCATTTATAGATATAACCTTAATACGCATTGTTAATACTATATGCTGCTTTATGTGAAACCATTGATCCAGAATGAGTGAAAAACATGGGGAGGACAGACAGGAGGACAAAGAGGGAAACAACTTTGCTTGTATAAACAAATGCAGGGTTATCAAACCTAAATTTTTGCTTCATCATAAGAGGAAATCCCCTTACGGTTCCAAAATCAAGCAAACAGTAAAAAAAAGGAAAAAAGTGAAAAAATAATTTGAAAGAGAGTGAAAAAAAGACACTCTGTGGGCAACTTTGCCTGGTTTCAACATCGGCATAAAGGCACCAGACAAAGAGTAGAAAGCAGGAAGCGGATAACGGCTCTGCAGTAATCAATCATGCCATAAACCAGTCTAGATCCAGTTTTTTCTTTTTCTGTGCCTGAGGAGTTCTTTTGTCATTTGGATATATAGGTTGAATCTTCCATTTTAGCAATAAATCTGTCGTCTTTTCCTGGAATATGCAGACAAATATGGACTTGTCCTTTAAGACTTTCAATTTCGTGGGGAACCCCCAGTGGTACTTTATTCCTTGTTCTCTGAGGGCTGTTGTATACGGCATATACTCCCTCCTCTGAGCTAAGGTACCTGCTGACAAGTCAGGGAATACCTTCAGGTGGGCCAAGTTCTCTGGAAGTTTTGGCCTTTTCCTGAGACCAGCCATAAAGTCTCCTTTATTGTATAGAAATGAATGTGGGCAATAGCACTGTGTCCTCAGGTCACCAGGTAACTTATTTAAAGCTTCCCAGAGAGTTTTTTCACCTTGTTGTGCCGAGTTAAAGCCGATCTCTGAAGGAGCTCCTGCACTAAGCAGCCTGTGCCATCCTCAGCTTGGCCATGCCCCCCGACAATCAGTATTGATCAATAAAGCATTCAATGAAGCATTGCATATCTTGTGACATGTTTTACTTTCTTGGTCAGATTTTTAACAGTTTTTTTTAAATGCAGCATGCTTTATATATGGATGTTTTTCAAAAGACTTCAATTTAGTAAAAGGAAAGGTCTGAGAAATCCAACAGCAAAGAAAGCAAAACAAATAATGGTGGTAATTACAATATATCTGGTAAAACAAATCTAGTAAAAAGGTGTACAAAGGTGGTTTTATAAAGTTGACAACTTTTTCAAATGGAGCTGGCTTCTGTCACCCTTAGAAATCAAAAGATTTTTCTAGAGAAAGTATAGTAACGTACACAAACTAATACTACATTTCCTTCTTTGCTGTAGGGGATATGTAGCTATAAATGGTAGCCATTTTTAAGGAATGCACTCTGTTTTGGCATATAGAGAGGTCCACATACCCTAATATAAAAGGTCAATTCCTTTAAGTATATTTTCACTTGGGATAACAATATTATGCAATCTACACAATTAGAGGCAGAGGGGACAAATAGCTGTAGCCGGTGGTGAGGTGTGGGGTGTAAAGGTCATGCTTTTCAGTATGAAACTATTACAACAACAAATTATGTGCAATATTTATAGCCCAGGGGCTTCAATTCAAGCCTCTTTTTTTAAGGTAAAACTTGGAGAAAAAATTGCTATAATAAAGGTCTTTAGAAGAAAAATATATACACATAAAGAGAGGGAGTAAGAGAGAACATGCTCCATAACACATACATCTCTTTTTTATGAGCCTTAATCCCATCTCAATGTACATACTAATAGCATGTTTAAAGATTTTGCATCTTTTCTGTCTCTGGCTGTCTAGGGTCTAGGAAAAGTAGGAAAAGGTTTCTACCTACTTCTGTGCTCTCTTTTCCGATGAGCACTCTGATGCAGTTAGTGTATTTGCTCACGATCCGGAGGCACTGACTCTTGGACACACCTTCGGACCTGATCGAACCTGTCGGTGCATGTAGGGACGACCGCGGCCACGCTGTGCCCATGATCTGTGGTGGGAGCAGGGCAGCTTCTCCCTGTATTTGCCCACTGTAGTTCTCTTTTGACTCCACAGCATGAAATTAACATGCTTCGTAGATGCAGAAGTCCAGCATCCTGCGCTGCAGCTAAAAACACGCTGCTGTCAGGAGAAGCATAGTGAGCATTAGATTTCTTGAAATCCCATCCACTATGCTTGTACTGTACAATGCAGCATTTTGGATGAAGCGGCAATACGCTGCATCCAAAACACTGCAATTCCTGATCGTGAGCACACACTCTTAGAGTCAGTAGAAAAGCCTCTGCCTCTGTTAGACAGAAGCCCTGTTAGCAAACCCAAATCAGTTCTACAAGTGACTGATGTCATGAAAGTATATTGATAACATCAAAAAAGGTTGTCTTCAGGGCAATGTGCAAAAACCCCATCAAAGTAAAGAAAAGAAAAAATAAGATGCAAATGTTGAAATAACTCACACCACGAATGTGAAGCCAAGCTTTTATCACAGTTGCCCTTTGATCTGAGAATATGCACATACTAGTATGTAATGAAACCACTGAAACAAAATGATTAATTTATTTGAATAGTTTATTTTTAGTGTAAGTGTGCAAATTTATAAAATAAGGACCTACAGTATATATTTGAGAAAAAAAATTTCCATATAGATAGATATATTTTCTTACTTTTTGTATTTCTAAAGCATTTCTAAAAAATGTAAAAATAGGTAATATTCTTTGAAAACAGGAATAAATAATAATAATAATAATCTTTATTTATATAGCACCAACATATTCCAGAGTGATTTACAATTCAGAGGTTCATATATAGACAGTCATAAGTAACATATTTATAGATATTACAATAATTGAAGCAAAAATAATAACGACTCTGCTCGTAAGAGCTTACAATCTATAAAGAGGTGGGGGTGACACAAAGTACAGGTGTTTATTTACATAGACAGTCCAGCCAGAGAGTAAATATGGGATAGATAAAGATTGCATGAGGCAGTCACCAGCCAATCTTTGTAATACTTTTGGGTGTGGAGTAATTTGATAAAGAATTATGTACAGAGAAATAGTGAACGGGCTATATATAAAAGGACTTTAATTAAGGAATATGATAACTTGCCCTAAAAAGTTGTGTTTTAGGGTGCACCTAAAACTGTGTAAATTGTGGGTTAGACCTAGTTTCATGGGGTAGAGCATTCCAGAGAATTGCTGCAGCTCAGGTGAAGTCTCAGAGCAGGCAGTGACCCTTGAAGGGCAGCACGCCCGGTCCCCCTCCCTGCACCATGTACCAACTACCCCAATAAAGGACACCGCTTACAGCAACCTTGGTGAGTGCCGCTCTTTCTCTTTTTCCATTGTTACGGACTTTGTTTTCGCTGGCACCCCGAGGACCTGTGTGGCTCCAATCTCTGGTCTCCACATTGAAGTCTTCCCCTGAACGGTGGTGCCCTCGTTCTCTTTGCTGAGTGACAGATTTGAATTAGTGCGAATGTTAATCTAAAATCGCTTGCAAAGTGAAGAGAATGGGTAGGATGATAGACAAAGATAAGGGAGGTGGTGTAGGAGGGTGCTACACCGTGATGAGCTATGTGGGTGAGAGCAAACAATTTAAATAGAATTCTATAATGTATGAGCAGCCAGTGCAATGTCTTGCACAGAGCAGAAAGGTCCGAGTAACGATTAGCCATATAGATGACCCTGGCTACTGCATTGTGGATGGACTGGAGAGGGAAAAGTGTAGTAAGGGGGAGGCCAATTAATAGAGAATTACAATAATCAAGGTAGGAGTGGATTAGGGCCACAGTGAGGGTTTTTGTTGTTTTCATGCTGAACAAGGATCGGATTCTAGAGATGTTCTTCAGGAGCAAGTGAAAAGAGCAGGCGAGATATCGTATATAGTAGGTGAAGGAAAGATTGGTGATAAACATAACACCCAGAAAGCAAGCCTGCTGCCTAGTTGTTATTTTTTTACCACATAATGAGAGGGAGATGTCATATTTAGGGAAGATAGTAGATCCTGGGAGCAAAAGATGCTCAGTTTTGTAAAGGTTGAGTTTCAGATAGAGAACGTATATGATGTTGGAAACTGACTGACTGAGGAAGGTGCTGGGACAGCACTGAAACGCGTTGGTTTATAGTGGAATAAAGAATGTGATGGAGGTAACAACCCTTGTGGAGTACATTGATTAAAGAAGCAGCGCGGACCGTGGAAACCATTCCTGTTTCAATAATCTGAGCTCTGGTTGTCTTGATTTTATCTCCCTTCCAAACCTTGTTATGTAGATCCTGTCACTATGAATCCAGTAATCACACACATACCTATGTAAGGGTTTTTTCCTTGTTATGGGCTTACCTTCCCAATTAAAGTCCATTTTTTTCTTCTTTATTTTACTATTAATTATTATTTGTTTAACTTTGCAGCTTTTCTTTTTTAAAGTACTTAGTAAAAGTTATATTTTAACATCTCACTAATTGCTGTCTTGATACCTTGTTTATAGTTTAGAAAAATGTCAACCAGCCGCCGTTTTGCTAAATCCATGCAAATCGATTTTACAGAAATCCGTATTTTCAAAACTGCAGATTTTTTTGTATATTTAAGATGAATTCTATTCCACTTATGAATTTGCTCATTTCTAACCATAATACATATGCGTTAAAAGTAAAATATTGTTCAAAAATGAATAAGAGGCAAAGTTATTCCTGCTCTAAAAATCAAGTATATGTTAAGGAAACAAAACCACTCAAAGTCCCCATACAGGGGATAAACCTTACCCAACAGCGTACTATGTTTTGGTTTAAGATATGTCCACATTATTAACAATAGAAGGTCGGAATTTCAATAAGGTACAGCAGACTGTGCTTGGGGGAAAGAGCAGTTGATGTATCAGGGATAAGGGTGTACTAACATGTCAAACAAAATATAGAGCTGCTTGGATTTACTGTACCTAAATCCACAATCCGCTGGCTCTTCTAAGTAAGATGAATTCTTTAGAATCGAAGTTGCCTTGATATTTTTTTTCATAACAGTGAATACACTCTTGCCTTCACCCACACAGGATGTATGAAATACTAAATACAAACTAGTAAGTTATCGTGATGAATGAAAACAATTCTGCGGAAACTGACTGCGGAATCCCACTGCTCCACTCGAAGAGTCTTGTAGCCCCTTTATATTGCACAGCTGGTCTGTGAGTTAAAAATGTTTTCTGCCTTAGGCCTCTGATTTGTAATTCCTTGCTTGAATTGTGCATCCAAATAAACATCTTTAATCATTTCGTGCAGTGCAGTAGAGCTTTATGCAACGCGGAAAAACGTACAACCAAATAAACTGGTGAAACAATATCAATTCGACTTCAAATGCTCAGAATAATTGTGCTGTCTGCTCAGCAAACTGTGCAACAGACACTGAATAGAGGTTATGTTTCTTTTCTGAAAAGGGGGAATTTTAATGATTAAAAAATGTCATAGAAAATGTCTATTATTTAAAAAAAATGCATTAAAATAAAGCAAAATCTTGAGACATTTTACAGATTTTTTTACGTCCAAAGAACTATTTTTCCAGACAATGGAGCCAAGGTAACCATAGCCTTTTAGGTCTATTTTAAGAAATGACACAGACTGGTCAAAGAGTTTTGATTGATTATCTTGTTGTGGAGTATGAGTTAAGGCCGGGTTACACGCTGAGATGTCCCAGCGATCCGACCAACGATCGGGATCGCTGGGACATCGCTATATGATCTCTGGTGAGCTGTCACACTGGCAGACTCACCAGCGACCAGCGAGAACACTGGTAGCCAGGGTACACATCAGGTAACTAAGCATAGCGCTTAGTTAACCGATGTTTACCCTTGTTACCATGTCCCAGCGTGTACTGTGCGGCGCTGGGCATCAGCCAGGAAGTCGTTAATCGTTGGTCTCCCGCTGTCACACATGGACGAGCTGATCGCTGATCGTTACAGGATATCACACGTAGCGACATCGCTATAAGGTCACTGCAACATCACAAGTTGCAGCGACATCGTTAACGATGTCGACACGTGTAAACCCTAAACCGGCCTTTAGCTAGATTTTTGTGCCTTTTTGCACATCATTTACAGAAAAAATGCAATGGAAAAATAACTAAAACCACTACAAAAATAATATCAAAATCGATAGCCAATATAGAAGAGAAGAGAATCAGTAAAGGCTGGCAGTTCATTTGCCAGTTTTGGTCAAAATTTGCTAGAGTAAGAATATTTTGTGTTACAAATTGCCACAGAGGCGCAATACTCGATGTATGTATAATGGTAGAAACTAAAAACATATGTATTTACACCATATTTGGTAAAATATATGATAAAGGTGTTTGCGTAGGCATCAAATTATCAGAAACATTTTTGTGCAGCTCTTGCTTGCAACTTTTATGCCAGAATGCAGGAGTAAACTGCAATGAATTCTTTTGATAGAATCCTTAAAAAATTAATACTCACTTTGATGAGATTCATGCTACTTACTAAAGAGTACAACAAGAGGGTAATGGTATATGTGGGCACCACGGCATTTATAGGGAGAACTGGGCAGACAAGGTACCTTGTAGCTGTGATGCGGAGTCCCAGTGATGGTTCTTGACAGGTTGAGCCTGGTCCAGGCAAGACAAATCAATCCGATTTTGAAGAAGACTGCAGCATACTCCAGGAAAGTAAAACTTCTTCTTTAATTCAAATGGGTAAAAGCTGGTGCACTTTGACGGTTCAGCGTGAGGGGTGAGGGGGAGAAAAGCAGGTGTATAGACAACAGCTGTTTCGCACGAACCTGTTGAAGCACAAATGTGCGAAACAGCTGTTGTCTATACACCTGCTTGTTTACCCCTTCCTGGCGTAGTGCACCAGCTTTTACTCGTTTGAAATAAAGAAGGAGTTTTACTTTCTTGGGAGTGTGCCACGGTTTTCTTCAGAATCGGATTCATGTTACTTATTACACTCATCAACACTTAAAGTACATATTTTGAGTTTGTAAAGACTAATGCAGACACTGCTATTTTTTTAAAAGCCCAGTGTTCATTTTTTATTATTTTCTGTAAAGTAGTTAAAGTCATATAATTCTCTCTTCATGTTTTTGTTTTAGAAAACTGAGCACTATGTTCCCAATGCATGGAAATAAAAACTATTATAAAGATTTTGGGCTTAGCTCATGTTTTTCAACACACTGCTATTATTTTGAACACAACTGCATATGATATAGGAGACACTGAGACTTTGCTGTATTCATGATATAGTAGAAATCAAGACTGCCATATACATCACATATGAGATATCGAGACTGCTGTATACATTACTCAGGAAACACAGAGACTGCTGTATATACATCAAATAGGAGATACCGAGAGATGTATATATCACATGGAAGAAACCAAGAACGGGATATACACATGACATAGGAGACCTCGAGACTGTCATACAAATATTAACATAGAAGACACCAAGATTGCTGTACATACAGCAAATAGGGGACACCAGTGCTGAAGCATATACATCACATAGGATACACTAGGGGCTGAGGTGAGTGGTGTACATAGAAATCATGGGGCCCCATAGCAGAAGTTCCAATCTGGCCCTTCCCTCCCAAAAAATTATACAGCTGGGTCACAAAATAGCATATCCACAACTTTTCAGCTTTTTCAAAATATTTCTCCTCTTTTTAAGCCCTAGATTTCCCTTTCATAGCCCCATAAACTATTATACCAACAAAAGTGCCTTACACTATATGATACCCCCACAGTGAATTCCTCTACATTACCCTGCACACATACAGTTTGATGACAATACTATACCCCCCTCAATTACCCTAGCAAAGTATGGTGACCCCAACAATTGAGGGGTCTGAGTGCTGTATATTAAGCCATCACACACCATTACCCAGTGAGTAGGCATGGTGTATCATTCGCTCATGAAGGTTTCTTCATGGCTTTGAATTCTTGGTCACAAATCCATTTTCTGGCTATCATTGCATCCAAGACAAAAGCGGAACTCATCACTAAAGAGGATAGACTTTTATTTTGGCCTCCATTATGGTCTTTGTACCAGGAAAGTCTTTAAGAGCAATGTAATGTAATGTAATGTGATGGCAACCTGTTGAAAGTTTAGATTATAATCCACTGTCATATAGTGGTTTGTGTAGATGTTGCTTAATGCTTTAATCTTGGCAAGTGGTGTCCTAATGTACTTGTATTACAAATTGAATCAATACATTTCACTGTTCTAATCTGATGATTTGTTCATGAGCAAATCAACCTCTGTGCACCTCTTGCTGTCAAGACATACAGATAGGGAATTTTGATTGTGAGCCCCACTGAGGACAATGATGATGATGTCTATAAAGCACTGTGAAATTAATGGCGCTATGGAGGAGAACAAAAGATATAAATTCCAGTTCATCATTGTTTTCCCGACCACTAGGAAATGCAACATTGAGCAGTGAGAACTAGGCCTACACATATTGTGATCTATCAGAGTGATAAATCAATGATATTGCGCAATCATCCCACAATACTTAAACAATTTTTTAAAATATAATTGAAAGCAAAAACGTATGCACTTTATCTGGCTATTATGTCCATCCCACACGCCACAGGTTAGAGATAGGTGCATGAAAGTTTGATCATTTCCCGATTTTAGCAACACCTGCAACTTCCTCTATTTGTTATAGCTTTTTAGTGTTATAATTTGAATCTTAAAGGGAACCTGTTAGCTCCTTTATGCCCCTCTAGCTATCACTGTCTGTACCTGTAGCTTTATAATACTATTCTAATCACCCCTGTCTGAGCTCATAGTGTAATGTAAAAGGAGAAAAAAAGCATTTATACATTTACATTTCAGTCTACACCGTGGAGGAGGGAGACTGTCTGGCAGGATAATAGTTAACTAGTCACTATTAACTTGCATGGCTAAAGGACCTGTGTGATGTAACGATCATGTGACCATAGTGGGTGGAGCTAAGCAAGCAAACTCATATTATGTTATAGGGACTTAGCTCCACCTATTGAAGTCACATGGTTATGACATCACATCAGGTCTCCCAACATGTTCTAACATAAGGCTGAAATGTTAACTATTAACCTGCTAGTCTCTGTCCTCCAAGCTGAAGACTGACTGCCTCATAGAACAAGGAAATGTAAGTGTGTAAATGCTTTTTTTTCACCTTTCACATTACACTATGAGCTCAGACAGGGATGATTAGAATAGTATTATGAAGCTGCAGCTACAGACAGTGATAGCTGGGGAGGCATAAACTAGCTGACAGGTTCCCTTTAAGTGTTATATGTTGGCATGTCCATGAACAACTAGACCCAATATAGTAGTACAAATAACCAAATTAGCAATAACATGAACTATTGCATTTGAAATATGTTACCTTAATGCTAGTACTACCCTACCATAGATAAGCTAGAATTATTAATAATAAATGTTATATTTTCCTTTCGGGTTTACAGCTAAACTTAAACCATATTATTTGCTATATGTACTTAAAACGAAATGCAATTATGCAAATACAAAGTCCAAGCTTTTCATAAAAAAATTAGAGCATCTCTTATTCTTTTCTAGTAAAAATGTAAAATAGAAAAATATAATGCGGAAAAAAATTTCATTTGTATTTCAACAAATGCATTATGAATGAGTAACTAGGTAGTGGATTAGCATGGTAAGGAAATTATGTTTCACTTTTAAATGCTAATTATGGGGCCCCGGTGAAGTTAATGTGCAGGGTGTTCTGTCAATTTTTAATGTTTATGCCAAGTGTAGTCTTCAATTTAACATGAGCTTTTAATCCTTTGAGTACTAAATTGCCTTTTAATGCTTGCAGCACAACAGCATGTTTGCACAAAGTCAGGTTTGAAAAATGTGTTCAGTACATGATGGGGGAAGGAAGGTGGGAGTGAAGACAGTGTTTCATTCTTTCAGATGCTACTGGAGCATTAATAGTTCAGCCATTGGAAAATATCAAGGCGTTGATTGTTTTCACATCATTTTTATTCTACTGTGCCAATATTCTGGACAGGCATACAACAATTACATAATGTAGCTGATGACACAGGAATATATGAGTCCTGAGCAGTACGGTATGTTTACTTGACACCATATAGTGTGAATAACAATTACTTTACCAAGTTCAAAATCAGTATGGTCATGTGGTTGATGACATACTGCAGGTGAAATAAGTATTGAACACATCATCAATTTTCTAAGTGGATATATTTCTTAAGGTGTTATTTACATGCATTTTCTCACCAGATGTCGGTAAGGCTACGGTCACACTTAAAAGACACAATCCGGTAACCGCATCCATTACCGGATGTGGTTTTACCGTTTGCCTTCATACTATCATTTGATAGTAAAATTGCAACCCTCCTTCCGGATCTGGATGCATTAATGCATCCAGGTTTTGGAACGTTGGTTTTAGCAATTTTAAAAACCGGATCCAGATCCGATACCGCATGGTACATTTATGTACCTTGCGGTACTGAATCCGGTTCTCATAGACTCCTGTTGTAAAAAAACAGATACGGTTTTGGAACCGTCACGATAGACGCAGCCTGCATGATTTTTCCTGCAGGCTCCAAAACCGGATCCAGTAACCGGATTGCAATTAGTGCAATCCGGTTTCCCATTTTATTTAGATGCATCCATATAAATGGCCCACCCTGTACATCAGTGCTAAACATATTACATAGACAACAATAGTGATAATACACAGCAGAGATAATACATGAGCTGCATATACAAATCACATATATATATATATGTGTGATTTGTATATGCAGCTCATGTATTATCTCTGCTGTGTATTATCACTATTGTTGTCTATGTAAGGGCCCTTTCACATCAGCGTTTTTTTTTTAAATCGCGGCAGATGCGGTGAAAAAACCGCATCTGCCGCGATTACCGCATACCGGCTGCACTTGCGGCACGGTTGCGGTTTTTGCCATGCAAAGTATAGGCGGACTTGCGTCAGGTGCGGCAAGTGCGGTTTTGCACTTGCGGCAGGTGCGGCCGCGAACAAAACCGCGGCTTAGGGTGCTTTCACATCAGCGTTTTTCGTAATTCGCGGCAGATGCGGTGAAAAAACCGCATCTGCCGCGTTTGCCGCATAACCGTTCCACTTGCGGCACGGTTGCGGTTTTTTCCATAGGAAGTATAGGGGGACTTGCGGCAGATGCGGCAAGTGCGGTTTTGCACTTGCGGCAGGTGCGGCAGCGAAAAAAACCGCGGTCAGCCGCGGTTTTTTTCGCTGCCGCACCTGCCGCAAGTGCAAAACCGCACTTGCCGCATCTGCCGCAAGTCCCCCTATACTTCCTATGGAAAAAACCGCAACCGTGCCGCAAGTGGAACGGTTATGCGGCAAACGCGGCAGATGCGGTTTTTTCACCGCATCTGCCGCGAATTACGAAAAACGCTGATGTGAAAGGGCCCTTACTGCGGTTTTTTTCGCGGCCGCACCTGCCGCAAGTGCAAAACCGCACTTGCCGCACCTGCCGCAAGTATGCCTATACTTTGCATAGAAAAAACCGCAACCGCGCCGCAAGTGGAACGGTTATGCGGCAAACGCGGCAGATGCGTTTTTTTCACCGCATCTGCCGCGAATTACGAAAAACGCTGATGTGAAAGGGCCCTAATATGTTTAGCACTGATGTACATATATATATATATGTGATTTGTATATGCAGCTCATGGATTATCTCTGCTGTGTATTGTCACTATTGTTGTCTATGTAATATGTTTAGCACTGATGTACATATATATATATGTGTGATTTGTATATGCAGCTCATGTATTATCTCTGCTGTGTATTATCACTATTGTTGTCTATGTAATATGTTTAGCACTGATGTACATATATATATATGTGTGATTTGTATATGCAGCTCATGTATTATCTCTGCTGTGTATTATCACTATTGTTGTCTATGTAATATGTTTAGCACTGATGTACATATATATATATGTGATTTGTATATGCAGCTCATGGATTATCTCTGCTGTGTATTATCACTATTGTTGTCTATGTAATATGTTTAGCACTGATGTACAGGGTGGGCCATTTATATGGATGCATCTAAATAAAATGGGAATGGTTGGTGATATCAACTTCCTGTATGTGGCACATTAGTATATGGGAGGGGAAAACGTTTCCAGATGGGTGGTGACCATGGTGTCCATTTTGAAGTTGGCCATTTTGCATCCAACTTTATTTTTTTCAATGGGAAGAGGGTCATGTGACACATCAAACGTATTGATAATTTCATAAAAAACAATGGTGTGCTTGGTTTTAACGTAACTTTATTCTTTCATGAGATATTTACAAGTTTATGACCACTTATAAAATGTGTTCAAAGTGCTGCCCATTGTGTTGGATTGTCAATGCAACCTTCTTCTCCCACTCTTGACACACTGATAGCAACACCACAGAAGAAATGCTAGCACAGGCTTCCAGGATCCATTGTTTCAAATGCTGCACATCTTGTATCCTCTCAGCATAGACAATTGCCTTCAGATGAGTGATGAGGCAAACGTTTTTGTGAATAGTGAAGTTAACAAACAAAACCCCCACTAAAGGCCCAGTCAAATACAACGATATCGTTAGAGAGATCGTTGTAACTGTTACAACGATCTCTCCAGTGATGTCGTTCTGTGTGACACTTAGCAGCGATCAGGTGCCTGCTTTGAGGTCTCTGTTCGCTGCAAAGTGCTCTGGGTCATTTTTTGATCGTTGGTTTCCTGCTGGTCAGCACGCATCGCTGCGTGTGACAGCGAGAGACCAGCGATCAGTGACCTCACTGGCTGGTAACCATGGTAAACACTGGGTATCTAGGAAGCGTGCTCTGCCTGGATACCCGCTTTTTATCATAGTCAGCACTGGCAGCACTAACAGCTAACAGGCAGCGATAAGCATGCATGACGCTGACATCGACTTTAGCGATGTGGGAGGTGGCTTCCAGGTCCCTGATCGCTGGGGAGATCTGCCTGTTTGACAGCTCCCCAGCGACCAGGAAACGATGCTCCAGCGATCCCGGCAGGTCATTATTGCTGTCGGGATCGCTGGAGCGGTCATTATGTGTGACAGGGCCTTAATCCACAGTGGATAGATCCCTCTAAGGGCCTTTTCACATCAGCGGTAAAGCGCTGATCGCAGCAGTTGCGGTGAAAAAAAACGCATCTGCCACAGTTATTGCATAACGGCCGCACTTGCGGCAAGCCCCATGAAATGTCAATGGGGCTTGCGGTAAGTGTGCAGCAGGTGCGGCAAGTGCGGTTTCGGCACTTGTGGCTGATGCTGCCGCGAAAAAGACGAAACCGCAACTATACCGCACTTGCCACACCTGCCGCAAGCCCCATGGACATTGCATGGGGCTTGCCGCAGGTGAACCGCAAGTGCGGCCATTATGCGGTAACTGCGACAGATGCGTTTTTTCACTGCAACTGCTGCGATCAGCGCTAACCACTGATGTAAAAGGTGCCTAAGACTGTTGGAACACAAAAATTGATGGTATGGAGTGGTATATGGGGTACAAAGATACAATCAGTATTTACAAGTGCTAACTAAATATTACAACAATACTATAAAATCGTATTAAAAATGCCTAGGAATAAAATACAAAAAATATATAATAGTAGGTTACCTGGGAATTATACTAAAATATAATATAGTATATTATAATAAAATATATACTTTTTATTACTAATTCCTAGCCATTTTTAATGCGTTTTTAAAGGGAACTTAACCCCTCCAAATCACCCCCAACCCCAACCCTATGAATACCTGTCCCTGCACCATGAGAGATCATTATTAGTGGTCCTTTTCTGTAAAAAAATATGTGGTGTAACATTGCCAAAATCAACATTATTCACTTACATGTCTGCGACTTCTTGTCCCTGAATAAGTCTCACAAGGCGTTCCCTGTGAGATTCTAAGTAGGGATGGGCGAGTCTACTCGCTAGGACTCATTACTCGGCGAATAGTAAGGGACTCGCAGGACTCGGTACTCGACGAGTTTCCCAGCGATTACTCGCACAGTAACGAGTCCAATGCAAGTCAATGGCAATCCTAGTTTTGTCAGAGTTTACTTTTTCTCACTCGCTAGACTCGCTATATCACATCGCTATGTAGCTTGAATCTCCCAAATCGTTTAAACAATCGCACCGCTTCACGGATATCCGCTGTCAGCAGCGAGTCTGAGTGAGTCTGAGCGAGTCTACGAATCCGAGTACTGTATACTGTATTCGGGACTCGCAAATACAGAATCTGTTATGTTCCGACAAAGCTTCCGAGACAGCCTAGCGTGTTAGTTCAGAAAACCTGTGAAGATGGACAAGCATGTTAGCCAATCATATTCAGTAATGCCACAGCCATGTTGGTTGTGGCAGGACTATGATTGGCTTCTGTCCATCGTGATGCCTATGTCATGTATGAAAGGCGAGGCTGTATATAAGCCTTGCCACCGCCATTTCCTCCACATTACTGTGACGATCTGAGCTAGTGCAGGGTGAGGTAGATGCTGGAGCAGATCATAGGGAGTGTCAGTCAGTATAGGGAAACTTCAAGATTCCTTATATTTAACCCAAACAGCTCTTCTGAGAGCTACCAGGAGGACAGAGGAGTACTGTGTAGAGGACTGTAGGCAGGCAGGAAGGCAGGGAGGAGCAGCCTTTATGGTGGGTTTACATGTTGCGATATCGGCGTCCAACTCCGACCAAAAGTCACTTTGTTCGTGCATTGGACGCGATATCATTCCTGCGTTGTACGGTGTGAACATCCGATATCGGGGGTCGAATGAGCGTGCTATTCAACCGCCCGATATCGGATGCCGGTTGGAGCCGGATCGTCCCGTGTGACAGCCCAACTCCGATGTTTACTGCAACGTCACCCATTCACTCCCATGTTAAATGGTCATTCCTGGGTCGGGGGCGTACACATCGTAGGGACGTTGTATCCCGATATCGCAGCGTGTAAACCGCTGATGCGATTCAGGGAAAACGGGGCATGAAATGCGCGCTCCCGCGCCGTTGTATACGATATCGGAACGATATTGTGACGTGTAAACCCACCATTACAGTGCACACAAGGGACCGACCTCATAGCTTACTTACTCACACAGCTTTCCTAATAGCTGAAGTCAGAGGCTTAGCTGAGGTACTATTTCTTATTTTTTGCACCTGATAGATTTTGGGTCATAATAACCCCTTCAGCTTTATTTTCTCTGTGGCAGACCAGTGCGTTGCTGCTCTCCTACCTGCAAATAGCACGTACGCCACCTGCTTGTGCGACTACTTGTGCACACTTAATAATTTTTGCAGGGACTAGCGTGCTGCTTCACTGCCAAGTGTTAGCACACACTTAACCCGCCAAAACGGCAATGCGAGCGCTTTCCGAGACACATCTGCGATTTGTAAATCACACATTACTTGCTATTACTCGCTTCCCCATTCATTAACATTGGACTCGCTAGACTCGCAACGAGTAGCGAGTCCCGGGCTCGGACTCGCTAGAGTCAAGCGATTCCGAGTAATTTAGGACTCACCCATCACAAATTCTAAGCCCTCCATAGCCTTTCATTATCACGCCCCGATGGGCGTGATAAATAATCCTAGTCCTCCTCGCCCTGCTGTGTGGGCGTAATAGCCGGTGTGATGCTATTTGCGTCACATCCGGTCATAGTGACATTGGTACACCCTTTAGGTGTAAATCAAAAGCCGCACATGTGCAATGCGCGTGGTGAGGTCGGCGTACGTCACCATGACCAGATGTGACGCAAATAGCGTCACACCGGCTATTACGCCCGTACAGCAGGGCAAGGAGGACTAGGATTATTTATCACGCCCATCGGGGAGTGATAATGAACGGCTATGGAGGGCTTAGAGTCTCACAGGGAATGCCCTGTGAGACTTATTCAGGGACAAGAAGTCGCAGATATGTAAGTGAATAATGTTGATTTTGGCAATGTTACACCACACATTTTTTACAGAAAAGGGCCACTAATAATGATCTCTCATGGTGCAGGGACAGGTATTCATAGGGTTGGGGTGATTTGGAGGGTTCAGGTTCCCTTTAAAGTATTGTTGTAATATTTAGATAACAATATCTGTAGTGGCAAAAGCTATTTTAATGTAATGGACTATCTCTTTTTTGTCCCCAATTGATTATGCTAATGTGTTTTCTTATACTGTGTACTTAAGGGTGAAATGAAGACTAACCTGCATTGCACCTGATGAAGGGGATCGGTTGTCCCTGAAATGCATGAAGTGCCTTCATCAATTATATCCCACTTGAGTTGTCCGCTCTGCAGCGCGAACATAACCCCTTAATCGCAGAGGTCTCTCTGGAATCATGATCTCCACTGTTGTGCTCTTAAAATGACCAGGTCTGCTGAGTGACTACTATTGGGTAATATACAGGAGCACTCCTGTCTTTCTTTTCTCTTGCATAAAAATACATCTGAAACACTTAAGATCTCATAGAGCACTGTTCAATCATCATCCACAAATAGAAGGAGTATGGAACAACTGCAAACCTACCAAGACATGGCCGTTCACTTAAACTGCCATAACAAACAAGCAAACCAAGGAGAGCACAAATTAGAGAAGCAGCCAAGAGGCCCATTGTCATTCTGAAGGAGCTGCAGAGATCCACAGAGGGAGAATTTGTCCATAGGACAACTATTAGTCATATACTCCCCAGATATGGCCTCTATAGAATAATGGCAAGAATAAAGACTTTTTGAAAGCAAGAAATAAGAAGTCCTGTTTGCAGTCACTAAAAAGCCATGTCAGAGTCTCCACACTGTCCTTGTCTGCTATGTTACTATTGTGTGTAAACTGCCAGTCTGTTTTGATTGTGATGTGTCTTTGCTTCAATCATCTGTGTTCACTTCCCTTGATTAGGTCTCTGCTTAAACATGCTAGCTCCTTCACCTAGTGTCAATCATACACTTGCTGCTGCCCGTGCTCTGTGCCTTACCCAGCCAGACTTTATTCCCTTACCTGGATTTTGACCCTTTGCCTGTGACCTGACTACTCTTTTTCGCATTATCGTTGTCAATATAGAGAGGGAAGCCGATCAGAGTTGATGTAAAGGTGGATGGATCTAAATACAGAGCAATCCTGCAAAAAAACTTTTAGAAGGTGCAAGATTTGGACATATGTTCACCTTCCAGCAAGACTTTGATATGACAATGACATTAAACATACGCCAGAGCTACAATAGATTAAAGCATAGTCATGTTGATAAATGACACAGTCGAAGTCCAGACCTAAATCCTATAAGAAATCTATGGCCTGACTTGTAAATTGCTGTTCACAAATGCTCTACATTGAATCTCCTGAGTGAAATTTTGTGAAATTGAATGGTCAAACATTTCAGCCTCTAGATGGGCAAAGCTGGTAGAGACATACTCCAATAGACGTGCAACAGTAATTGCAGTGAAAGATGGTCCTACAAAGTATTAACTCTGTCATTATTTTCAATTTATATTTTTAAAATACCATCATGTATAATTTATTTTACATTTCATAAATACTTTCTACTTTATGTTGGTATATCACATACAATCCCATTAAAATCCATTTAAGTCCGTGGTTGTAACATGAAAAAAAATAAATGTGGAAAGTTTCACAAGATATGAATACTTTTTCAAGGTTCTGTATCTCTTAGCTAAATCTTCATACATCTGTTTGGTGACTTTAATTTTGGAGCAGGCCATGTTATTACATGCCACGTTTTATTCATGTATCTCACAATGATTCTGATTAGCCATTTTACCTTTTACCAATTACTTTACTAAGTAGTATTTCCAAGTTACCTGTATTTCCATATAACAATATTCTGAAATGAGGGGGCTAGACATTGGTTACGCTGTTGACAATTTAGTTATATTCATTTACGATTCTGCCCCACGGGATTCAAATTATTACAGTATATAAAATGTTATAAAAGGCTGTTCTATACAAAGTAAATATAAAATAATTCTTCATTTCAGTTTAGTTCAGATCAAGATAAAAAGCGTTTCATACAATTATAGTGACATGAATTATTCTTTAGCCTTAATATTCAATAAACCATAAAAAAAGGTAATTTCTCATACACAGTCCTCTTGTCGAGCTGTAACAAAGAGAAAATAAAGACTCATAAAGACTATATTCACCTTCTACAATTGAAAGTCAGTTGTGTGAAGGGAAACTTGGTTTATAAATGTTTGCCTTAAATGATTAGCTATTATGGGAAAAAAATAACCACAGATGAATGCAAGGTAAATTGCCTTATGATTAAATAATACGTTTCTAAATGTGTGCTTCAAAGGTCATCTTTAAAATTGAAAGCTAATGTGACAGTTTGTAAGCAGCGCCGCAGCTGTGAAATACGGAAGGGCCACAAAATCCAGTTCAACCATTTTAATTTTGATTTGCTATGAAATGGAAGGGAGTAACAAATAAAATGCATATCTAGACACAGGTTTATTGAATTATCAGGGAAATTGCTTTATTTTCAAGAATGTCTATATATTCTGAGATCTTTTAGACATGTTAAATTTAATGTAAATTGCTACTGTGTTTTCTCAACTAATGTTATGGTTAGAAAGATATTTACAATGAGCAGAAATATTAAAGGTCTGAGCTTTTTACAGAAAAGCTCAATCAATGTACTAAATCCAATGGGTTTTCCATTTCTCCATAAATCTCATTCTTAAAACCCTTTAGTGTATGATAAAGAGTATCTATCACTTTTCGGGAAACTTCATAAAGTTAAAGAGGACCAAACCTTACTCAAATAAGGAAATTAAAACATTTCCTACAAATGTAGTGATAAAAGCTCCTACTCTGTAAGAGAAAGAGACTTAAGCCCTTCATGACTAGAGGTGAGCGAACATTTCAAGGTTTGGTTCAGGTTGACAAACCTCCCAGTGTTGAGCTGTTCAAGGGATTTACATTTGCAAAGCTCTAAAGTGAGCATGGCTGTGGTTGGGTACAGTTAGTGCTTGGCATAGTGCAAGCCATGTACAGTGTTTGATCGGCCCACACTGGGCTTAAAAGCACAGTCTTTGGGTCTAGTGTGTGCCCAAAATTGATTTGGAATAAAAACATCCTCCCTTCCCTGAAAGTGTTTTACTTATGGTTGGCAGTGTGTGGGTGGAGAGCTGAACTGCCAATCAGTGACTTCCATTGAGGTTCAAGTGAAGTTCGGGGTCAAAAGCAGTGCTCCAAAAGGTTCAGCTGCACCGCCCGAACTTCAAAACGTTCGCTCTTCTCTATTCATGATCAATGACATGTATATACATCATCGATCGTGTCCCTGTCTTAGATGCATGCCTGTGCTTTGAGCCCGCATCTTTCCCTGCACATGTCAGCTGACCTTATCAGCCAACATGTGCTTCTAATAGAGGCAGGCAGAGTGGAGATTCGCCCACCACTGTTAACTAATCAAATTGCGCTGTCAAACTCTGACAGTGTGATTTAACAATTGTCAGAAGGAAGCACACCATTCTCTATTCCCATAGGCGGCCCGTGACATGATCCCTGGGTGCTGATGGGTTTCCATGACAACCAGGGGTCAACTGATGACCCCTGTCACTGTCATGACGAACTTCCTGTTAATGCTGGCTGTGCTCTAACATTCACAGAAGATGATCATTTGTGCTATACAGAGCTGTGCCAATGCCGGTAAATGTTGGGCACAAGTTATCAGATAATGGGATCTATAAGGCCACTAAAGAGACAAGTAAAAACTATAAAAAGTAAAAAAAGTTTTAAAAATGTAAAAGACACAAAATTTCAAATCACCACCCTTTTGCCCAATGAAAAGAAAATTACACATATTTGGTATTGCCACTTTCAGAAATGCTCTACCTATTACAATAAAAAAAAATAGTGTGTAACGGAAAAAAATTCTAAAAACCAGAATTAACGATTTTTTTTGTCGCTACAACACTACCATGCAATGCAGTACCAGGTGATCAAAACATTGCATCCACACTAAATTTATATAATTAAAAATGTAATCTCAGAACACAAAAAACACATTCCCATACTCTAAAAATGAGAATGTTACGTATCTCGGAAAATGGCGACAAATGCACAATTTTTCTTTTTTTTTTTTACAAATTTATGATTTTTTTCACCACTTAAATAATAAAAAACGTAGAAATATTTGGTACCTTTGAGCTCGTACTGACTTGGAGAATAATGCTGTCAGGTAATTTTTACTGTATAGTGAATATGGTGAATAAACTACCGTAAGTCCCAAAAATATGGTGGAATTCCATTTTTTTTGCAATTTGACTGCATTTTGAATTTTTTGCCCATTTCTAAGTACAATATATAGAAAAATAGATGATATTCAAAAGTACAATTCATCAAAAAACAAGCCCTCATATGGCTATATTGATGGAAAAAAAAGGGGAGGAAAAAATGGAAAATCACCTTGGGGTGAATTGGTTAACTTTGCTCTAGTTTGGGCTTTCCACTATCTCAATATTTTCATAGCTGTATGAGATTTCCTGTCTTCAGGCTAGGATGTACCATTAAAGAGGATGTCCATTACTCAGTTACAAGTTTTGCAATAAATGCTTAAAGATAATGCTCCCTCTGTAAATTGCCTTAAACCTTGCCCACTCCTTCTCCAGTGTCACAGCCCGGCGCAATCTGTCAAGACAGTGGTATTGAGAATAGTAGTAATGCATAAAATATCAGCCTTGCCAATGGATAGGAAGAGATCTGAATGTCTTCATATTATAAAGGTAATACAACAGAATGTATATACATTACATAGGGTATGCAACATTGTGTGTACATGTATATATACCCTGCTGTGTACATACAGATGCAAGAAGAGCTCTGCTTAATTCAATGCAACCCAACAATGCAACAAGTTCTGCCCACCTGCAGCAAGCCCTTTCCATTCATGTGAGGCAAACCCCAGAGGTTCAGTGGCTAGCACTGCAATCCTGACACGCTGGGGTGCTGTGTTTAAATCCTATCAAGGACAACATCTGCAAGGAGTTTGTATGTTCTCCCCATATTTGTTTGGGTTTCCTCCCACACTCCAAAGACACTTAAAATCAGGTCAGACAGGAAGAGTGCAGCATGTAAACACAGAAGAGTACCTTGCTTCATGCTAAATGTGTCAATGTACGATAGATCCTGGTATATTATGAAGCAGAATCTGAAGGAGGAAGAGGAGAATAAAAGCAGCAGTATAGTTATACTCTAAAGCCTTCACTGTGTGGCTTGGCTGCTGCCTACTCTGTATTGTACAAAGTAAGAAATTCTAATTAGCCCAATATCATTAACCCAAATGTTTAAATAGTACATCTCTCTTGTTAAAAGGAAGGAACACTACTTGGAATATTACATATTTAAACAGAATTTAAGAATGACCCGCACTACTGCCTATGGCCATGGAGCACTGGTTAAGCCACAACTGGCTATGGAGGTAACACAAGACCTGTCCCGCTACTGGATTGTGGTACCATGCCTTTGTTTGCAAAGTCCCAAAGTTAATTTGAAATAATAGTAGGCGGCACTCACCATTCTGTTGCATTGTGATTTCTTTATGTCTTTGTTTCAAACTGCACATGAGTGACATGCCGGCGGGGGGGTGGATACAGGATGCGCATCACGCATCCACCACCCCGCCAGCATGTCACTCCTGTGCAGTTTGAAATAAAGAAATCACGATGAATGGTGAGTGATGCCCACTATTATTTCAAATGGACTATTACGTATCATGTTGCAAAGAGTAGTATGGCACTCCTGGCATTGGAGGGTTATCAGATAGGATCCAACTCCGTATAGACATAAAAAGAAAGAATCTAGAACTTAAATTGATGGTGAACAAACAAAATGGACCTTTATTTATGATCCAATTGGCAAGGTGTAAGATGTACACATGTGACGTTTCGGTCAAATTAGACCTTTCTCAAATGTACAGTGCTATAGAGGCTGACGGGTATATAGCTGAAGAAAACAACTGACAGGCTATCAAAAACAGGGACCACTTCTGGAGCAGATAAAGAGCTTTGCTGCGTGTGAGTATGGCGCTGTTGAGAGAGGTCTATTTTGACCAAAATGTCACATGTGTACACCCTACACTTTGCCAATTGGATCATCAATAAAGATCCCTTTTGTTCTCTCACCATCAATTTGAGTGCCGGATTCTTTCTTTTTTTATTACATGTCATGGTCATTTGAACATACAGGTAAAAATTACTCTCCAAAATCTTTAATTTGTAAATTATTTTTTTTAATTAAACGCTGGAAAACTGATGGAAGAGAAAAAAACAGTTTGAGGAAAATCTTAAAAAAAGGAAAAAAATTGTACGTTGTTTGCTTAAACAAATCTGAATAGATGTCCATTATTTAGAAATTGTACAGTAGGATGTATTGTTCTGTTTATAGCTCCCCCATTATATAAAATATTCTGCAGAACAGCTATTACTTCTCATTGTTGAGCACTATTATTATTTTGCTCTGTTTATGAGGCGTCAACATATTCAGTAGAACTGTGGAATATATTTACACACTATAAATAAATAGCAAATTATACAAAATGACATTGCAGCACTTTAACTAGCTACTTATTCACTATTTTACTGTAATATAAAGCCTTCTGACTCATCACCTATTACTTATTTACACTGTATTTCACTGAAAAATATGGGTAGATCATGCCTACCGTATCTGCATAATACTTCCATAAGAAGAATCTTACTTTACAATATCGGAGGCCTTTCATTAGGAGATATTCATGCCTAATGACAATAAAACTGTTTGCTTCTAAAAAATAGGACACTTGCCAAAGGGATATTTTTATGCTGAATGCCTGTGTATATTTTGGGAAATTGGTACTAAGGAAAAATACATAAATTGTGCCTTAAAATCAACACTGCAGGGTTTAAGGAAATTACCGGAGTAGGAATCTAACCCATAAAACTACTGTAGCAATATATAGTGCCATTTCTAGGTTCATAAAAGTATAGACTACTAAAATGTATTTACTAACCCAACTGAAGCAAAACTGTATAATACCTCAAAAAGTGATGCACTGGTCCTTTTTGTAACCTACGCACACTCTGTGCCAACCTAGACTCCAATCCAATTTTTTATACAACCAGGTTCTGGAGCTTATGGGATGGGAGGGAGATGGGTGAAGGGGGGGGAGTACTGTGTTCTACATGAGAAGACCAATATTAAAGGTCCATGATATACGGAACCCCCATCATCTTCATTTTAAAGATTTTGCCTTGAGCACCATTAGCTTTTAGTGAAACCACTGTTCACAAGTGACTGTGACTGTATCATATTAGAATCTGACAGTCCTCAGTGGTTGATACCTTCAAATGGCTAACTGAAAAGATGGTAAGAAAAAGCAAAGCAAGCTTTCGTGACTCTGTGGTCTCTTTATCAGGCTGATAATGATACATATTCTGAAGACACACACATATATATACATATGCAGGGTAGGATGATGCAGTAAATACGACAAGTAAGGCTGGCTTCACATTAGCGTTCCCCTCCGCAGAACGCTGCGCCATGTGTGCGCAGCGGCCGCCCGCTCCTATCTTTATAATGGGAGCGCACGGTGCTGCGCTTGACAGCGCAGGACCGTGCGCACCCATTCACTCCCATATGTGATCTGTGCGCAGGCGGGTGCCTGCGCACAGATCACACAGTCTCGTCCGCACCAGGGACGCAACATGTTGCGTCCCTGGTGCGGGCGGGAGTGTGTGATTTGTGCGCAGGCCTCCGCCTGCGCACAGATCACATATGGGAGTGAATGGGTGCGCACTGTCCTGCGCTGTCAAGCGTAGCACCGTGTGCTTCCATTATAAAGATAGGAGCGGGCGGCCGCTGCGGTCACATTGCGGACCCCTCCGCAGAATGCTGCGGAGGGGTCCGCAAATGTGAAGGCAGCCTAACATAAACAGACATAGGACCACAGGACCTCTGAGAGACTAAGGAACCACCTTTGCATGTCGTGTACAGCATCAAAAGTAACATCCAGAATTTGAGACATGAAGGAACACACTTCTGCTTTACGTCACCTGTTGTATTTACTGCATCATCCTACCCTATATATGTATATATGTGTGTCTTCAGAATTTGTGTCATTGTTAGCCTGATGAAGAGACCATAGAGTCACGAAAGCTTGCTTTGCTTTTTCTTACCATCTTTTGAGTTAGCCATTAAAAGGTATCAACCACTGAGGACTCTCAGATTCTAATATTTTTCTATCTACTGGCTAACATGGTACAAACCTTTGTGACTGTATCCGCGTTCAAAATTAAGCGTATAAAATACACACAAAAACAAATCAATTTTAGGAATGACTTCATAATTTTTTCAGCGTTATAATTAATTCATCTATAAATCCTTTGTAAGACTACACCTTGAATATGGGATCCAGGTTTAGGTTCTACCTTCTAAAAAGGATAAAGGAAATCTAGAGTTCAAAGGTGGCCAACTAGATTACATGTGACTTGTTCTACTGAGAAAAAAACATGTTTCAGTGGAGATCTTAGGGCCCTTTCACATCAGCAGTTTTTTGAAATCGCGGCAGATGCGGTGAAAAAACCGCATCTGCCGCGATTACCGCATAACCGCGACACTTGCGGCACACTTGCGGCAAGCCCCATGCGATGTCTATGGGGCTTGCGGTAAGGGTGCGGCAGGTGCGGCAAGTGCGGTTTCGGCACTTGCAGCAGGTGCGGCCGCGAAAAAAAACGCAGTCCGCAGCGTTTTTTTTTCGGCCGCACCTGCCGCAAGTGCTGAAACCACACTTGCCGCACCTGCCGCATCCTTACCGCAAGCCCCATAGACATTGCATGGGGCTTGCCGCAAGTGTGCCGCAAGTGTCGCGGTTATGCGTTAAAAGCAGCAGATGTGTTTTTTTCACCGCATCTGCCGCGAATTTCAAAAAACGCTAATGTGAAAGGGCCCATGGGCTGCTTTCACATCAGCGTTTTGCACTGATCGTGGCAATTGCGGTGAAAAAAACGCAACTGCCGCGATTACCGCATAACGGCCGCACTTGCGGTTCACTTGCAGCAAGCCCCATGCAATGTCTATGGGGCTTGCGATAAGTGTGTGGCAGGTGCGACAGATGCGGCCGTGGGAAAACCGCAGCTGACCGCAGCTTTTTCGCGGCCGCAAGTGCCGAAACCGCAACTGTACTGCACTTGCTGCACCTGCTGCAAGCCCCATAGACATTGCATGGGGCTTGCCGCAAGTGAACCTCAAGTGCGGCCGTTATGCGGTAATCGCGGCAGTTGCGGTTTTTTCACCGCAACTGCCGCGATCAGCGCAAAACACTGATGTGATAGGGTCCTTATATGTGTAATTAACTGTCAAAGAAGTACAAAGCACTAGCACATGATGTATTCTATTCAAAGATTATTCAATTTGGGGACATGTATTACATGTCGAGGAAAAGTGATACCACCATCTAAGAAAGTGTTTTGAGTCAAACTGTGAAATGCCCTAACATAAGTGATACTAACAGTACATACCATATTGTTAAAAAGGGTTGGATGCTTTTCTCACATGAAATGGTATTGTGAATTGTAATCTATATTATTTTTTCTAATAATAACATTTATTCACTTATATAGCACCATTAATTCCACAGCACTTTACATACAGCAGAAACACTGTCCCATTGGGTCTCTCAATCTGAACAATTTATCAGCATATCTTTTGAAGTGTGTGACGAAACCGGAGAACTTGGAGGAAACGTATGCAAACACAGGGAGAACATGCAAACTCCTTGCAGATGTTGTAGTTGGTGGGCTTTGAATCCAGGACCCCAGCGCTGTAAGGCTGCAGTGCTAATACTGAGCACCCATTAATTTCTTATATAGTGCCAACATATTTTCCAGTGCTTTACAGATATTATAAATAATCTTGTGATAGATTATATATTCCTCCATGACCATGTATTCCTAATAGGTAGAGTGGAAGTAAGGTGCTACCAAATAAATCGGCCAATTGCTTATTTTTTATAATAAAAAAAAATCAGGCAAGTTGAATTTTAACATATCCAGTCCTTTTTTTGCCACCAATAGTCTAGGGAAAGTCTAGAGGACCCCATACACCTAACCATGTGCTATCTAAATTAATAATTTTGATGATTTTGTGCTCATGTACAGTAACCTCCTCCCTCTTACAAACACTAGAAAAGGCCTAATTCTGATAGTTAAATCCTTCATACACATTAGACTAAAGTCAGCTGAATTGGTAGATATCAAGGGGTTTGGCCAATGCTCTATTGTGTATTGGGGCATCGGCTGACTGATGGGAGAGATAATGATTGCACATGTCCGATATCAGACTGTAGATCACAATATTCTCCCAGACATAAGCATTACATACAGCATCTGCTTGATTATGGAAGAAAGAAAGACGTGTTTCATTGTTATAATTTTATGATAGCAACATACCATGCAAGTAGTTTGCGAGATTATATGAGCATTGCTGAAGGAAAGCCTACACGATATATGTAGTGGAATAAATGTAATGTATGTAAAGCAGTATGGTAGACACCAAACTATATAAACCTGTTTGTTTATGGAAAGCCATGACATTGCTTGACAGAAATAGGTTAAACATGCACAGATTTATTGTGTCTGAAACAATATTGGCAAAGTAGCTATGGAGCTGTCATATAGCAGAAGTGAATGTTCAACCCAAAGAACTAATATTTACAGAATGACTTCTTATCACTTCTGGGGCTCGTTAGATTTATGGCTCATTTTCCTGTGTTTCTTCGCAGTTCGGCAATAAAGAGGATGAGTCCCTCTAGCTGGCCACAATTCTACTTTGCCTCAAATCTGTCTCTCAACTGCAGAGCTATAAAAAAAATATCATTGTGGGACTTGTAAATCACACCAGCTTGATGTACAATGCACTGTCTTTGCCAGAATTTTTTAATGAAGGATGCCTGCTTCATGAAGCTTTGGCATTTTGTAGGGATGAGGATTGGCAGGAGCACTGAATGTGTCTTTGGCATTTTTATATGTCGTCTAGAGGTGCCATATTAGAGATACCAAGCAAACGAATCAAACAATCTTGGTCTTGTTTGCAGTGTGAATAATTGTAGAATTTATTAGCATCTGCTATTTTTACATAAATACCATAGTCCCCACTGTTACAATGTGCTGTATAATTGTTCTGAAATTATTTCTTAATGGCGATACAATGATACGTGTGTAGTGGTGCAAATCACATCACCACTGGACTCTGGAGCCGTGGAGACACGTACTGTGGAATCAACCTGTTCTATCTGGCAGTCTAATATTTGGCTAATGCCGACTCTTCATGCCTGTCTAATTGCCTTGTGCCACCTGTAAAATTTAGTGGAGGGAACACAATGTTTTGGTGTTTTCAGTGATGGGAAATCTTAATGCTTTAGAAATGATGGACTACTGTAAACCTACAACTTTTGTAGGAACACTTTGATGAAGGCTGTTTTCTATTTCAGTACACAAAGCAAGGTCCACAAAGGAAGGGTTAGGGGAGTTTAATATGGAAAAACATGGCTATCCCACATAGATCCTTGACCACAACCCCATCAAACACCTTTGTAAAGACACAGAAGGAAAATTGCAAGTTTTCGCATCCAAAATCAATGCTTTACACTGGCAAATTTGCAAATCCGTGTCCATCCGTTTTGGAACGGATGGCCACAGATCCATTATGGCCTCCCATGTTATCCTATAGGTACAGATTGGTGCTCAGTGGCCATCCGCGTGTTTCAGTTTTTTAACGGATGTCACCTTTTTTCATGTCCCCAAAAATGGAGACTGCTCCATTTCTGGGCTTTCTTGAAAATCGCGGACACCAACTGACAGATACGGATCCTTTAGTGTCCTTATAAAATTATAATGGAGCTCTAGGCTGGATGGATCCGTACGGATCTGTGAAAAAAATGGATCAGTGAAAAAGATCCATTTTGCTGTACTGAGCATGCTCAGAAGCAAAGTACAGCTCCTTCCACTCCTATCTGTGGTGACTGATGATGGATCCGTTAAAAAATTCGACATACGTTGGCATCCTAACATGGAAGGCCATAACGGATCAGTGGCCATCAGTTTCAAAACTGATGGACATGGATTTGCAAGTATGCCAGTGTGAAAGCAGCCTAAACCTCCTAATCTCCTACAGACAAACTTCAAAATATTGAAAAAAGCCTTCCCAGAAAAGTCATAGCTTTATAGCTGCAAAGCAAGGGAGAGGGGGCAAATTCATATGAATTCCTATGGATGGATAGGCCTCCCTAAAGTGTATATCAGTATACATTTTACAATGACATATAAACTTGTCATTAAACTACTTGGAAACCGATAGTAAATTTAATTATATATTGCTAGGATATTAAGACCAATGAAACATTAGGTTCCATGGAAATCTAAACTCTGAGACTTAATAAATCAGGTTTTGCTGTGCTCAGCTATCCTCTGTGCAAGAAGAGCTTTGTAGGACTAGTGCAAATATGTATAAATACAAAAAGGGGGGAGATAAGAGGCGCAATAGTGCCCTATCACTAGTGACACACTGAGTATATCAATAGGTGTACATTCACCTGGTCCAGTTGTGTGACTCACAACTGGTTTATAAGCATTTGGTTTAAAGCTGCTGCAGGACCTCCACCAACCACTCGTACGTGGAAAAATGCTCATATATAGGGAAGATGGTATGTCACGGTCCGCACTGCTGTCTCAATGGAATCACAAGGGATGGATGTCTCCAAGAAGTCACAAGGAAGGCAAGGTTCCAAAGCAACGATCTCCTTTATTCACCAACGCGTTTCGGCTAGTGATGGGCGAGTCCTAAATTAGTCGGAATCGCTTGACTCTAGCGAGTCCGAGCCCGGGACTCGCTACTCGTTGCGAGTCTAGCGAGTCCAATGTTAACCCCTTCAAGACCCAGCCTATTTTGACCCTAAAGACCTTGGCCTTTTTTGCAATTCTGACCAGTGTCCCTTTATGAGGTTTATAACTCGGGAACGCTTCAACCGATCCTAGCGATTCTGAGATTGTTTTTTCGTGACATATTGGGCTTCATGTTAGTATTAAATTTAGGTCGATAATTTTTGCGTTTATTTGTGAAAAAATCAAAAATATGGCAAAAATTTAGAAAATTTAGCAATTTTCAAATTTTGAATTTTTCTTCTGGTAAACCTGAGAGTTATGTGACACAAGATAGTTATGAAATAATATTTCCCACATGTCTACTTTACATCAGCACAATTTTGGAAAAAAAAAAAAAATTTTATTAGGAAGTTATAAGGGTTCAAATTTCATGAGCAATTTTTCATTTTTCCACCAAAATTTACAAAACCATTTTTTTTAGTGACCACATCCCATTTGAAGTCCCTTTGAGGGGTGTACATGACAGAAAACACCCAAAAGTGACACCATTCCAAAAACTGCACCCCTCAAGCTACTCAAAACTACATTCAAGAAGATTATTAACCCTTCAGGTGCTTCACAGAAACTAAGCAAACTGGAAACAAAAAAATGGATATTTTAATTTTTCTAACAAAAATGTTCTTTTAGCCTCAATTTTTTCATTTTCACATGGGCAACAATATAAAATGGATCCTAAAATTTGTTGGGCAATTTCTCCTGAGTATATCGATACCTCATATGTGATCATAAACCACGGTTTGGGCGCACGGCAGGGCTCTGAAGTGAAAGAGCGCAATTTGACTTTTGGAGCTAATTTTCCATTCAAAAAGTGAAATGGTGCTCCTTCACTTCTGAGCCCTGCCGTGCGTCAAAACAGTGGTTTATGACCACATATGAGGTATCGATGTACTCAGGAGAAATTGCCCAACAAATTTTAGGATGAATTTTATCCTGTTACCCATGTGAAAATGAAAGAATTGAGGATAAAAGAACATTTTTGTGAAAAAAAAAGTACTTTTTCCATATTCACAGATCAATTTGTAAAGCATGTGGAGGTTCAATATGCTCAACACCCATCTAGATAAGTTCCCTGGGGGGTCTAGTTTCCAAAATGGGGTCAATTGTGGGGGAGCTCCAAAGTTTAGGCACACAGGGCCTCACCAAACGGAAAATCACCTCAAATTGTTAGCGGACACCATGTCGCATTTGGAGAGCCCCTGTGTGCCTAAACATTGGGGCTCCCCACAAGTGACCCCATTTTGGAAACTAGACCCCCCAGGGAACATATCTAGATGCATTGTGAGCACTTTGAATCCCCAGGTGCTTCACAAATTGAACCGTAAAAATTAAAAAGTACTTTTTTTTCCACAAATATTTTTTTTTTCATTTTTATGGATTAATTTGTGAAGAACCTGGGGGTTCAATATGCTCACTACCCATCTAGATAAGTTCCCTGGGGGGGTCTAGTTTCCAAAATGGGGTCACTTGTGGGGGAGCTCCAAAGTTTAGGCACACAGGGGCTCTCCAAACGCGACATCATGTCCGCTAACAATTTGAATGGAAAATCACCTCAAATTGTTAGCGGACACCATGTCGCATTTGGAGAGCCCCTGTGTGCCTAAACATTGGGGCTCCCCCACAAGTGACCCCATTTTGGAAACTAGACCCCCCAGGGAACATATCTAGATGCATTGTGAGCACTTTGAATCCCCAGGTGCTTCACAAATTGATCCGTAAAAATTAAAAAGTACTTTTTTTTCCACAAATATTTTTTTTTTTCATTTTTATGGATTAATTTATGAAGAATCTGGGGGTTCAATATGCTCACTACCCATCTAGATAAGTTCCCTGGGGGGTCTAGTTTCCAAAATGGGGTCACTTGTGGGGGAGCTCCAAAGTTTAGGCACACAGGGGCTCTCCAAACGCGACATCGTGTCCGCTAACAATTTGAATGGAAAATCACCTCAAATTGTTGGCGGACACCATGTCGCATTTGGAGAGCTCCTGTGTGCCTAAACATTGGGGCTCCCCCACAAGTGACCCCATTTTGTAAACTAGACCCCCCAGGGAACATATCTAGATGCATCGTGAGCACTTTGAACCCCCAGGTGCTTCACAAATTGATCCGTAAAAATTGAAAAAGAAATTTGTGTGAAAAAAAGTATTTTTTTTTCCTTATTACGTATCAATTTTTGAAACACCTGGGGGTTGACAGTGCTCACTATGCATCTAGATAGGTTCCTTGGGGGGTCTAGTTTCCAAAATGGGGTCACTTGTGGGGGAGCTCCAAAGTTTAGGCACACAGGGGCTCTCCATACGCAACTAGTGTTTGCCAACAATTGGAATTGTTAGCGGACACCAGGTCGCGTATGGAGAGCCCTGTGTGCCTAAACATTTGAGCTCCCCCACAAGTGACCACATTTTGGAAACTAGACCCCCCAGGGAACATATCTAGATGCATAGTGAGCACTTTGCAGCCCCAGGTGCTTCAAAAATTGATCCGTTCAAATTAAAAAAGAAAATTTGTGTGAAAAAAAAGTATTTTTTACCTTATTATGGATCAGTTTGTGAAGCACCTGGGGATTCAAAGTGCTCACTATGCATCCAGATAGGTTCCTTGGGGGGTCTAGTTTCCAAAATGGGGTCACTTGTGGGGGAGCTCCAATGTTTCGGCACACAGGGGCTCTCCATACGCAACCTGGTGTTTGCCAACAATTGGAATTGTTAGCGAACACCAGGTCGCGTATGGAGAGCCCCTGTGTGCCTAAACATTTGAGCTCCCCCACAAGTGACCCCATTTTGGAAACTAGACCCCCCAGGGAACATATCTAGATGCATAGTGAGCACTTTGAACCCCCAGGTGCTTCAAAAATTGATCCGTTCAAATTAAAAAAGAAAATTTGTGTGAAAAAAAAAGTATTTTTACCTTATTATGGATCAGTTTGTGAAGCACCTGGGGATTCAAAGTGCTCACTATGCATCCAGATAGGTTCCTTGGGGGGTCTAGTTTCCAAAATGGGGTCACTTGTGGGGGAGCTCCAATGTTTCGGCACACAGGGGCTCTCCATACGCAACCTGGTGTTTGCCAAAAATTGGAATTGTTAGCGGACACCAGGTTGCGTATGGAGAGCCCCTGTGTGCCTAAACATTGGGGCTCCCCCACAAGTGACCCCATTTTGGAAACTAGACCCCCCAGGGAACATATCTAGATGCACAGTGAGCACTTTGAACCCCCATGTGCTTCACAAATTAAGCCGTATAAATGAATAAAGAAACTTTTTGTGAAAAAACATACTAGTCAAGTAGTTGCAATTCGCAGCATAGGGGACCCAAAACATTTGGGTCTCTCCATGTTGAGGATTCCAGCCCCCTAGCTGCCTCGTCATACCTGGCTGGAACCAAAAATACAGCGAAGCCTATTTTTTTTTTATTTCTAGAGTTATTTCTAGAAAAAAATGACATAGGGCTCCGCCATATTTTTGGTCCAGCCAGGTACAACTTGGCAGCTACGGACTGCCACCAGCCCCTAGCTGCCTCGTCATACCTGGCTGGAACCAAAAATACAGCGAAGCCTATTTTTTTTTTATTTCTAGAATTATTTCTAGAAAAAAATGACATAGGGCTCCGCCATATTTTTGGTCCAGCCAGGTACAACTTGGCAGCTACGGACTGCCACCAGCCCCCAGCTGCCTCGTCATACCTGGCTGGAACCAAAAATACAGCGAAGCCTATTTTTTTCTTTATTTCTAGAATTATTTCTAGAAAAAAATGACATAGGGCTCCACCATATTTTTGGTCCAGCCAGGTACAACTTGGCAGCTACGGACTGCCACCCACCCCCAGCTGCCTCGTCATACCTGGCTGGAACCAAAAATACAGCGAAGCCCATTTTTTAAAAAATTTCTAGAACTAATTCTAGAAAAAAAATTACGTGGGGCTCCGCCATATTTTTGGTCCAGCCAGGTACAACTAAGCAGCTGGGGGCTCGAATCCTCAGCATAGAGAGGCCCAAGCGTCCTGGGCCCCCCATGCTGCGAATTGCAGCCCGCAGCCACCCCAGAAAATGGCGCATTCATTGAAGCGCCATTTTCTGGCGCTGTACCCACGCTCTTCCAGTTGCCCTGGTGCCGGTGGCTAACTGGGTAATAAAGGGGTTAATGCCAGCTTTTTATTGGCAGCTGGCACTAAGCCCGAGATTCATAATATAGGGCCAATGTTAGACCCGCCATTAGGAATCTCTAGTACGGTAAATAGTCAAATACACACAGAGAAAAATCTTTTTATTTGAAAAAAAAACACAGACACAATTCGGACTCCATCTTTATTATAAAAAGATCCACAACGAAGGTCCCACGACGCTCAATCACCTCTGCTACATCCAGAGACTGCAGCAAAGGAATCAAGTGTCCTCTTGTTGCAGTCTCTGGTGTCATAGTGATGATGCACTATATGGCAGATCATTGCCATAAAGTGCAGCATCACTGTGCAAACCCAAGTCTCAGAGATCACATGATCTCTGAGGCTTGGGTCAGGTGACTCGACGTTGCATTGAAGTGATCTGACAGCCCTGGCAGAGTGATCACATAATGGATCACTGCACCAGGGTGGTCAGATTACTTCACTGCAGCATGTTCCCCCTGCATCCACATAGTGGATCACTGCGCCTGATCCCCTTGCATGGGAATCGAGCTGTAGAAAGTGATCTGACAGCCCGGGCACAGTGATACTCATAGTGAATCACTTCGTCTAGGCTGTCAGATTGCTACTCTGCAGCCCGATGCCCCTGCATGAGGATCAAGATGCAGAAAGCGATCTGACAGCACGGGCGCAGTGTGGGCTGTCAGATTGCTACTCTGGAGCCTGATCCCCCTGCATGGGGATTGAGCTGCAGAAAGCAATCTGCAGTGATCCACTGGATCACTGTGTCCGAGCTGTCAGATCACTTTCTGCAGCTCGATCCCCATGCAGGGGTATCCACCTGCATGCGGATTGAGCTGCAGAAAGCGATCTGACACCTTGGATGCAGTGATCCAGTAGATCACTGCACCTGAGCTGTCAGATGACTTTCTGCAGCTCGATCCCCATGCAAGGGTATCCCCCTGAATAGGGATCAAGCTGCAGAAAGCAATCTGACAGTTTGGGTGCAGTGATCTACTGGATCACTGCACCCAAACTGTCAGATTGCTTTCTGCAGCTTGATCCCTATTCAGGGGTATCCACCTGCATGCGGATTGAGCTGCAGAAAGCGATCTGACACCTTGGATGCAGTGATCCAGTAGATCACTGCACCTGAGCTGTCAGATGACTTTCTGCAGCTCGATCCCCATGCAAGGGTATCCCCCTGAATAGGGATCAAGCTGCAGAAAGCAATCTGACAGTTTGGGTGCAGTGATCTACTGGATCACTGCACCCAAACTGTCAGATTGCTTTCTGCAGCTTGATCCCTATTCAGGGGTATCCACCTGCATGCGGATTGAGCTGCAGAAAGCGATCTGACACCTTGGATGCAGTGATCCAGTAGATCACTGCACCTGAGCTGTCAGATGACTTTCTGCAGCTCGATCCCCATGCAAGGGTATCCCCCTGAATAGGGATCAAGCTGCAGAAAGCAATCTGACAGTTTGGGTGCAGTGATCTACTGGATCACTGCATCCAAACTGTCAGATTGCTTTCTGCAGCTCAATCCCCATGCAGGGGGATCCCCCATGCAGGGGGATCCTCCCAAGGGGGATCAAGCTGCAGAGAATGGATCCCACAGGATGACAGGCACCGAAGGAGGAAGACTGCAGCAGCGGGGAGCAGAGCACCGGAGGAGGAAGACCCGGCTGGCAGGAAGCAGAGCGCCGGAGGAGGAAGACCCGGCTGGCGGGGAGCAGAGCCCCGGAGGAGGAAGACCCGGCTGGCAGGGAGCAGAGCGCCGGAGGAGGAAGACCCGGCTGGCGGGGAGCAGAGCACCGGAGGAGGAAGACCCGGCTGGCGGGGAGCAGAGAGCCGGAGGTGAGCGGAAGAGGCGGCAGGAGGAGGTGATCACAGGTCCGGTGAACACCTCCTCCTGCCGATCACCGGCGGTGGCAGAAGACGGGGGATGAGCGGTGGGGGGCCGGAGACACTGGGGGAAACGGCAGACAGGCAGGGGACAGGGCAGATGAGCTGGGGATAAGCTGGGGGTCCGGAGACAGAGGGGGACAGGGCAGATCAGTGGGGAACAGGGCAGATGAGCTGGGGTCCGGAGACAGGGGGGATGGGGCAGATCAGAGGGGGGGCCGGAAACAGCGGGGATTAGAGCAGATGAGCTGGGGGGGGGGCCGGAAAGAGGGGGACAGAGCAGAGATGATCTGGGGGAGGAACAGGAAGAGATAGGGGGGAACAGGAGGAGCCAGGCAGGGAAGCAAAAAGATGGAGACCGCAAAATCAATACAGTCGCCGTAATTGTGGTTTTCATTTTTAACCCCCCAATTACCGCGACTGTAGCCTCGGGGGGGCAAATCCACCCCCCCTGGGGTGTAGCACAGGTCCCCAGCTACCTGCAGCTCAAGTGAGAGGTCAGTGACACCTCTCACTAGAGCTGCAGGAGCGCGATTACACCAGGACGCAGCATATGCGTCCAAGGTCGGGAACGAACTTGTTTTGATGACGCATATGCTGCGTCCTGGGTCGGGAAGGGGTTAATGAATGGGGAAGCCAGTAATAGCGAGTAGTGTGCGATTTACAAATCACAGATGTGTTTCGGAAGCTGAAGCCTGAAGCAATCCTAGTTTTGTCAGAGACTCTGACAAAACTAGGATTCCCATTGACTTGCATTGGACTCGTTTACTGTGCAAGTAATCGCTGGGAAACTCGCACAGTAAGGAGTCAGGCTGTCTGCTCTGTGCTGGCTGCCGCAGCTCCAGGGTCCTAGAGCCCACCTGCTCAGCGCAATTTCTATGTCTAGCCAGGTACAGCTAAGCAGCTGGGGGCTGGAATCCGCAGCGCAGGGAGGCCCAAGCTTTCTGGGCACCTCCCGCTGCAAATTGCAGCCCGCAGCCGCCCCAGAAGATGGCGCGTTCATTGAAGCGCCATCCTCTGGCGCTGAACCCCGCTCTTCCAGCGGCCCTGGTGGCGGTGGCACGCTGGGTAATAAAGGGGTTAATACCAGCTTTGTTATACAAGCTGGTATTAAGCCCAAGATTCTTAATGTCAGGCCACGTTTGACCCGGCCACTAAGAATCTCCAATAAAGGGTTAAAAAAACACAACACAGAGTAAAATTTTTATTAGAAATAAAAAAAAAAAGCCATTAGGGACTCCATCTTTAATTAAAAAAATCCTCTTCCATCCGACGTAGTCCAAAACGCGATGTCCTCTCTGCTACATCCCCTGTGCATAGATATAGATGTCTATGCACAGGGAATGAGCAGACTGAGAACAATCGCAGCTCTGCTACATCATCTCTGTGAGCAGGCGGGCTCTAGGACCCTGGAGCTGCGGCAGCCTGCACAGAGCGGCAGCCTGCACTCAGCTCGCAAAGTAACAGCAGTTACTTTGCGAGTTTCCCTGTGATTACTTGCACAGTAATGAGACCAATGCAAGTCAATGGCAATCCTAGTTTTGTCAGAGTCTCTGACAAAACTAGGATTGCCATTGATTTGCATTGGACTCGTTGCTGTGCGAGTAATCGCTGGGAAACTCGCAGAGTACCGAGTCCTGCGAGTCCCTTACTACTCGCCGAGTAACGAGTCCTAGCGAGTAGATTCGCCCATCCCTAGTTTCGGCACCTATCCTGGCACCTTCATCAGAAACCCTGATGAAGGTGCCAGGATAGGTGCCGAAACGTGTTGGTGAATAAAGGAGATCGTTGCTTTGGAACCATTGCCTTCCTTGTGACTTCTTGGAGACATCCATCCTTGTGATTCCATTGAGACAGCAGCGCGGACCGTGACATACCATCTTCCCTATATATAGTGCAAATATGTGGGAGTCCTGGCAAAAATTAAGATATTGCCTCACGAAATAAACTCTGAATTCAGCCTGGCAACTAAATAAACAATTTGGCTTTTGAAAGCCCCACAGATGTTATCACATGGGGAAACAGGGTTTGGCTATGTATCTTTCCCTTAGCAGTTCAAATGGAGGAACAACTAAATAAATGTGGCCAGACCAAGGTTTCCTGAAAAACAGCAGCTCCAGAAATAGAAGAGCATCCAAAGAGGGTATAAGGAAATTGGTTTCCTTTATAATAAATGTAAAATCTGGAGCTTTGTAACATATTTTTATGTTAATGTGACATAGAGAGACAATTGCAATATGCATCAGTACATGTCAGTTGGTTTTACAGCAATAGCCCAAGCCTTGTTTCAACTTCCAATTTATCTTTCTAATGTGAAATCGTTGACCAAGATCATAGAGGTTACATATGGGATATCATAAATAAATACAATGCGTAAAATAAGAAAAGAAACTACTGTAAATCCAATATTTCACCTTTTAGAATCACAAGGCTTATCTTTTGCTCCAGTCAATAAAAACTGCTGTCTTTTTAATTTGGTTTAGCTGCACTTTTAAAGCACGCAACAATACTAAATCCTTAAAAGCAATTGAGAAGTAATTTTCGGATAAGATACTATACGCAGCAGGCGGTTTGTGTCCATGGTTCATAGGTTTTGGCTGAAACTTCACTGTTCTCCAATTTTCGACCAATATCTGTCACAACCAAGGGTTTTCTTAACTTAATTTGTTACCCCAACTTTGTTTGTTATAGGAAAAAATAAAAAGATAATAGAAATCAAATTTTAACTTTACCCTAAAGCACCACTCCAGTGCTTTTTGTTTTTTTTCAGTACTGGATTGTCATTTTAAAGCTAAGCCTCCTGTAATATACTCACCTCTTACCAACCTTTCTCTGGTCCCACAGCACCATCTTGTGACTAACCTCTGATTGGCTGCACATTAGAAGTTACATCACAAGCTCCCAGTGCATCTGTATGAGAGCCAGAATGTGGTTCTCATAGAGATGTATTAAGTTGTGACCTCCGTCAAGCAACATGAAACACTGGTGCTGCCGGCAGGTCACAAATCACAGAGAGACCGACTGAAGCGTGGTGATAGAAGATGAAGCCACCAAAAAATGAGTTTAATTCAGAGGGGACTTACATTTAAAGCAACACTACAACAATTATTTTATTGCACCCCTGGAGTGGCGCTTTAAATGAGTCTTCTGAAAATGACCAATTGTTTAAATAAGGTTATGTGGCACATGTATTTATAAAAATACGTTGTCAATTTTTTTTTTAAACATTATGATCTTTATTTTTACAAAATAATGAATTAATAAACATGCATTTTTACACAGGATAGAACACACCAGACAGGTCAGGGATAAGTTGTGGAGAATAATAGGTTTTAGTTAGGGTATAAAAAAAAATATTGCTCAAGCTCTGAACTTCTCATAGGGCAATATCCTATCTATTAAACAAATATAGAAGGCGTGTAAGACAACTGGAACCTATCAAGACATGGCCGTCCAACTAAACTGACATTTCAAGAAGAGCACTAGAACTTGGCATTCAACTAAACTGACATTTCAAGGAGAGCGCTAAATAGAGAAGCTGCAAACAGGTTGATGCTAAGTCTGGAAAAACTGCAGAGACCAACAGCTCAGGTAGGAGGATCTCTCCACAGGAGAACTATTAGTCATATACTCCATAAATTAGGCCTTTATGGAAGAGTAACAAAAAGACAGACATTTTTGAAAACAAGCCATAAGAACTCCATTTTGCAGTTTGCAAAAATTCATGTAGGGACACAGCTGGTATGTGAAAGAAGGTGGTCTACTCAGATGATACCACTCACCAAGTGAAGGCTCATCACTGAAACAAGCATTGGGGTTGGCCCCATTCCAGTGGGAGAGGACTATATCAAGGGTTTGGGCTCTTTACTGTTATTCTGCATCAATGCATGTACTAATCCATCTACCTTCATCTTTCTTATATAATTTTCTTACATTGCTCTCATGTTTTCATGCATGTTTTTCCTCTGGTTAGTTGCCATTCTATTACTGAACTACCCGTTTTGTGTATTACATAGTATTAATAAAGTTTGTTCATCTATCTATTATAATCCATTGGCTTATTACCATTTTTTCCTATGTTTTTTTTATTTTTAACAATTTTTTTTCATTTAGCCCATAACACTTATGTCCAGTACCTGATCCCTGGTATATATTCCTGGTTACTGTGACCCCATACTCTGTATATATACATCCAAGTTTTTTTTATATGTTTGAATATCCCTTATTCAGATGATACCCATGTAGAACTTTTTGAACTAAATCTAAAAAACTGTGTGTGGTGGCAAACTAACACTGCACATCATCCTGACAGAATCCCTTTAATGATCCCTCATTAAAAAATAAACAAATCACTTTTGTCTTAAGAAACAACATTTGTATTTATATTGGATCTTAAGAAACAGCATTTGTTTTTATATTGGTTTTCAATATAAAATATAAAGCACAATTCATAATTCATTAGAAAGATTATATAGCCGAACAGAATATTTGCTTGTAATGAAGCAAGTTCTTCATAGTAACATTTGCTAGCATAAATCATAAAGCAATGAATCTTGTGTCTTGTTTTGATAGCTAGTCATTAAGAATTTATTTAGACTGCTGATTACCAAAACACACAGTGTTGCATTTACAGGAAATCTTAAAGGGCTGGGCTGTAAAAAAAAATTACAGTAGAGGGCATGTCAAGTGCAATAGTTTGGCGACAGCCAGTCCAGGCTATAAAATGCCGTGTAAACAGAAAGGAACCACTATTTTATGCTTCCACATAATACTTCTCTTCATCCTTCATCCTGTATCAGACTACAACAGTCAAATTCTATTCCCAATGCTTAAACATTGGCTGCTTACTAATAAATCTTTAAACACACGGTTTGACTGATGTCTGCATTTTTAAACTTAACCACATTACTTAATATTTCATTCGTAAAATTATGCATGGTCAGTAGGGATAATTTTTTTTCCCCAGCCTAAGATGTGGGTTACTAAGAAGGAAATGATTGGTGGCTTTAGAATAGAATCAGATAAAATGTTTGTCGTCAGTAGATTCTCCTTATAAATAACATCCATGCTAATCAAAACATAAGAAGTTTTCTTTTAGAATTAATATTGCTTTGTGGATGTTTTTTCATCTACTGTTGGCAAATATTTCTGTTTTGGTCTAATGGTTTGCATTATTTGCTACTATCAATTGTAGGCAGTTCCCGACTTCTGAATGCTGACTCTAATGGTGGGTTTACACGTCAGATATCTGAAACGATATCGTTTGGTATGTCACGTGACTGCGATCATTTCGACATCGTTAGTGCGATGTCAAATGCAAGGATATCGTTAACGATGCGTAATTTGGCAACGCCCCAGCGTCGTTCATTACAACTTTGTGAACGATTGGATAAAGTGGCAGGATTAGGAGAATTCAGAACGATATCGTTCATCTTGGTGTCACACTGAACGATGCTGTACTTTGCTGGAGCGTTAATTGGACAACGAACGATAAAAGAGAGGTCCTGAGCACACTTTAGAGATGTCCGATCCAACAATTTTTCCTTCAGATATCCTGCGTTTACACGCAATGATGCTAAAACGATATCGTTCGAACGATGTCAAAAGCGTGACGTTTAAACGATATAATTTCAAATATCTGAGCGTGTAAACCCACCATTAGTTATGAACATCAGATGTTAAAAAAACAACTAATACCTACCTAAATCACTCAACTCTCCAGCCACGCTCTTCATTATAGGCCAGTACTTTAAAGATGCCACCATGCCACAGAAAACACTTTATACTATAAGATGGTGACATCGTGACATTAAGACTTGCGTCATGACCTTATGACTTGCTTGACCTCAAAGGCCTGGACGTAGACAGAAGTCCTGGCCAATTGTGAGTAGGCCGAAGGTGCAACAGAAAGAAGAAAGCAGGACAGCAGTGAGTGAGGCAATGTCACGCTTAGAGGGTGAGGGAATCAGGAAACCAGATGGTGAGGAAGGCAAAGGCATTTAGGGGGAGCTAATCTGACCCTTTGTACTGTTCCTCCCAAAGAAAGAAAACTCCAGGAAAGCCTTCAGCATGACAGCACATGCGTCTTCAAAGCTCAGTTACCAAGAAGAGACTAACTCTATCAGCGGCATCTGATAGAGAAAAGGGAAGACTATTTAAAGGCCAGGGGAGGAGATTCCAGGTGAGTCAGTCACACCTAAACTTCACATCATCCAGCAGCTGTGCACAGCTCACAGCAAAAGTGACATTAACTCATGCAGTCCCTTAAGAAATGCACACATATTCAATTACAGCAGCATCCAACATAAATTACAGAGAGTCAGCGCAAATCAGCACGAGACAGGCAGTTTAAGGGGTAAAGGGTGAGGTGAGTTACGGTGAAAAAAACCCCTAATACTCATCTTTCTATGCTCCCTGCTGCTCATTATCCACTGTCTGGTCCTCTTTTTCTACTATTTGTGCACAACATCACAGGCCTCTTTACAATAGGCTCTTAGTGGTGGGAACAAGAGGAGTGGATAATGGAGAGCTAAGTGGCAGAGAGGTCAGCAATGAAAAGAATATGATTATTATTATTTTATCTTGCTGAACCTCTTCCAACGTACTTAGAAGTTCGGGTTACAAAAACGCTACAGAACCTATCTAGTTCATGACCTGGGTGACTACCTGTATGTGATTTAAGTGTTAGAGATGAACACATTTTTTTAAATTCAACTTTGTCAAATGTTTCTCAAAAATTGGATTCACAGCAATAAAATTTCCACGTATTTTAACCCTGAAAAACTTAATTGCTTATAAAATACATATAAGGGAGATAAGAGAGAAAACCTCGCTAACCATAAGAGCTAGCACTTCACAAGTGAAAAATAGAGGATACCAATGACCATAAGTGCTTACAATTTACAGGTGAGAAGGAAACACTTGAATCTCAAAATATTTAATTTGCGTGAATCCACATGTTTCAGAAAATTTGACTAAACACTTTTTCCAGGATGATTTCCTCTGCATATCATTGGCCTGCCTGTTCTCCAGACCTGAATACAATCGAGCATATCTGGGACATTATGTCTCATTCCAACCACCAATGCCACATTGCACCACAGCATATATAGGACGAAGTGTCGCTAGATCGCGCTGCTGCCAAAGAAGACCAGAAGACTGGAGTATGGATGAAGATGTATGTTTAATCCGACGTGTTTCAGAGCCAGTACCCAGCTCCTTCCAGAGCTGATCCTTCACCGACTTCCTGCTCTCGCCACCTCTTCCTTGCCGATCGGTCAAACGAAATGTCGGCACTTGCTGACGTCACTGAAGGAAGAGTGCCGGAACTAATGAGGAACACGCATGCGCCAGAGCTGTTCCTCACTAGTTCCGCCACTCTTCCTTCAGTGACGTCAGCAAGCGCGGCCATTTCGTATGACCGAGATCGGCAAGGAAGAGGTGGCAAGAGCAGGAAGTCGGTGAAGGATCAGCTCTGGAAGGAGCTGGGTACTGGCTCCAAAACGCATCGGATTAAACATACACCTTCATCCAGATACTCTAGTCTTCTGGTCTTCTTTGGCAGCACCGCGGATCGAGCGACACTTCGTCCTATATATGCTATTTTTGGACCGCGGTGACTCGTGGATGTGTGGATCCAGCAGCTGCTGCCTATTGACAGTTTAAACTGGTTGTGGGTATACACAACCAGATCAGGTGAGCGGATTCTACTTATTGATACATCCCTCTCAACATTTAGGAGCTAAGACCCTATTGCACATTTTATTTCACTCTCTTGACATTGCACCACAGACTGACCATTAATTGAATGAGTTTTAATCCAGGTCTGGAAGGAGAACCCTGAGGAGGACATCCACCGCCTCATTAGGAGCATGCTTCGGTATTGTAAGGAGGTCATGCAGACATGTGGAGGCCACACATACTACTGAGCCTCATTTCCTTATCTTGAAGCATTTCCACTAACACTGGATCATCCTGTAATTTGATTTTCTATTTTGATTTTGAGTATCACTCCTATTTCCAACCTCCATGGGACATTAATTTTGATTTACTTTGATCATTTGTATGTTTTTTTATTCTCAGTGCATTCCACTATCTAAGAATAAAGATTTGCAAATGGAATATTTCATTCATTGACTTATAGGAAGTGGTATTTTAGTGTTTCCTTTTATTTTCTTGAGCAGTGTATATATGTACACTGTGTGCAGAATTATTAGGCAAATGAGTATTTTGATCACATGATACTTTTTATATATGTTATCCTACTTCAAGCTGTAGAGGCTTGAGAGCCAACTACCGATTAAGTAAATCAGGTGATGTGCATCTCTGTAATGAGGAGGGTTGTGGTCTAATGACATCAACACCCTATATAAGGTGTGCTTAATTATTAGGCAACTTCCTTTACTTTGGCAAAATGGGTCAGAAGAGAGATTTGAAAGGCTCTGAAAAGTCCAAAATTGTGAGATGTCTTGCAGAGGGATGCAGCAGTCTTGAAATTGCCAAACTTTTGAAGCGTGATCACCAAACAATCAAGCATTTCATGGCAAATAGCCAACAGGGTCGCAAGAAACGTGTTGGGCAAAAAAGGCGCAAAATAACTGCCCATGAATTGAGGAAAATGAAGCGTGAAGTTGCCAAGATGTCATTTGCCACCAGTTTTGCAGAGCTGTAGCGTTACTGGAGTATCAAAAAGCACAAGGTGTGCTATACTCTGGAATATGGCCAAGGTAAGAAAGTCTGAAAAACAACTACCTTTGAACAAGAAACATAAGATAAAACGTCAAGACTGGGCCAAGAAATATCTTAAGACTGATTTTTCAAAGGTTTTATGGACTGATAAATGAGAGTGACTCTTGATGGGCCAGATGGATGGGCCACAGGCTGGATCAGTAAAGGGCAGAGAGCTCCACTCCGACTCAGATGCCAGCAAGGTGGAGGAGGGGTACTGGTATGGGCTGATGTCAAAGATGAACTTGTGGGACCTTTTTGGGTTGAAGATGAAGTGAAGCTCAACTCCCAGACCTACTGCCAGTTTCTGGAAGACAACTTCATCAAGCAGTGGTACAGGAAGAAGTCGGTATATATATGTATACAGTGTTGGCCAAAAGTATTGACACCCCTGCAATTCTGTCAGATAATACTCAGTTTCTTCCTGAAAATGATTGCAATCACAAATTCTTTGGTATTATTATCTTCATTTAATTTGTCTTCAATGAAAAAATACAAAAGAGAATAAAGCAAAAAGCAAAACATTGATCATTTCACACAAAACTCCAAAATGGGCTGGCCAAAAGTATTGGCACCCTTAGCCTAATACTTGGTTGCACAACCTTTAGCCAAAATAACTGCGATCAACCGCTTCCGATAACCATCAAAGAGTTTCTTACAATGCTCTGCTGGAATTTTAGACCATTCTTCTTTGGCAAACTGCTCCAGGTCCATGATATTTGAAGGGTGCATTCTCCAAACTGCCATTTTTAGATCTCTCCACAGGTGTTCTATGGGATTCAGGTCTGGACTCATTGCTGGCCACCTTAGAAGTCTCCAGTGCTTTCTCTCAAACCATTTTCTAGTGCTTTTTGAAGTGTGTTTTGGGTCATTGTCCTGCTGGAAGACCCATGACCTCTGAGGGAGACCCACCTTTCTCACACTGGGCCCTACATTATGCTGCAAAATTTGTTGGTAGTCATCAGACTTCACAATGCCATGCACACGGTCAAGCAGTCCAGTGCCAGAGGCAGCAAAGCAACCCCAAAACATCAGGGAACCTCCACCATGTTTGACTGTAGGGACCAGGTTCTTTTCTTTGACTGCCGCTTTTTTTCTCCTGTAAACTCTATGTTGATGCCTTTGTCCAAAAAGCTCTACTTTTGTTTCATCTGACCAGAGAACATTCTTCCAAAACATTTCAGGCTTTCTCAGGTAAGTTTTTGCCAACTCCAGCCTGGCTTTTTTATGTCTCGGGGTAAGAAGTGGGGTCTTCCTGGGAATCCTACCATACAGTCCCTTTTCATTCAGATGCCGACGGATAGTACGGGTAGACACTGTTGTACCCTCGGACTGCAGAGCAGCTTGAACTTGTTTAGATGTTAGCCGAAGTTCTTTATACACCATCCGCACAAGCTTGTGTTGTAATCTCTCGTCAATTTTTCTTTTCTGTCCACATCTAGGGAGGTTAGCCACAGTGCCATGGGCTTTAAACTTCTTGATGACACTGCACACGGTAGACACAGGAACATTCAGGTCTTTGGAGATGGACTTGTAGCCTTGAGATTGCTCATGCTTCCTCACAATTTGGTTTCTCAAGTCCTCAGACAGTTCTTTGGTCTTCTCTTTTTCTCCATTCTCAATGTGGTACACACAAGGACACGGGACAGAGGTTGAGCCAACTTTAATCCTTGTCAACTGGCTGCAAGTGTGATTTAGTTATTGCCAACACCTGTTAGGTGCCACAGGTAAGTTAAAGGTGCTGTTAATTACACAAATTAGAGAAGCATCACATAATTTTTCTAACAGTGCCAATACTTTTGTCCATCCCCTTTTTTATGTTTGGTGTGGAATTATATCCAATTTGGCTTTAGGACAATTCTTTTTGTGTTTTTCATTTAAGACAAATTAAATGAAGATAATAATACCAAAGAATTTGTGATTGCAATCATTTTCAGGAGGAAACTGAGTATTATCTGACAGAATTGCAGGGTGTCAATACTTTTGGCCAACAATATATTATATATATATCCTTCAGCATTTCACACATGGTGCGGAAAGGGCACAGGTGGTATAGATACCAAGTAAAAGTAGGAGTACAGAAATAGTCAATATATGCCAATGATTGTGCCAGAAAAGTCTAGGGTCAGATCAGGATCCTGGTTTTTACCACCCAATAGTGTAACATACTCTGGATGTATCTATGATCACATAAGGGTTATCACTGTAATTTTTACATAACCTAGAAAATATAATGTGTTTGTAAAAGCATACATACAGTAGCTGTCCTCTTCTTACTAGGTAAATAAGCACATCATCTATTCCTCTGTTAAACTGATGTGTGGGTTTTATACATGCAATGTAGTGTTAATGGGCTGTCGTGATTTCTAACTAAATATTTCACTCCTAACTCAACGGTTTGCATTCCAGGTTCCCTGAAGACTACTTTCCCAAATCTTCCTGTGAAGACATTTCCTTCTGCCTCCTGTTACAGAAGCTGCTGAGTTGTAGCTCTCTTATTTCCCGTTAGTGTCTGTTGCACACAGTTTAGAATGTCAAGGAGGGAATTAGCCTCTGTTGTACCATTTTTCACCTAGGAGAGAGCTAAAAAGTCTCATCACGTGTGGATCTGGGATTTACAGCATAGGTTTCCAACCTCCAGTGGCTAATTATTTCAAGCAGTCCTGCAGTGCACCTTGGGCAATGCTTTATAGAGTTAGCTTCATGTGGTTGAACACACGTTATCCCATTGGTTGCTGACTGTCACATTGAAAAAAATGGACGGATATTTCATGCAATTTTAAATAGAAGTGGATGATTTTTCAAGTCATTATTAGCAGAAATGTCAAATGGAAAGGCAGAGCTGGTTATCCCACTGAGAGGAGCTACTGAGGTGGAAAATTCATGCCACTGCCAATGAGCTGAGAGAGGCATTGAACATACTGTCAAACAAAGCTTTCTATTGCTTCAGGAACGGAATCCTGGGTATTGGAAACTGCCTTACTGTAATGAGAACGCCTGAACTTCCAATATCAAACAATGGGCTTTTCTCATAATGCCAGGTTCTATTTTGATGTACAGGTATGTCGTTAAACCCACCTCGTCAAAGAATACAAAGCATACATTTACTTCATGTGGTCTGAAGTTGGTCATTTAACCACATTTTAAAATATATCTAGTTAATTGAAAAACAAAGGAATACAATATGTAGGATCATTTATAAAGAGCATGAAGGATGGTTGGTAGATTTAAAGTTGCCTACACAATGTAGATCATTTTGTGAATACATGTAAAGGATGGCCGCATTCATTCAACATGCCATTACTGTTAAACTTGCTAATACTGCCTTTATTGATTGAACACCCATATATACAAAAGTAACTGAACCCAGCTGCCCATAAGAGCCAATTTGAAGGCATTTTAGTACATGTCACTGAGATCTGATTGGCTATTATATTATATTCTATAGATGGGAGCCCGATGCTATCACATTGGGTGGGTGGTGATATGGTGGGGCGGGCTCTGTGGCACTGGGGTCGGTGCTCATCTCTCCCGTCTACTGTCTATTCCTTCTCACTCTCTGCTCCCCCTGTGGTCCCTCTCTGCCGCCACCCTGTGGTAACTCTCTGTCCCCCTGTGGTCACTCTCTGCCCCCCTTCTTCACTCTCGGCCCCTCCCCCTGTGGTCACTCTCAGCCCCTCTCCCCTGTGGTCACTCTTTGCCCCCCTGTGATCACTCTCTGTCCCCCCGTGCTCACTCTCTGCCCCAGTGCTCACTCTCTGCCCCTCTCTGCTCATTCTCTGCCTCACCCTGTGCTCACTCTCTGCCCTCTGTGCTCACTGTCTGCCCTTCTCTCCCCATGGTCACTCTCTGCCCCCTCGCCCGAGGTCACTCATGTGGCGGCGGCATGAGGAAGATGAAGGTGACATGAAGAACTGGCGCAGTTCCTCGGTTTACGGGCTGTGGGATGAACGGGCTGAGCAGTGAGCAAGGGTGAGTGTGGAGTGGTGAGCAGGGGTAAATGGTGAGGACGGGCTGGTGAGTAGGCGCTAACTGTGAGTGCAGGCTGAGCGGGGGAGAGTGGGAGCTGAGGAGGGGTGTGTGCAGGCTGAGTGAGAGTGAGTGTGAGTTAAACGGGGTGAGTTGGGATGGAATAGTGTGAGCTGAGTGGGAGTGAGTGTGAGCTGAGTGGAAGTGAGTGTGAGCTGAGCGTGTATGAAGGGGGTTGAGGAGTGTGGGTTGAGGAGTGTAATGGCCCCTTTACACGCAGCTACAGGTAACAGGTTTTCCACAGGTAACTTACTGGCTGCAGTGAAATCATGGAGACATAGTTCCATTTGTACACAGCAACAAGATAGAACTATGTCTCCATGATTTCACTGCAGCCAGTAAGTTACCTGTGGAAAACCTGTCACCTGTAGCTGCGTGTAAAGGGGCCATTAGTAAGGGCTGAGGACGGACTGGCGAGTGTGGGCTGAGGACAGACTGGTGAGTGTGAGTTGAGGACAGACTGGTGAGTGTGGGCTGAGGACAGACTGGTGAGCGTGGGCTGAGGACAGACTGGTGAGTGTGGGCTGAGGAAAGACTGAGGGCTGAGGACGGACTAAGGGTGGAGGACGGACTGAGGGGGGAGGACGGACTGAGGGGCAGGACGGACTGAGGGGGGAGGACAGACTGAGGGGGGAGAACGGACTGAGGGGGGAGGACGGACTGAGGGCGAGGACAGACTGAGGGTGGAGGACAGACTAACGGCAGAGGACGGACTGAGGGCGGAGGATGGACTGAGGGCAGAGGACAGACTGAGGGCTGAGTGCTGAGGATGGACTGAGGGCGGACTGAGGGTTGAATGAGGACTGAGGGCTGAATAAGGGTGGACTGAGGGTGGACTGAGGGCTGAGGACAGACTGGAGGGCTGAGGATGGACTGAGGACAGACTGAGGATGGACTGAGGGCTGAGTACAGACTGTGGACTGAGGATGAACTGAGGGCTGAGGAAGGACTGAGGGCTGAGGGCAGACTGAAGGCTGAGGATGGACTGAGGGCTGAGGACGAACTGAGGGCTGAGGAAGGACTGAGGGCTGAGGATGAAATGAGGGCTGAGGATGGAATGAGGGCTGAGGATGAAATGAGGGCTGAGGATGGAATGAGGGCTGAGGATGGAATGAGGGCTGAGGACGGAATGAGGGCTGAGGGTGGAATGAGGGCTGTGAGTGGAATGAGGGCTGAGGTTGGAATGAGGACAGACTGAGGACAGACTGGTGAGTGTGGGTTGAGGACAGACTCGTGAGTGTGGGCTGAGGACAGACTGGTGAGTGTGGGCTGAGGACAGACTGAGGGCTGAGGACAGACTGAGGGCTGAGGACGGACTAAGGGTGGAGGACGGACTGAGGGGGGAGGACAGACTGAAGGGGGAGGACAGACTGAGGGGGGAGGATGGACCGAGGGGGAGGACGGACGGAGGGGGGAGGACGGACTGAGGGAGGAGGACGGACTGAGGGCAGAGGACAGACTAACGGCAGAGGATGGACTGAGGGCAGAGGATGGACTGAGGGCAGATGACAGACTGAGGGCTGAGGATGAACTGAGGGTGGACTGAGGGCTGAGTGAGGACTGAGGGCTGAATAAGGGTGGACTGAGGGTGGACTGAGGGCTGAGGACAGACTGAGGGCTGAGGACAGACTGAGTACTGAGGACTGCCCATAGATCTACTGTATAAGGCTTCAGGACCTCAGAGAGCGGCGCACATGCTATAGCAATAGCAATAGTATGCGCGCTGCTCTGAGGAGCCCGGCATTTTCATTAATAAAACTGTTTTGTATTATAGGAGAAGAAAAAGAAGTCGCACTCAGAGCTTCTATAAACAGCGGTTCTTTATTGTGCTTCAGTGCACACAGCAGGTGGTGGCATGCGGGTGGGAGGACGGGGGGCACGACGTTTCGCGCCGTATAAGGCGCTTCAGCAGGACTAACCTGCTGAAGCGCCTTATACGGCGCGAAACGTCGTGCCCCCCGTCCTCCCACCCGCATGCCACCACCTGCTGTGTGCACTGAAGCACAATAAAGAACCGCTGTTTATAGAAGCTCTGAGTGCGACTTCTTTTTCTTCTCCTATAATACAAAACTGGAAGTGACGTATCGGACTTTTGGGAGTGAGCACCAGAGCGTGCAGAGCGGTGCAGCAGGGAGGACCCTTCTCATCATCCTCCATAGCCAAGGGCTGAAAGCTGGCAGGCAGCGGTGAAATCTCCCCAGGCTGTATGGGAGACGCTGCAAGGTGGTGCTGACCCCATCCTAATCTTCAAAACCATTAATAAAACTGTACAGCAGCTGTCAGGATGCAGCTGCTGTAGAAAGGTGATTAGACCATTATATGCCCATCTGAGTGGGTGGAAGGTCTCTAGGGGGACTGGGCACCCCCTAGAGACATTTTACAAACATTTATTAATCAAATAAATAGTTTAACTAAACACAGAACAGTTTGCTCATCCCTGCGGCAGAAGGGATGAGCAAACTATCTGGTAACCGGATTGCTCAGGATTACACATCCTGAGTAATCCGGTTACCGGATTGCGGCTTCAGTAATCCGGTTCCCGGATTGCTGAATGTCAGAAGACAATTGCGTTCACCGCATCCGGATCTGGATGTGATGAACGCAATTCTGGATTAAAGTGTGACCCTAGCCTATGTTGCTTTTTTTTTCCAAACTCCACAGGTGAAAAAACCTGAAGGTGGGCACAGCACTTCAGAAATCCCATAGACTTTGCTGTGATGCATTTGCACTTGCAGAATTGATTAAAATCTGCAAGTAATGTCCATGCACACAATCCAGAATAGCATCATTTTGGACTCAGCGTTTTACCGCTGTATCCAAAATGCCACGTTGTACAGTACCAGCACAGTTTATGGGATTTAAAGAAATCCCATGCTCACTGTGCTTTTCCCTGCTGCATCGTATTTTCACCTACAATGCGATCTCTGGACTTCCGCATCTCGCAGCATGTTAATTTAATACTGTGGAGTCAGAAGCGATCTCCAGTGGGTGAATGCAGAGAGCAGGCACCCTGCATCGAAAGCAGATCATGAGCAAAGGGCAGCTGCACACACCCTGCACTCACATGTGGCTTCCCGCAGGTCCCAAGGCACTGTGTCCAACACACAGTGCCTCTAGATCATGTGCAAGTACCTAAAAATGCATTAAAAAATAGACCAAAAATGCTACGTGTGCACTTAACTCATGCGTGGAGCAAAAAAATTCACTCTCAGCCTAAGGCTATGGTCACACTTTAATAGAGAATTGCGTTCACCGCATCCAGATCCGGATGTGGTGAACACAATTAGCTTCAGACACATTTTGCATGCAAAATGTGTTGCTGAAACCGCAATCTGGTAATCGGACTGCTCCAGATGTGTAATCCGGAGCAATCCGGTTCCCGTACAGTTTGCTCATCCCTGCTGCTGCAGGGATGAGCAAACTGTAAGATCTTTAAAAAAAAAGCTTTAATATTCCTAATAATTGTGCCCATCATGTCTCTATACGTAATGTACGTATAGTATGTGCCGCTGTCCAGGGTCCTGAAGGTTTTTACAGTAGATCTATGGGCTGCGCACCAACATAGATCTGTAAAAGACTTCAGGACCTCAGACAGCGTCACATACTATACGTACATTACGTATAGTATGCACACCGCTGTCAGTGGAGCCGCGGCTTCATTCACAAAATTGTACAGAGCCGACAGGAGCCGGCTTACTGTACAAGCAATAGTAACACATTATATGCCCACCTGAGTAGGTAGCATGTCTCTTGTGGGGGTGGGCACCCCCTAGAGACATGATGGGCACAGTTATTAGGAATATTAAAGCTTTTTTTACAACATTAACCACTTTGCTTATCCTGGCGCAGCCGGGATAAGCAAAGTATACGGGAACCGCATTGCTCAGGTTTACACATCCTGAGCAATGCGGTTACCGCATTGCGGATGTTACAACTGCTCCGAAAACTGCAGCTTGCATGATTTTTCAAGCAGGCTACAGAGCCGGATGTGGTAACCGGATTGCATGCAATCCGGTTTTTATAATGGGCTCCTATGAGGAGTGTTTCCTGATGCGGTTTTGAGCTTTTTAAAAGCTCAAAACCAGATCAGGATTTGAAAAATCAAGCGCAGATGTGACCCCAGCCTAAAAGAATTTTGTTTCCTTCTGGCCTAATATTAATGCTATAGATTCAGTTTCTCATCTGTCTGGTTCCAGGGCTGGCCCTTGCTTCTTTCTACTATGGCCTTCTCCTTTGACAGTAGTCCACCTGAGTAACTCAGAAAAATTCTATGACATCATCCTGGCTTTGATACTACAAATGTTATCTTCGAGCTATGTCTACTTTATTAGGCTTCTACTCCTACCTCAAAGCAAGCAAGTAAGGCCCTTTTCACATCTATGCGCTCCTACACTAGGCTGCCCTGCGCCAGCGCAAATGCAAGCGCAGGGCCATTTAGGGCTTGGGGCAGCCTAGTGCAGGAGCGCATGCATGCCCTGCATTAGCGCTCAGCTGCGCTCGGTGCCCCCATTATCTCCTATGGCCGAGCACAGCTGAGCGTGCGCTCTGCCAGTGAGAAGCGCAAGTGAAGGTGGCAGAGCGCACGGCGCATGCGCCTGCTCTGACACACCCGGAAACGCCTCATGGGGCATTTCCGGGTGCGTCAGAGCGGGCGCATGCACCGTGCACTTTGCCAGTTTCACTTGCGATTCTCACTGGCAGATCGTGCGCTCAGCTGTGCTCGGCCATAGGAGATAATGGGGGCACCGAGCGCAGCTGAGCGCTAATGCAGGGCATGTATGTGCTCCTGCACTAGGCTGCCCCAAGCCCTAAATGGCCCTGCGCTTGCATTTGCGCTGGCACAGGGCAGGAAGGGCAGCCTAGTGCAGGAGCGCATAGATGTGAAAAGGACCTTACACTCTTCAAGTCTCCAGTTTTCTGCTGCCACACTGCAAATCTGGGGTTTACTATATCCTCTTTAGAAGTCCCAGCTTGCATACATTTCTTCTATTAACCATTTCCTTGCTTGACAAGACTAAATTTATTTATCTACTGTATTATACCTGTGATTACCATTGGCCAGCTTCAAGATATCAGATTTTATTTCGGTAATTACCTGCATCCCGGCTGGAAGATACCAGTTTCTGATACAGCTGATATTCTCATGTATATCCAAACACCTAAAGCTGGAGTTACACATACTGATGTGCCAGCGATCCGATCAACGATCCGACCAGACCGAGATCGCTGGAACATCGGTATGTGATCGCTGGTGAGATGCCATACAGGCAGACTCACCAGTGATTCCCCAGCGATGCGCCGACACCAGACGGCTGCAGGGATCTATCGGGTGTCTCGGGCGCAGCATGGGGATCGCTGGTTGTTGCCCCTGTCACACGTGCCGATGCATGCGAGGCAGCGGGAGACCAGCAATCAAAAAATGGTCCCAGCCATCGATCAGCGAGCTCATTGCTGGTCGTTGCGTAATGTCACACACAGCGACATTGCTGGGGAGGTCCCAGCAATGTCGCAAACCCTGTGACGTTGGAGCGATATTGTTATCAATATCGCTACATGTAACCCGGCTTTAACTCTGGTTCCTTTGTGCTACCTAGTCTGCTTGTTTCTCTTCCATCCTGTGTACCCTGCTGTCATGGTCCTCACCAATCCAAGTGGTTTCCATCAAAACTCTTTTAGCTGCAGCATCATCTGTGTTGTACACTCAAACTTATGACTCATCAGATGAGCCGTTAAAGAAATTGTGCAGTACAAATCCATAAGCCTGAAGTCACTCTATAAGACTGCAGATTTATGAATCCTTACACTGCACAAACTGTGATGTGAAAACTCGCTAATGTCATAGCTGGCAATGGCAGTGTGGTGGCCATGAGAATACAATTTGTCTATTTCAAGCCACATAGATAAAACTGGAATGGTATCCACGGTCCGCGCTGCTGCTCTTTATCCAAGGAATTCATAAGAGGTTATTACCATCAAAAGTTCTTTATTTCATCACACCAACGCGTTTCAGTGCTGTCCCAGCACCTTCCTCAGGGCAACTGAGGAAGGTGCTGGGACAGCACTGAAACGCGTTGGTGTGATGAAATAAAGAACTTTTGATGGTAATAACCTCTTGTGAATTCCTTGGATAAAGAGCAGCAGCGCGGACCGTGGATACCATTCCAGTTTTATCTCCTGATTTCCCGCGGTTTTGTGGCGTTGGTGGAGGTTCTGCAGCAGCTGCCTTATGCTTTTAAACTGGTTGTGGGTCTCACAACCATAAAAGGTGAGTGGATACCCTTATAATCCACATAAGAACTATAGTGTCTGTTTGAAAGGGCACAATCTGCGCCTCTTGTATCTCCCTTTTTTTCTAGTTTCTATTTCCAGCCACAGTCTGACCAGAGGGAGAATGCAAGAGTATTGAGCAAGCTCGTGCCCCTGTAGTAGAAATGTAGCCAAGAGTATTCATCTCGCACCGGTCCCGGCTCTGACATCGGCAAAACCTCAAAGCACACAGTTTATGGAATGTGAGACTTTACAAGTCTGCAGTCACTTTTATTAAGAATGTCATAACCAAACTACAAGATAATATTAATAGCAGTTTTATGTTTAGAACGATAAAATACAAATCTATTACTCTTATACTATAATGGCTTAAATTAAATCCTGTATGCATTTTCCTATAGGCATTTATTTTTTCACCACTCAGAAGGGTGACAAATAGATCAGGCAACAACCTCCACCAACGTTTCATTTTAACCAATGGTAAAACAGCTGCAGCCTTGGCACTGAAACCTTGTGTCTGCCATTGCATTTTACAGTTAACAAAATTCAATCTTGGAACAGCAGGAGGGGGAAGGCACTGCTCTCAGACAACCAAAAATCTCCCCTTAGTCCTGGAAGTTCATTATCGCCTCTGTAAAGCATGACGGTGGTGTGAAATGGGTTAGACGCACGGATGCCTCTGTTAACGGCCAAAGCTGAAAAAAAAATAAAGAAAAAATAAAAAAAAAAAAAAGTCGCACATCATTAGGAATGGAATAAACGACACAGAGGCACAGAGCAGAAATGATTTGATTAGCAATTTCCACTTTTGAAAAGACCTGGAAAAGAACCAAATGACTATAGAGAAGGTGTGATGGAGTTCTTAATTGCTGTAACTGCACAGGGAGAAGCGATGATTTGTGACATATAATACAGCACAGTACGCTATTGCTAATAACTGTTAATTAACTGCGGCAATGATATACTCCAAATGCACATACACGTTACTATAATTTCTAGATTAAAAGCTGCCCCATTTAAAATCAGAAGCATGGTGGATAAATTGAGTGGCACCTCCAACCTCTTAAAGCTCAGTTAAAATCCTACATTGAGAGAAGTGTCCAGGATAGAAGAGATACCCACATGTCAGTGTGAAGCAGTTACTGCGTAAGCTTGTCCTCAAGAGAAGCACTTATTAATTCTGAAAGGCTGTTTTTGCACCAGACCATCTGGCTTTGTTCGGATGGTTTCAGCGGTTGCTGGCGAGCAGAGATTCACATTGGCCCTCATCATAGAATTGCTGCTAGCTATGATACAATCTTCATCAATTTTCTATTATTTTCATTTGTTAATTTATAAATGGTGTCACTTCACAGAGATTGAATGATCTTACAGAATTGTGTCAGTGCGGCTCTCCAAAATAACGGCAATTAAAAGAACCTCGGTATCTACTGTGCCTCAATTTTGTGAATATAATTATATTAACTTAAGTATCACAAAAAATGCTTATCGCTCAATTTATGTCTCTAGGACCATTGACTTACTAAAAAATATCTACTTCTAGAGAGTACAAACAAGTACTATTATTTTAATCTACATGATTAGATTACAATTGTCAGCCTATCACACAGGATTAGAAATTATAACAGCTTTCTTCCGGAAACAGCGCCTCCTTTGTAGTGTTACAGTGCCAAATATCACTGTTCAGCCATACATAATGATTTTTACAGGATTAAAATGAGGCTAAGCTGCAATACTAAATGCAGTCAATGGACAGGTTGACATTCTTTTTGAAAAAATAACAGACAAAGATGTGCATCCCCATTACAGTTGAATGACACAATCCTAAAACAAATCAAGTTCACTTAAATATACTCCAAAATTAGAATCCATCAGAATAGCTGATTGATACAAGTAAGCAGTTTAAAAAAAAAACCAATAAGTATTTAAGTATTATACTCACCTCTTCTTAGCACTCCCTCATCTGCCTTACTATCGCATTCCTGGCTCAGTTTTGCACTTTTTGGACTTTTGAACTACTTCTGATTAGACCTTACATAAGCTCATGGGGTGCAATGCTTGAGATTGTTGTCAATGGGTAACGATTGTAGGATCAGGTAGGGAGCTATGACAGTGGGGCAGTTGTGAAGAGGGAATGGAGGGAGGTGAAGAGAGGTGAGTATAATAGTTTATTGTTTCTTTAAGCACTTCCCACAAGACTTGATTCACACCGCATTTGCTCAAATCAATTGAATACTGTGAGATCTGTTAAACTCTAATCCCCTTATGGTACGTCACACCTGCCGACGTCGCTAGCGACATCGCCGAAAAAGTGACGTATCAGCGATGTCGCTAGCGACGTCGCGCTGTGTAAACTAGCGGCGCGACCACGTTTTATCGCTGGTCGCAGGTTGACAGGTTTACGGGAAGAACCGTTAAACCTGTCAACCGGCGACCTGCGATAAGGCTGGATCGTGTGACATCGCCAGATCGATGTCGGCGGCGATCCAGCCTATACCGCAGCGTTGCTGCGGATCGCTCGCTGGGCTGAGCCCAGCCCAGCGAGCGATGTCACTGCCCCGCATCGCTGCGGTGTCGCCGGCCGCAGCAATGCTGTGTGACAGCTGGCCAGCGATGTCGGAACCGAGCGGGCACCCGCGCATCGCTTCCGACATCGCTGGCCAGATCTTGCTGTGTGATGGCACCATTAGTCTGTGACAGCTTTTTGTGTTGTTTTTACATTAGGTGTTAATTTATTCAGTGCCAGCAAGGTTAATGTGCTTCCTTTGCTGATAGTACTAGGAAGGCTTCCTGCAGCATGTGTCCACTCCCACCTCTCCTTAAGTAGTCATGTGATACTTAAGCTGTTGTCCGTGATAGCTCATTGTACCTAAACCTGCCTGCAGAGTGTAGGTGTATTAGCCACTTCTGTTTGAAGATCAGGCGACCTTATACCGTTCCCCTGTTGCTATCATAAGTAATGCAGCAGATTCTAAGTAGTGTACTTTGAAGGCGGGAGATTTACATTTCAGGTCTTTCAGGGGTCCTGTAAATGATATTTTAGGTTCCAGCCTCGTTCCTCAGGGAGGAACAATATGTGGGCATTATTGTCTCCTTTCTTAAGAGGGATCCCCAGTCCTGGTCCTTCTCTCTACCGACCAATTCTCCATCTTTACAGTTGGTAAACAGGGTTTGGTGGGTTTGGCCCTCATTTATGGAGACCCTGACAGCGTCTACCTGTCAGTGTTAAAACTACGTAGGCTCCAGAAGGTGACATGGCAAGCAGAGGAGTACTGTGCAGAGTTTTGAAGATGGGCCATAGACACCCAATGGAATGATCCAACTCTTAGGAGCCAGTTTTGTCGTGGGTAACCTAGTAGGTTCCAGGATTCCATGGCTCGGTACTCTACTCCAAAAATGCTGGAGGCACTTATGTTCCTTTTCATCAGAGTAGATTAATACCTCAGGGAAAGATCCACCTGGCCTCTATCCCCTGTTGTTCTTCCCATGGAGGTGGCCGCACAATTGCTAGCTAAGGAACAATGCACTGGGGGGGCCTTGAGTGTGCTCCCTGGTTGTTCACTATGGGTTGGGGGCATGCTTTTATTGTGGCATAAAGGACACTTTATTGGGGTATTGCCACCTTTACCCAAACCAACATTTAAGAAGTCATCTCCCGCAGGTCATGTAGAGGATGGCGACCTGGGCATATTTCCTCGGTTTTCCCTTCTGTTCCAGCTAATAGTCTTCTGGGACAAAGAAGGAATTCCATTACCTTATATCAGGACTGTGCTAAGCGTCGGGCTCCCCTTCATAGTAGTAAAAGGGAGTAGTTCACACTGGGATCTCTGTTCCTGAATGTATAGTACCTAATCCATTTTTTTCTGAGGGAGATGTTCGCAATTCACCAACTGAAAAGCAGGCCCACTCTGGTTGCTGTGAGGAAGTGTGTATACATTTACTTTGTTCTCTCCTCTGTTCTGCGTAATGTGAACAAAGTGGAAAGCGGGAGAGAGGGGACACAATTCATTCCTCAGGACAGATGCTTTCAAGATCTATGGTTGAGTCCAGGCGTAGTGGTGGAGTGGGAGTGGGCATCTCATGCGAACCTCGTGTCCCTGTAGGTGGGAATTGCAAGGTCGAGATGACGTCTCTGTTGTTATATGTCCTTCAAGGTGTGTCATTGCCTTCTAAATGCTTGAGTGGTAATACATTTGTGTAGGTCCTGACCTGAGTGTGAATGAGTATGTTTGGGTCTCCACTAAAAACATCAAGTGGAGCAGTCTGTTTGGGACTCAGAGCTCGAGGGTTATCGGTCCGTTTAGGGTGATGGCTATTGTTAACTCTATGACGTATCATTTGAAGCTAGCCCAGTACTAGATTTTCCCAACGTATTCACATATCATTACTTATGAAATGGGCCATGGCTAGTGAACTGATTGTTTTACTGTGACCATCTAGCAGTGTTTTTTACATACTTTGAGGGTCAGTTATTTAATGCTGAACTACTGTAGTTTGCAGTTCATTTTTAGGTGTTGTCTGGATAAGTCCAGTCTTGAGGTTTCAGAGTCTCCTCATAGAGAATGGGGTACTGTCAGGAGTCTGTGACAGCTTTTTCTGTTGTTTTTACTTTGGGTGCACCTTCACTGGTAGTGCTAGGAAGTTGTGCTGCAGTGTGTGTCCATTCCCACCTCTTCTTAAGTAGTCTTGTGATCCTTCAGCTGTTGTCTGTAATAGCTCATTCTACCTGGTGAGTCTGGAGAGTCGAGGTGCTTTAGCCACTGTTAAAAGCCTGATCATCCGACTTGGTGTTGTTTCCCTGCTGCTATCAGGACCAAAGCAGCAGATTTTAAGTAGTGTACTTTTTTCTTTTCCTGTTCTTTTTGGTTTAGAGTGAGAGCTATTCCAGGGTATTCTCATGAGATATGGTTATGATGGTGGCTCAGATATTGTCACATTTAGGCGTACCTCTGGTTAAGAGAAAGCGCAAGGTCCCAGTTGTTAAGGGACAGATCAGGCTTCCCTTTCCATCGAGTTGTATTTAACTCTACTATTTCGTGAACGTATCATAGTGTCTGTACAATGGGGGAAACACTTTGAAAATATAAATACTTTGTCCTGAAATTAGATAGGAAGATAAAATCTAGGCAAGTTCAACTTGCCTAAGACCTGAAAAGTTTGGACGCACCAAAATCTTCATATTGAGGTTTTGTCAATGCTCCAACTGTGTATGCGCTTCATTTCCCTGACCCAGACCTTTACTACAATTTACTTACGTTGTTGCAAGTTTGTGCATCTTTCAGCCTTAAGATTTGTCTTAAAGTGAACCTGTCACCAGGTTTTCTCATATAAACTGCAGCAACCACCAGTAAGCCCTTGTATAGAGCATTCTGGCGTGCTGTATACAAGTCCCCAGGCCAATCTGTATAACATGAAAATAGGTTTTATTATACTCACCTGCAGAATAGTCCAGTCCAATGGGAGTCATGGTCTTCATCTGACACCTCCTCTCTTGGGTGGCTGAGCTGTTGGACAACTAGCCTATTCTGCAATTCCATGCTTAAAAGGGACCTGTATGGAATATGTTTTGCTTTTGTGGATTTTAAGTTAAATTGCTAAAACATCAGTGGAATAACACAACTGCTTTGGAAGATTTATTTACATTATTTAATAGACGGCTCTAAGACTTTACGCTTCCAGTGAAATGGTTGCATTGTGCCGATTCCTAATCATTTTCTTGATGAACTTGTCTATCATCTAAATGTATTCTAGTCAGAGGCGTACCGGCATATAATACATGATGGAGTTACACCTTCTATTTCCAACACGGCATACAAAACAAAGCAGATGAAATTTTGAATGCTGCACAAAAGAATTATTACGCTGTCATAGATTATATGCTTAATCTTTCCTGGCAACTTTTTTACATTTCTAAGAGTTATGGGTTTGAAAAGTCACAGCTAAGATTACTTAATGAGCATTTGCCACCCTGGAAGTGAAAGCAGTTCGGATGTGTTTCAGTCAGCTGTTAGCTTTATTGCCTCTCCTCTGTACTAAAAGTGACAAGTAGAACACATTATAGAGAGCTCAGATGTGTTATGTAGATGAAGCCTGCAGCAATATCTGCCTGCTCTCTATTATTTATGATGTCTATATAATACAATGGACTGAGATTTAAACCATTGTGATGCAGTTTGTTTTCCAGGGGTGCTAAAGTACAGCACATTTTACTGAGAATTGCATCTCTGTTACATATTAATCAAATCTATCTTACATGCAGCTCTTATGCTGTAAAATAAAAGCTAGAAAAGATTAAAGCTTTTGGCTTTTTCTCAGCTGTCAAGGACTGGCAATAAAATAATAATACAGGCTTCTAAATAATGTGTGTGTGACAGCTCTTTGCTCGGTATTACAATCTTTTATGGAGGTTAACTACAAAATAAGTTCCAGTGAGTGATTATTCCGGGCCTGCGCCTCTTGCAGTAATGCAATGTACTTCATAATTCTTAGGTTGCTATAATTGCAGAAGTCCATTGGTTCAGCTATAGCTAAAAGTGGCACCAAGCGGACAATAATAAAACCTTTCTAGACATGGCAATCTTTTTGTGAAGCTGGGAAGCATTAAGTTTTACCACCATCTTTATATGGAATGAGGAAGAAAACAGCCCTTGAGTCAACGTTAGCCTATCTAAAGGCTTGGCCTTCTCGTAAAGGATGGTTATGAGTGGTAATAGCACAAACTAGCTTAGATGATATGCTATTTTCACCCCTCACTGAAATTGTACTTTTCCATGTCTGGACTCATACAACTGATATGAAGTCTGTTTGGCATAGCACTGTGTCTGTGTATTATATCTCACCTGTTGAGGTGGATCCTCAAATTCCTCAGACGGATTGAACCTGTTTTGCAGCATGAACTGGTGACATTGGTGCAGCATGAAGAACCAAACAGAACAATGGAAGCTGGGGTGGCAGAATGGTAACAGGAGGGGCAAGCAGTAATCACGGGACCCAATAAAGCAGAGTTGAGAAAACAGCAACCGGTTTTACATATGTCACAAGTAATAGTCAACAATGAAACAGTGGAGACTCAGCAATGAGAGAGCAATGATATGTCAGAATTGAATATGTGAAAAAGTAGAGAAAAGGTAGAGCTGAGTTTGTCACAGAACTCAATGCAGAGCTGGCAATAGTGCAGAACAGTTAACTCAGCAATATAGAAGAGGTGAGCAAGTCACAGGCATGGCAGCAGTATGGCAATGTTTACCCACCGGTGACAACCTGATGTGGTTAGGAACAGAGATTGACAGTAGAAGGCTAGGGACGATTTTTTTTCACACTCGTCATCCATGTGCAATAAGTGTGCTGTCCATATGCAATCTGTTTTCTTACACAACAGTTATTAGTTACTTACAGGAACATTTATAGTTTCCTATCCAGTGGAATTCTTATTTATGTATAAAATATCATATGATATACTGTGGCTCTGTATGGCATCTGATATTTCTCACACCCATACAGTTGAATGGGTAAGTCTTATCTGATTTCAGAGTCAAATCACAGCATGACAAAGCCATATGAGAACAAAGAGTTGATTAACACTGCCCCATTAACAAACAGTGGTCCAAGAGCAGTACCTTTTTTATCGGTTTGCACTAATTCGATTTACATAGTCGTGTGAGTGAGCCCTTATGAGAATGCACTGTTTAGTACAGGAGATCCAGAAGAAGTGAGTACAATTGTGCAGGTTTTTTTTTTTATTTTGGAGCTATATAGCATCCATGCACTACCATATTGACTGCCAGACTCTTTGTGTGCAGAGATTTTCAACCTTAGACGTAATCTTTAATTAGATGGCTGTTGGCCAAACGCTGTCAGCTGATTGTTCAATCGACAGCTATCTCAGCATGCTCTCCCATACACAGATAGTAATAATAATAATTGTAATAATAATAATCTTTATTTATATCACGCCAACATATTGCACAGCACTTCACAATTCAGAAGGTAAGCTCAGTCCACCATACACTCCATGTTCTCTATAATCGAGCTGCTGCCAAATATCTTTGATGGGCTTGTGATGAGCAAGTGTAATTGTTACTATTCGATACTCGCACTGTTCAGATAGAACAGTATTCGCAATATTCGCTACTCGGCGAGTAATGCAGGTGTTCGTGAGTGATGTGTGGATCGTGAACGATCTGACACATATTGCCAGCTCCCTTCAGTACACAAGGGAGTCGGCAACCCAGTGAGAGTAGATTGAATGTTAGGGTCTCTCTGGGGGGGCACAGCAAGGTGTTGTATTCAATGAAAACGCCAAAAAGCACACCCTCCTGCCCTGTCTCGGAAAGACTCATTTTATGGCCGGATGTGTGTGGGAGGAGCCGATCACTAATTGACTAACATTGGTCTCTTTCTTCAGACGAGAACGCGAGTATGGAAAACTGCTCATTACGAGTATAGCGATTACGAATATTTCGATACTTGCTCATCCTTACTGATGCCAGCTTATCTCAGGGAAACAAAAGGATTAGTAAATCCAAAATCAAACATGTAGGATGTTTAACCCCCTCCCCTCCCCCCCGACAATCAATTGTCTGGGACTCCCAGACACATTAGCCTGCCATCTAAACCCGTTGTTATCAGCAGGTTTGGTTGACACTAGTGTAATGTGTATGGGGGTTTTAAGCGTACCTCCATATGAAATTGCAGTATTACGAAGTTTAGACTTGGCCTGTATAATGGCTCCTTAGCAAACAATGCCATATTTGGGTCGTGTGCATTGCTGTTACAATGCAGAAAGTCATCAGGGTACGGAATTTGTTTGTTTGGCTGTTTTTTTATTTCAGGAGATTGCATTGTGTATTGGCTGGCTATTAGTGAACAAGACCATCAGCTATTAGGACTAATTAGACTTTTATAACTTTTGAACATAGAATGTGAACCAAAATGTCCCCACCTGCCTCCATTAATATATGAGGTATGTGGAACTTTCAAGATAGTAATAAATATTAGAAAAAGGGATTTTCATTTAGGTGAAACTTAGTGGAAAACAGAAGCTGAATGACCTTTAGGAAATGCACAATCCATGATTGATTCAGCAACACTCAATTATACAATATAGGAAGGAGAACCATAGTCACAGTGTTAATGTGTACAAAGGCACGTTCTACAGAATGCAATATTTTACTGACCTTTAATATAAACTGTAATCAGAGAGAATATAACAACTATGACCACTGTGTGAAGACCTTTGAGAAGTTAATTTTCTTATCTATCATTGTACAGATTTTATTAACTTATTGTGAAGCTGTCGGATACTGTATCTTGCAAATGAAAGATAATTCAATAAGTTTCAAATATAGTTCTTTTGATTAGTTTATAATAGTTATTTAATTATAGTGTCAATACATGCAATCCTTTAATAATAGTTAACTGTACTTATTTGTCAAAGCGCATGTGCTTGCATATTAACTTGGGTATATAATAATTTTTGATTACTTTGGGTGATAATTGCATTATGTGCTGTATTTACTCTTGCAATTAATCCAGCATTCATCATAAATGGTGTTATAGGTCATTAATGACTCACTGAACATAATTATAACACGTCTAATGCTAAAACTTTAATTTATCATTGTTTTTGGTAATGGGAAACATGTAGCTTTTCAACTGACCCAAATTTCTTATTATTCGGCTATATTTTCTTTCACCATTGTTCAGTGTCTCATTCGGGTAGTAAAGGAGTAAGGTTATGTGCCGACAAAAGTTTTTAGGTGCAAACATTTTCTGTGGCGAAGACACTTCTAAACTGCACCTTGTGCCAGAAAAATGCACCAATAATGCAACGCATTTTTGGTACATTGTTGGTGTGGCTTTCATGCATTGTTGATGCGTTTTTTGATGATGCGTTTTTTCCAGAATTTTTAATGACAGGAAGGGTTGAAAAATGCTACTCATATGCCAAAAGAATTGACAGGCTCATTTTTCTTCTCTGGACACAAATACGCTGCAAATCTGCAAGAAAAATAAAGCATCATTGGCACAGCACTTCAGAATTCTCATAGACTTTGCTGGGTGAAGGATACACATAGGCTTTTGTGACAAAAAGTAACACAAAATGCGGCAAAAACGCATAAAAAAACCACTCCGTCGGCACATAGCCTAGAGGTGTTTTTTAGCTGAAAGTCACATGAATCAGGAAAATTTGCTGGATTGGCTGGTCATCTTCTGACTCCCTTCCTTGGAATTTCTGTGCTTGATACATTTATTTTTGGTGGGGATATTTACACTGCCAGGGGTGTCAGACAGCAGCTTTGTCCTATCCCCCTCTTGAATGTTGAATTGACATGAACACTTGGCTAAGAAGAGCTCTCATGTGTATGGAAGTGTTGGGAAAGATATCTGCCTGCCAAACAAATGCTTGGCCACAAGCGTGTATGTTTATGGCCAATTTTGGGGTGGACATATATCTTTCGTGTAATCTGGGCAGCCACAAAAGGACCCAACAGGCCCACTTCTACCTCCAATATCAGCTGGAATTGTGCATTGCAATGAACAATTAGACAGCAAAGGCCCCAGATATTGTTATTGGACATGGGCCCTCTTCTTTATCCAATCCGGGGTCAAATTAACACACCACTACTTTCACTTATTATGACTTTGTGTTGTTGCTGTGACTAAAGGAATCCATGTTGATTTTATGCTTCATTGCATTTGAAAGAAATATGGCAAACATGGATAAAGTGTGATGAACTGTAATAATTTTTCATCTGTCATGTAGATCTTTTTAAACTAGACAGAAATGATCATAAATAGTCTAAAAAATCTAAGCGAATTATAGCAAATAGCATGTAAAATTTTGTTATGTAAGAAAACTAATATTACAGTCAATGAATGATGATAAATAGAGAATGCTTTTCTGTCACCATACAGCCAGTAGAAACTAAATTTGTCTTCAACTGGTCACATACCTATGTAACTTTTTCATATTTCCATATTGTCAATATATTATAAAGATAATGTTTGCGACATATTTCATGGAGAAGTTGTTGATTGCCAATACTTCTTACCTGTTAGGGCCACTTTACACACACCAACTTCTGAACAGATCTCTTGTTGCAGTGAAATCATGGACACATTGCTCCATTTTGTGGCTGCGGCCCTTAGGCTACATAGCCATCTCTCCAAATATAACACACATGCTGGGCCAGAATGGCTGAACAAGCATGTGCTCTGTATGTGGAAAGAGAAATAGAGATGAATGATTCGTTTAAAGTTCAGTTGGGTTTGGGTCGCCGAACTTCCCGGTTTTAAGCAAGCCTGTTCTGGTTCGGAGTTTGGGTGCTTTACATTTGCAAAGCACTGGAGTGACCATCACTGTAGTTGGGTACAGTTGGTGCTTGGCCCAGTGTGAGCCATGTGCAGTGTTTGATTGGCTCGCACTGGGCTTAAAAGCACAGCTTTTGTGTGTAGTATGTGTCCAAAATAAATTCAATAATAAATAAAAACCCTCCCACCCCAGAAGTGTTTTATGTGTTTCTGGGTGTATTTGGACAGAGAGCTGAACTGCCAGTCAGTTGTTTCCATTGAGGTTTGGATAAAGTTGGGGTCACGAACAGTGCGCTGAAAAATTAGGCTGTACCGCCTGAACCCAAATGTCAAAAGTTTCACTCATCTCTAGAGAGGAGTATGAAAGGAGAACAAATATTTGAAATACAAGCAAATTTTACAAATCAGAAGGAAATCCTCATATTGGGGAATGGCAGGTTTTGGAATGGCGGGTCACCTGATAGTTATCCAGTCACTTTTGGATCACGGCGCCTCTGTGAATAACACAACCATTACTAATTCTACTCCCTTAAGAGCAGCCTGCTTTGACGGGCATCTGAAGATTATGAAGTAATAGGATCAACTTTTTCTTTTCCCACCCAAGCCACATATCTTTGTGTGTAATGCAGCAGACATATAAAACAAAAATTGTCTTTAAAGAGAACCTGTCACCCTGCCAGGGCCTAGTAAAGTAAAAATGCCAACTTCAGCAGCACTAAGACTGCATTCTGTGAAGGTGGCTCTTATCTCTATACCCCCCCAGGGACACCAAAATAAAGAGTTTTATAAATTTCACGTAATGTATGCTAATACCTCTATTAGGTCCAGGAGTTATGTTCTCTCCCCAGGACCTAAACGCCTCACTACAGTCCATCATCCTCCTCTGGCCTCCGGGCGCCGCTCCTCTATTCCTCCACACGTCATCAGCGCCTGTGCTATCCATTCAGTTCTCGGGCATGCACCGTGCGCGCTGCCTGAGAACTTAGATCACATGATCTCCTGAGATCGCGCCTGCATGTAGCACAGGCCCCAGATCCCGTCCTGCGGTGTGTTATGGTGTATTCACACTGCAGGGCTGGGAATCTGGCGCCTGTCCTCATTTCCCTCCTCCTCTTTCCTCCCCACCCCGCAGTGTGAATACATCATAACACACTGCAGAGCGGGATCTGGGGCCTCCGTTAGATGCAGGAGTGATCTCAGGAGATCATGTGATCTAAGTTCTCAGGAAGTGCACATGGTGCATGCCTAAGAACTGAATGAAGAGCACAGGAGCCGATGACATGAGGAGGAATAGAGGAGGTGGTGCCCAGAGGTCAGAGGAGGATGATGGACTGTAGTGAAGTGTTTAGGTCCATGGGAGAGAACGTACCTCCTGGACCTAATAAAGTCATTAGCATACATGGAGAACTGAATGAAGAATGCAGGCGCCGATGACATGCAGTGGAATAGAGGAGGCGGTGACAGGAGGCCAGAGGAGGATGATGGACCGTAGTAAGGCGTTTAGGTCCTGGGGAGAGAATGTACCTCTCGGGCATAAAAAAGGTATTAGCATACACGATTGGAAATTTATAAAACTCTTTCGGTGTCCCTAGGGGGTTTAGAGACAAGAGCCACTTTCACAGAATTCAGCCTTATAATAATAATAATAATAATAATAAAGCTTTATTTATATAGCGCCAACATATTCCGCAGCGCTTTACAATGTAGGGGTTAGAGTACAGAAAATATAATACAGTAAGTAATTACAGTAGAGAACAAATATAGTACAATAATTGGATACAAAACAATAGGCATGGAATCAATGTAAAAAAGAAAATACAATAAATAAAGCAAGAAATGAAGTTGACCCTGCTCAAAAGAGCTTACAATCTAAAACGGGATAGGGGTTGCACAAGGTACAGGGGCTTATTGCACTGATGGTCCAGGCATCTTAAGGAAGTGGGGCATAGGACTAAGCTTACATGGATGGTCATTATACAATCTGTGTAGACCTTTTTGGTTTGGTGGAGTTTGTAGAGGAGTAATGTCCAGAGGGATAGCCCATTCACTGTCTACAGTACAATGGACTTCTATTAGGGAGTATGATAGGCCGCCTTAAAAAGATGCGTTTTTAGGGATCGCCTGAAGCCATGCAAGACTCTAGAGATATTCTTCAGGTGTAAGCGACAGGAGCGGACGAGAGATTGCGTGTGGGAGGAGAAGGAGAGATCGGTGTCAAACATAACACCCAGACAACGAGCCTGCTGCCTAGGCGTTATCGTGGTGCCGCAAACTTGTGTTGAAGGTGGCTTTTTTACTTTAATATGCCCTGGGGGTATGACAGGTTCCCTTTAAATCAGGGGTCTCAAACTCCAGGTCTCGAGGGCCGCACACAGTGCAGGTTTTCAGGATTTCCTTAGAATTTGACAGTTGGTAATTTGATTACCGACTGTCAAATTCTATGGAAATCCTGAAAACCTGGACTGTGTGCGGCCCTCGAGGCCTGGAGTTTGAGACCCCTGCTTTAAATCAAGCTGATCCATCAAAAATCAGTCAAGCTTTTCCATTATATATGGCTCCTTCTCTTCTGTGGATCTTATGCTTTATTTTATTGCCTATACTTCATCCCACCATGATTCTTGGAAGCGTCTGTTTCTACTTTTTAAATTCAGCAATAAATAGTCAAATGAACACCAGGAATGATCTACATGTCATTATTGTGTGATTCTTTTAGAGAATACCTACTATAAATTATTTTCCTAACATAGCATATTGCTTTTTATTTTTTAAGAAAAAAAATGATCAATACAAATAAGAACGCTAAGCTTGCCACAAGATTGCAATTTGCTGTCTGCTTCATGCTTTCCTATAAATAGTAGAAAGACCTGTACTATCTAGAGTGCTGATTATTCAAGTGCCATTATACCAAACTGCTGAATGACTTTGATTGCGTTTGATTAAGTATGAAATATGTTTTGAATCCAGCTTACCCTCAGTCACCCTCCTTCCATAATGATAATTAGGTTTCTCAGATATAGGATATCATATACTGTGGGGAGAAAAGGGAAAGCTATATGGTGATCTGTTCACTAGGGATTTTCAATCCTGCAAGCCCTGACCTGACAGCAGGGCGAGGTGACCTCACACTTGTCCTTCTTATCATTCACTAATAACCATTAGGGACAATAGTGAGATCTCACACCTGCTGTCTACTTAGATAGCATAAGGCCTCAGCAGGGAGTTTGGCAGTAAATCTCCACTTTACATTGCAGTCTTTTGTCACATACACAAACAGAGATAAAAAAAAAACTGTACTCAAGGGAGTCTGAGAGAAGCCATAATGACCAAGGATACCTTCTAGAAGAGAAGAAAAGGAAAATCCTACCAAAGGTTTCTGCTACTCCATCTCTGTATTGACTGCATTTCTAATCAAAGAATCACCCTGATAGGTTCCTCAAGACCAACCTCATAGTTCCCTCAACACCAACTTCATTGTTCCCTCAACAACAGTCTCATAGTTTACTCCACCATATTTTCATTAGCAAATTACTCCAAACTTTGTAGATTATGAAATTCCATACCAATTTTATGACTCTCAATCCTTTCTTTTACTTATGGCGGATAACCTCTTATGTATGGGACGTAGAAACATGGAAAATATCTAAATAATTGCACTAAAGGTATCTAAACCACAATGGTAATTTAAGGATTACAGACAATATAATGAGAACATAATGAAAAACACAGATCATGAGTTACTTGTTTTATTTAAGAACTTGAAAGAAGTATGTTTATTGGATTACTAATGAGTATCCCATTCATATGTAAACTGTATAAGTAGCTCCACATGTGACTGTGGTCTGTAAACCTTCAGGATACTCTTCAGAAGCCATGCCGTTCATTAGCGAAGGTTACCATATCACAAGTAAATAAGCTAAGGATATTCTATGGCAGAGTTCCCCAAATCCAGGCCTCAGGGGCCACCAGAAGTGCATGTTTTCAGGTTTGCCTTAGTATTGCACAGGGGTTGGAATCATCACCAGTGCAAGTGATTCAATTATCACCTGTGCAATACTAAGAAGATCCTGAAAACCTGCACTGTTGGCGGCCCTCGAGGCCTGGAGTTGGGGACCTCTGTTCTATGGCCTCCAGTGTCCTAACTATGCCTAAAAATGATGCTGTTCTTCCTCTGAATAGATTGTAGATTAACACCTAGGTAGCACAGTTCACCATATTCCTGCAATATAGTGAGAATTCCTGCCACAAAGCCTAAAGTAGGCTTTAATTGTCAATTGTCAAGGTCATAGTCACCCGAATAACATGGAATGGATACAAGTCTGTCTGCATATACATTTCTGGGTTCTTTTCTAGTGTTCTCAATATCTAAATTATAATCTGTCAATATAATAATGGTAAAATCCAAATGAACAGCAAATGTATATGTTTCATCTGTGTCCTTAATAATCTGTTGTACATCTAGCTATGTATTTACTGTATTTAAGCGGGTAATTATGTATTTATGAAGTCATGTGTATGTGCATGAATATATATATATATGCACCACTTCCAACTCAATGGGGGTCACATTGGCTCAGTGGTTAGCACTGCAGCCCTGCAGTCCTGGGTTTACATCCCACCAAGGATGACATGTGTAAGGAGTGTGTATATTTTCTCTGTGTTTGCGTGGGTTTCCTCTGGGCACTCTGGTTTCCTCCCATATTTCAAAGACATATTGATAGGATATTTAGATTGTGAGCTCCAATGAAGACTGTGATGCAAATGTATGTAAAGTGTTATGGAATCAAAAGCACTATATAGATGAATAATTATTACTAATATTATTGTCCAAGTCATGACAAGAACTTTGATTGTTGTGTAAACATAAATTAGTAAAATGAACTAAATTAATTATACTAAGAAAGCTGATTGGTTGTTTAAATTTCTGTACGTGTTAAGGCCACTTCACACGTTAGGATATAGGTGAACGATATCGTTACCTATGTCACGTGACTGCGATCCTTCCGACATCATTGGTGCATTATCACACCCAAGGACATCGTTAACGATCCTAAATTTGGCAACGCGCAAGTGATGCGGAGAAGCATGTATGAGCAATGTTAAATAGCGGCAGGAATAAGAGAAATATGAACAACATCATTCAAAAAGGTGTCACACTGAACGATGTTGCTTCTTCACAGATCCTTAATTGGACGACAAACGATAGATTTGAGTTCAGGACCTCATTTTTTGGATGCACGTTCCAACGATTTTTACATCCTATATCGTTCGCTTACACGCAACGACGCACAAATGATATCGTTACAACGTTCACAAATCTGTAACATTTCAACGATATCGTTTACGATATCCTAGCATGTGAAGCGGCCTTTAGGCCGGCATCATACCATGGCCAGATCTTATCCGGGGCTGTCAGGGGTCAACCTGACAGCCCCCCGAACTGATCTGGACACAGAACTGGAGGGTCAATTATGCCCTCCCATCCGGTGTGCAGCCGGATGGCTCATTTGCAGCCGCAGCTGCTGATAATTCAGGACCGCAGCTCCTAAACTGTCAGCAGGGGACAGCTCCATGATGCTGAAGTTCAGCACCAAGCGGCGTTGAGCTTCAGCACCCGGTGTCTGGCTCCTGGGTGTGATTCAGCGCCATGGACGCCCATGTTAGGGGGCACCGGATCACACCGAACAGGGAGGATCCGGGAGGATCAGCTTTTTTCCCCCGGACACAAATGATGCGCAAATGTGAACCCAGCCAAATACTCATTGTGGGAACATTGAGTCATCAGATAAAACAGCAGCATAATAGGACTTGTGGTCTTACAAGAGTCAGACGACTGCTATCAGTAGAAGAATGATGTAATAGTGAAGGTAAATTTTTAATCGTGCATTTTTAATACTATGCATCATTAAAGGCGATCCAAAAGCAATAATAATAGTAATAAACAGTGGTAAATTATGTTAAAAATATAATAATTGGCTTTTAAACAGTTGTCGTCATTTTGAACAGTCTATTGCTCTTACCTTGTGCTGATGTCCACTAAATTACCTTGTTATGATAAGAACAGCTACGATTGTACTAGAACAGAATGGTTGTACAATGTAGTTGTAATAATATTAAGATGGAAGCTATTGTAACCAGTCATTTCCAAACGTGCATTGGATTTCATCAGAGCAACAGTCCTTCCCAAGACTGCCTAGAGGTATTAACTCACAGTGAACACAGCTTGTCTCTAAGGACCCTCCTGGCCCTTTCGTCATGTTGTGCTGACATTTTAATCGTGCTTTTGTGGGACCTAGCTGGCAGTTTGTCATCAGGAATAGCACTGTGAGGGGCCAAAGCCGGCTGCTGGTAGAGACGGCTGTGGAGGGAAGAAGTCCATTCTGACAGACTGAGCAATAATCTGAACTTACTGCACTGAGCCTGTGGGACACCAGCAGGACCGCTTTATCTTCTTCATTAAAGTGCGCTAAAAAAAAATCCATTTTCCTTTAAAGTCCCAGGAACAGATGGAGTAAAATTAATTGCGCCATTAAGTCCCGATAGACAATACCAGAGTGGTTTTCTTTCAATGGTGCATGTGTGTTACAAAGTGCTCTTCGTAAAAGGCAATTACTGCAACATTTGCCATAAAATAAAGGTTGCTTTAATGGGCAATAAACACAGGCTTCAAATTTTGTATGAAATGGGTCTCCAAAGGGCGCTGTTATAGGCAGCTCAAAGGCACAACTGACTTTAATATTTTGCCCTGGCTCCAGCTCAGCTAGCTCTGAAAACAATGATTTCCACCCTTGGATATTTTATAATAGAATTATGCATATGGGTATGTGACACTGCATTTCAATCCAGCTTTTCTCTGGGCAGACAGACTGTAGGGAATTGTGATCAGGAAGCAGGCAGAATCGTAGCTGATGGACGCATGCCGCGTGTCATACAACAGTAACACACAACTATTTGATTTCATCGTGTGGCAAAATATCAAAATAAATGTGCATGGTTTTCAGAATATCCCTGGCAAATGCAGGATGGCATAAGCATCTCCATTCTGCTTGACATTTGGTACTCCAGAGCAATAAACATAAGTGGCTTTGGCACAGCCATCTCCTTTTGAAAATAGAAATAAGGAAAAAATCATTCTGCCATTAATTTTCATTTGTCTAAAAATATTTCTAGGAATTGTATTGTTCAGTGCTGGATACCACAACACTCATTCCCTCCAATGTTTGAGAATGTAAGATTGTTATAATCTGTCTAGCTGCGACAATGGAAGACTCATAGCTTTCCAAGAAATATCTATAAAAAAGTAATATTATTTTAGCAACTTGGCAGAGTACAAAATGGTGGGGTTGTAAATGCTGCTTTCTAAACTACGCAGAAATGTTTGTGAGGACCCCAGAATGTAAGTCTGGGGGTTTCTTTTTTTTGCCTCCATTATCAATAACTTATTAAATGCTGGCCACCATACATAATGCCATAGATCATTTACAGTAAGGCTAAGTTCTCATGTCCACTAGACATCTGTTAGAAGAAATCCAGCTGCAATCCGTTGACAAAAAAAGTTGTGCAGACACAACTTTTTTATCCGACAATAACAAAAAAATATTTCATCTGGACATTTTTTTAACATTAAAGTCTATGAATAAATTGATCCATTAAATAGCAACGTTTTCTTCCATTAGAAACTAATTCAGTTAGCAAAAAATGGATGATTTTCAAATGAAAGAAAAACAGATGGCTAATTAGCAGATGCATTTGCCATAGTCGTCAATTTTAATTACCGTAAACAGATCCAGTTGAAATAAGTTTTCAACTTTTGCACAACTTTTTTGTCAATGGATTGCTGCAGGTTCTGTTCTAGCAGGTGATTCCGGACCTGTGAACTTAATCTAAGGGAGGTTTCCACTTCAGATGTATTATTGTTAGTAGCCCATCGTCTTAAAAACCACATATGGTACATATTAGTTGAAAGTTGGTTGAACTTGGCATTTTCAGTGGGATCAGCTGACCATCTAATAATTATGAAAACCTGCATACTGTCCTTCAAGGGATTATGTCGTTTGACATAAGGTTGTTGCTTTTAGAACTGATCTGCCTGTTCACCGAGGTGATAAGCCACTGGCAAGTGATTCTAGGAGCAGTTCTTTCATAGAAAACACTGGAATGCTTGGCTGAGGTATATTTTCTTGCATATGGGGATATTGTAAGACAAGGATGGGGAACCTCAGGCCACTTGGCCTCATGTGGACCTCGATGACCTTTTCTGCGGATCCATGGGCAGATTCCTGGGGACTGCAGTGCTCGGGCTGGCAGCCGTCTATTGCTGACTGCCTGCCCTTTAAATCCAACTTTCCAGTGATCTCTATGCCCCAACCTCAGCCTCCCCAGCGACATATACGTATGCTACCAGCCTCTCCTGTGATGTCTATGGCCCTAGAAAACTTGAAAGAGCAGATGAGAAGCGACATGATCAATATCACCTAACATCATAGCCACACCAAAGAGAAGCAGCTCCTGCAACCACTGTAGGGGTGAGGTGATTGTTTAACCAAGTATAGCAGGGTAATTTTCAAGTTGATAATTTTGTGCAGGCCCCGAAGGATGGTTGAAATTTTCAAATGGCCCCCCGGCAGAAAAAGGTTCACCACCCCTGTTGTAAGAGATTGCAGTCAACTAAACAATAACTATTTAATATGTAAGACAAATTTAGTCCTTGACCATTTCAGAGGATAACATACACTTGATTCTGTACTCAGCTTATTAGAATATTGCTCCATTTTAACCCAGCTAAAGAGAATTCTTTTCACAATCCAGTAGAAAGGCATCTGGTTTTATCCATAAGCTGTGCCTCTATAGTACCTGGGCCTAATTTGATATATCACTAAAATTGTATTCACTTGAATAGGTTATATTATCAAGCTAAATCTCAAGATCCTGTAAAATTAAAGGGGGTTGTCTAGTTAAAACAAGATATCAGCTATCTACAGGATAGCTCATATCTTGCTGATCGGAGGGTGGGAGTCCCACTTTTTTTAACCTCCACCAAGCTGCATGTTGATGATGATAGCGTGAGCTGTCTACATCATCTAAAAGTGCTAACATGGCCTGCAGTATCTCTCCCATCAAGAAACTCTTGGACATCATTAGCTAGAAAAGACAAAGGAAGAAACCAGCACCAACTCTTTCTGATTTTGGTGCCCAAGGGTACCGTCACACTTGGCAATGCACCAGCGATCCCGACAATGATCCAACCTGTTAGGGATCGCTGGTGCATCGCTACACGATCGATCAGATGTCAAACAGTCAGATCTCACCAGCGACGCAGCATCGATACAGCGGTCATTGGGACCCTGTCACTCTCAGGCGTAGTATTGAGAGCGTTGTTCGTTTACCCTGTCAAACACAGCAATGCACGCTGCCCAGCGGGAGCGCAACAGCCAAAAAAAAGGTCCAGAATGGTTTGTAATGATCAGCGATCTCACAGCGGGGGCCTTATCGCTGCTACGTGTCACACAAAGCGAGAACTTGTGACTCAGCAGCAATCTCATTAGCGATCTCACTTAGTGTGACGGGAGCTTACGAAGGATCCTCAAGTGATACGTTATAGACTTAACTCACCAAAATTGTAATAGGTGCTCAGAGGTAATAAGTTCAGGTAGATAATAGAGAGAAATTTGGCACATAATAAATACATTTCTCTTGAAAACATATATATTTATTGAGTAGGCTTATTAATTAGACAAATAATCCAACATTTCAGCCTTAAACAGTAGTTCTTTGTCGTGGATCAAGTGTTATCGTATTTTAGTCTTATCTTGCTAAAATAGATCAACAGGGTCACACAATAGCCTACTATATCACAAGTTAAAGATAAAGAAATGTTATTTTCAATTTGAAAAATTGTCTCAGTTACTAGATCCTATGGGATCAATTAAGGAAACATATGTATATGGACACATAATTTGGTGTCCTTATATTTGGATGTGCTAGTCGTAAAGCTAACTTTGGGAAACTTTGAGTTCCACAAAGTTAGCTTTACGCCTAAGACATTCAATTACAGTATACAGTATTACAGTAGGACACCAAATTATATGTAGCCTCATTGACTGCATGTCAAGGTGTGTACGTGCGTGTGGCACATGCAGGTGGCACTCATACTTGATATTTAAAAAGATATGTTTCCATTTTTTTGTCATTTGCATACAAATAACATGTCTATTGATCTTGTGACTTTTCCTTCTTGTTGCAATTTTAATGTTGAGGAGTATACAAATAGGCACCTAAAATTATCTTCCAGGGAAAGACTGAAGCACCTTGATGATGTAAAAGGTTCACTTATACAAATTTGTGTACAATATCTTTCTACAATTTGACATTTACAGGTTACAATAACTGATGTCATCAACATAAAAGGTGTTAATTTATTGAGGATTATTACAGAAAGTCTGGTATGAATTTTTCTCCCCCTTAAACCTGTGTACACAGTGAAGGAAATAATTATATGATTCCTTGCAGATTTTGTAAGTTTGCCCACTGACAAAGACATGAACAGTAGAGATAAGCAAGTACTAAAATGCTCAGGTGCTCGAAGCTTTGGCCGAGCATCCCAAGATACTCGTGTACTCGGCCAGAGCAACAAGCCCCATGTAAGTCAATTAGTGACAGGCTCCGCCCACAGACTTCCGGCTATAAAATGAGTGTTTCTGGGAAAGGGCGGGACCCAGAATGACCCTAACAATCAATCTGTTCTCTGTGAGGTGCCAGCTCACTATGTGCACTGAAGGGAGCTGTGTATTTGTGTCAGATCGATAATTATTAGCAAGGAGTCCGAGCATCTCGGCGGTACTCGGTGCTCGCTGAGCAGCCCGAGTACCGGGATACTCGTGCGAATACCGAGTAGCGGCGAGCATGCTCATTCATCTCTAATGAACAGTCTATAATTTTAAGGGTAGGTTAATTTTAATAGTGAGATATAGAATATCAAAAATAAAATCCAGAAAATCATATTGCCTAAATTATATAAATGTATTTGCATTTTGAAGAGAGAAATAATTATTTGATGCCCTACCAACCATTAGGAGTTCTGGATCCTACTAACCAGTTAGACTCATCTAATCAACTTGTTAGGCGGCAATCACATTGCGTATTTCTTGGATCCATGGCTATCCGTTGTAAAACTGACAGCCACGGATCCGATTTGGCCTCCATGTATCCCTATGGGTCACGGATCGGATCGAATTTGCCCTTAGTGGCATCCGATTTGTGTTGGATCCGTTTTGGCCCAATTTTTTGCTGTACCCAAAATAGGAGATTGCTCCGATTTTGGGCACAGCGGACCAAATCGGACTGAATTCAATCCGACCCGATCTGCGGCCGTTAACATGGGGACCTATGGAGCACCGGTCCAAGGAAACAGCTGATTGTTCCTCTGACCTGATTTTAGTGTACTGAGCATGCTCAGTACACTAAAATTGTCCTTACCATCTAATTTCACTTCCGCAATGTATATACATACATTGTGGAAGAGAAATTTATTAAAACAAAGGATTAAAAATAAAATAATATGTATGCTCATCTGTCCAGAGAGTCCCCTGACCTGGACAGGTGAGCATACATATTTTTTATTTTTAAACCTTTCTTTTACTAAATTTCACTTCCGCAATGTATGTATATACATTGCTAAAGTGAAAGTGCCCCGCTGCCTCCTGTCATCTCTATCTGTATCCGGATCCGTGATAATCACGGCTCCGGACACAGAAATAGGTCACCTCTTGTGGTGTCCTTTCCTGTCTGTGGGGTCCTGCAAAAAGTAGGATCCCACGGACAGGAAAAAATATGCGATGTGAAACCAGCCTTACCTGCATTAAAGACAGTTGTCTTAAATTGTCACCTGTACAAAAGACTCCAGTCCATACACTTAATTAATTAGACCTCAACAACATGGGCAAGACCAAAGAGCTTTCTAAGGATGTCAGGGAAAACATCCTAGACATTTACAAGGCTGAATAGGCTACAAAACCATAAGTAAGATGCTGGGTGAGAAGGAGACAGCTATTGGTGCTATAGTAAGAAAATGGAAGAAATTCAAAATGAGTTTCAAACGACATTGATTTGGGGCTCAATGCAAAATCTCACTTCATGGGGTATCCAGGATCATGAGAAAGGTGAGAGATCAGCCTAAAACTACACTTTAGGAACTTGTTAATGATCTCAAGACAGCTGGGACCACTGTTACCAAGAAAACCACATGTTACACATTACGCCATAATGGATTAAAATCCTACAGTACCCGCAAAGTCCCACTGCTCAAGAAGGCCCATGTGCAGACCTGTCTGAAATTTGCCAATGAACAGCTTGGTGATTCTGATAGTGATTGGGAGAAGGTACTGTGGTCAGATGAGGCAAAAATTAAACTCTTTGGCATTTACTCAACTCGCTGTGTGTGGAGGAAGAGAAATGCTGCTTATGACCCAAAGAACACCATCCTCACAGTCAAGCATGGCGGTGGAAACAATATGTTTTTGGGGTGTTTCTCTGCTAAGGGCACAGGACTTCTTTACTGCATCAATAGGACAATGGATGAAGCCATGTACCATAAAATTCTGAGTGACAACCTCCTTCCCTCCACCAGGACATTAAAAATGGGTCGCGGTTTGGTCTTCCAGCTTGACAATGTCCCAAAACATACAGCCAAGGTAACAAGCGAGTGGCTCAAAATGAAGCACATTTAAGTCATAGAGTGGCCTAGCCAGTCTCCAGATTTAATCCCATAGAAAACTTATGGAGGGAGCATGGTACATGAGAAAACACAGATATTTTAAGAATCATCATAGGTTCCAATGGGTATATGTTGAGTTAGTGAAAAAACAGAAGCTACACGTACTGGAAACAAATAAATGTGAAAGAAGCATTACTGTAGATATCTGAAATTATTTTATACAATGGTGTAGCTAGAGGCAAAAAAAAATAGAGCACTGCCTTGTCCTTGGTCCAAGGATTTAGAAAAAGGGCTATGTGTCTTTTTGCTTCCCCTTTGGGGTACTTCACACACAACGATATCGCTAGTGACATCGCTGCAACATCACAGGTTTTGTGACGTAACAGCGACCTTGCTATGTGTGACACGTAGCAGCGATCAGGCCCCCGCTGTGAGATTGCTGATCGTTACAAATCGTTCTGGACCATTTTTAGGTTGTTGCACTCCCGCTAGGCAGCGTGCATTGCCATGTTTGACAGGGACAACGACCAACGATCTCAATACCATGCCTGAGAGTGACAGGGTCCCAACGACTGCTGTATGTTTGCTCACACCAGCGATCCCGGCCAGGTCAAATCGTGGTTGTGATCGCTGGAAAGTTGCAGTGTGTAAAAGGGCCCTTAAGGTACCATCATATGCCTCCATATCGCCGGCGAGAACGCTGGCAATTCCTGAATTTGGCGATGTGAAAATACACCGCATGTGCGTAGTGGCGTGTGACTTGGCGATTCTATGGCGAGAAATTGCCGGTGGAGCGTCGCCTGATTGCCCTGCCATGCAGAGAAATCAGGCGATATCCACCAGGCAATATCAGTGCACCTTGGCGTGTGACAGGGCAATATCGAAGTACGCAGCGATCCTGAAATCAATCCCATAGGCGTGCTTGGATAGTGTGTTTTTTGCACCTCATCTGCGGCGATTGGTGGGTGATACTGCGTTCCGATTGGCTGGCAGTGTCAAGGCACCTTATTTGATGACCTGTGTGTTCACACAAGGCTGACGAATGGGAACGCAGTTCCGTCCACCAATCGCAGTGCTAGGGGCGCGGTGAAACACACTCTAGCACACCCCTATCGAAACAGTATGGCCACATCGCTGCTTCGATTGTGGCGTGTGATGCGGCGATGTGTGAAGGGAAGATCGCGTCTTGTCTTCTGCAAGCGATTTTCGGGACGCAGGATCGCCGAAGATCGCACGCTAGATAGCTACATGTGACAGCTCCACAGCGATGTGAAAAAAGTGCCCGAAACGTGCGCGCTCACATCAAATCGCCAGCGATATGGAAGCCATATGGCGGCGTGTGACTGCACCTTTAGACATCTGCCATCAAGGACTCATGCCTCATCATCCTAGCCCTCAACTACACATTTGCCTTAAAGACAACATTCCCCCTTCTACAGAGTGTGATCCCATCAATAAAATTATTCAAGGAAATGACTACTTATGCAGCTTTTAATATGTTTAAATTGTCTTTGAACTGATAAACTATGGAATAAACATTGTAGTGCGGAATAACTAGATAAATATGCTCCAGTAGAAATGCATATCCGGCATTATTACTATTTTCATAATCCACAGTGAGTATATTTACATAAATTAGAAGAAGCGTATGAATGCACGCTTGTTTTAATATCGTTTCACAGTAGGGGACAGTTTGAAGTATTCTCTTGAAGTACTAATAGAGATTTTCTATACATAGATATGGAATAATACATTAGCAGCAAATCATTGAGCCCTACATGTTATCATTTCATTTGTATGAAATCCTATGGATGGCAGGATTGAAAACAATGGAAAGAAAATGTTTTTCTTTTTTTATCATATAACTCATTTCCTCCATGGCGTCTTATTCTCTGTTTTAATCTGTTCCTATCATCCTGACCACAGTTTTATCATGGATTGGAGGCAAATACCTTTACTGTGCTACTAAGATACAAAATGATCGTGATAAATGCCTTTAAGGCATTTGGCTTATCGAGAAATGACCGTTTCTTCATCGTATCCATAAATGCTTGTATGATGCATGCTCTGATTTATACTCATTTGGTAATCTGTCACTTTTATGTAATAATAGTATACATATACATATGTTTTTATTATGAAAATAGAACAAGTAATAGATGCCTTAAAATCTCCTAAAATGTTGTAGGTATGGGGATTACCAATTAAAGAGGACTTGACACCAGGTCCAAAGAGTCCAGTGTTTGTTTTTCCTGCAGGCCCCCCTGAGTATTCTTTTTTTTAATTCGCCATACGGTTCAGAGATATCTAGTGCAAATTTTAAAGGTCTTTACCAAGGGGGTGTTGCTCGTAGGGTAATTAAGCAGAGCAGCCTGAAGACATCCCCCCAGAGAATCTGTATGCATGCCCTCAGTGTAAAGACTATAAAAATATGCACAAGATAATAAAAACATGCACATCTCTAATATCATATGGTGAACTAAATGAATATACAGACTAGTCAGGGGAAGAGCAGATACTATATAACTTTACCCCCTTTGGTCTGATGACAGGTCCTTTTCAAACCAGATAGAAAAACATATTCTAGTTTGTTTTACTCTTATTATATGTCTAAATTAACAGAAAGCTCCCTCCTGAAGGGAGCAGCGGCATTATAGAATGGATTAAAGATGTTATTTTCTTAAGATAAGATATCAATATTAAATTAGTGGGGGTCCAACTATATCGGCATCTCCACTAATCAGCAGTTTGAAGACATTGCAGACTGGTTCATTTTTGCCTGTAACATATATTTTGTAGCTGCTGTTCTAGATATTGCAGGGTTGATCCAGTGAAGCAAATGGAAGAGTCTTGCAATATGAATAGTTGCTGTAAAAATTTCAGAGAAGACAAGTACAAACCAGCCAATATAAACATTGAAGAGGCTGAGGCACTTGCACAAACACCGCACCCTATTCAAACCGCCGATCAGGGGTGGGGTGCTGATAGGTAGACATCTAAGGATATGCCATCATTATTTAATGCTAGTTATGCTTATAAAGCACCCTATACTCAATTGGTAGCTGACAGTTGAATGATGGTTTAGCTAACAGCTATCTCTTCTGACTTTCCCATACACAGGAGTGTACTCTTTGCAAGGTGGTAACAATCATTATGGCCAAAGTTTGTCTACTGTGTATGAAGGTCCCATGTAAAAAATGCTATTAACCTACAGATATGGAGTTAATATTCAAGTTAATAGTACCCATACTGAGAGTCTCACTTCCGGTAGGAAAGTAGCTTTATTCCTCTCGGCAGCATTCAGCTTTCTGAGATAGGAGTAGCATTGTTATGGCTTTAGTCATCACTCAGTGTACAGTGAGCGGTGGCTGTAACCGCACCCCTACCACTGACTGATAGCAGAGTTTGCATTAGAGCAGCATTGCAGTCAGTGCCAGGGATGCAGTATCAGCAGCCGCTCACTGCATATGGAAAGGTCAATGAACCCAGGGCTCTTCCACCCCTAAGACTGAAAGCTAAAGGCTGCCTGAGGTTAGTAGTATTTATTTACAAGGCATATTCTCTTTAAGCTGTAAATAGCTGTAAAGCCCTGTTTATACTGGCATCATGATTTCTGTTTTTGCCATGCTCATGTACAATGGATCCCTTTTACTGATAAAAGGGTCTGTCTGGACTCAGCAGTTTTAGCAGGCAGAAGGTATGAGCAAATTAAGATAGGGCTTAATGAACTTCCACCTTAACATTTTACCAACATGTAATGTCCTGATTCCATGGAATACTTTCACGTGTGACTGCACAATAAATAGTTCAAAAAGGAAACTTCATCTTATATTCATTTTTTCATGTTTGTGAGCCGGGGTTATCATGAATTTTTTTTGCCTAGAGCACCTATCGGTGGTTGAGTCAGACCATAACCTCTCTAGAAAACTGATCTGTGGGCATCCTGTTTGTGGCGGATCCATGCGGATCCCCATGGCTGCCAGTATGAAGGTAGCCTAAGTGTGATGACAAAGGCAGGATTGACTAATGGCCCATATAGAAAATACAACAATTGGGGCATGAGAATTCATATAAACACTCATTCCCAACTGTTGGCCAGTCAAACTGGATGGAAATCACCCTTCATAGGAGCAAAATTCTTCCGGATGGGAGGGTTGTTAAACACAGCTCAAAAATCATCATCATCAGTAGAAATATTTGTACCGCATTAACCAGTAAATAGAAAAATATATAATAGAATCTGAGAGTCTTCGGTGGTTGATAAGTTTTAATGGCTAACTGAAAAGATGGTAAGAAAAAGCAAAGCAAGCTTTTGAGACTCTATGGGCTCTTTATCAGGCTTCGAGACCATAGAGTCTCAAAAGCTTGCTTTTTTTTACCATCTTTTCAGTTAGCCAATAAAAGTTATCAACCACCGAGGACTCTCAGATTCTAATATCATCAGTAGGACATGGGTGGTGTAATTCCCATAATATGATGTTCTATAGGTAAAGAGCAATGATCTTAATGATTATTATGTGTGCATAGATTGTCTGTCTATACATTTGTATATAGGCTTGTACATTGGCAGTCATTAAACTGCCTGGATCAGCCCATTAAACAATTTATATGCTCAAAGTCAGGTCTACACAATATGGACAAAACATTTTATAGGATGAGTTGGATATTTTTCCTGACCAGTCACATATTTTTTCCAACCTAGAGATTTCCACGGTAAATCACTGCAGCATGAATAGGGACCCAAGTGAAAAGTTCATGTTAATCAAAAGGATTAATGCAGGCAATACTGCTTTCATCCAATAATTTACATAGCTTTAGCTGTTTAGAAACTTTTTTGTGCTATCTAAACAATAAAAAACATGCTCATGGTCAAAGTCAAAGGACAGCAGACATATAGCATGTGCCAAACATGGAACATCAAGGAAGCATCATACTATAAGGAAAAAGGGATAAAACATTAGTCTTATTTGCATCAGCCATCAACAGGCAATAGCAGAACTACTTATGCCCAAAGCTTTTTCAACATCTGCTCTGAGTAGTTGATAACAGGGTCTTTGTGGATTGTATTATTGTGCAAACAGAGAATCCAAGCAGATGTTTCAATTGTCTTTCCTTTGGTTAAATTCAGAAGCTTGTATTCATTACATGTAGCAGAGGGCTCATTCACACTTCTACTCTCTAAGAACAACATTATCTCCATTCTGTTCAGAAAGGCTTCTTGCTCTGTCATTGCACTTATTGAAGAAAAAAACAATAAGGAGGAATGCCATGGGAAATTGCAAAAACTGGGGAATCTAGATGCATAATTGGGGTTTTTATTTTGCATAATGTCTAAAATTTCATGGGAAACTAACACTTGCAACTTGTTATGCATAGGCTATAATGACACTTGGTTGAAACAGAAAATATACAAGCTTGATTGATTAGCTCATTGATTAATAATGATATAAAATTGATTCATTTATATAGCGCTATTGATTCCATAGCACTTAACATACATCAAGTACGACTGTCCCCATTGAGGCTCACAATCTAAATATCCGATCAGTAAGTCTTTGCAATGATGGAGGAAACCGGAGAACCTGGAGAAAACCCACACAAACACAGGGAGAACATATAAATTCATTGTAGATGTTGTTCTTGGCGGGATTTGAATCCAGGACCCCAGTGCTGCAAGTCTGCATAATTGAACCACAAGGGATTACAGATTCAAAACTCATCAACAAAATAACTATATGTGATTTTAGACTTTCTCCCATCCCAAGAGTACAAAAAAACAAATATATGCTTAATTCCTATAAAATTGGTCCTTGTAAGGGAACCCTTTGTGATATTAAAATAGATTCTATTTGTCCACTTGGGATAACATTCTTTATCAGTCGTATATCAGAACCTAAAGGTGCATAGAAGGATGGCTAATGAAAGGAAGAGAAATAGGCGGCAGTTCTCAAGGCTTCTGTCCAGCAGGTAGAATACCAGCGTGGCTGAACTACTGACGGGTCCTGCGAATCACCAACTCTCTCCTAAAGCATTGCTTCTAGGAGAGTGAATACCTATGCACCTACAGTATGTACTAGGGGGCCATACTGATATACTGCCTTCATGCACTAAATAAAGGCCATAATACATGAGTTATAAGACAAAAATAATGAATCGCACTACAGAATTTGTCAATGTACAAATTTTCAAAGTCTACCAAATGAAATTAAAGCACAATAGCCATAGCCATTTCTCTGATACCAACATTTTGTGCAATTACATTTTAATAGTCAGTATTGCAGGTCCAAACTCTTATTAACAAGACTATTAGTGTATGAAGTGTCATGGTAGTATTATTGGTACTATGGGTGGTGGCACTGAAAAAACATCCAAATAGGTTACCTCACCTTGCATTGTTTTCTTACTTCTGGTATTGAGCTTATTCGTGTTTTTTTTTTACCAGTGTGCTTTTAGCCAATAGTGGACCAAAGCCAATAAAACTATATTCACAACCGTCTCCTTAATGAGATCTAGGAACCCATAAAGTTGAATCAAGGGCTTCTCATTCAACCAGTTTGTGTATAGGCTTAATGCTCTGTACTAATCAGGGTTAAGTACCCCGAAAAAGCTTTCTGCAAATGCAAATAGGTATCTGACTTGGATAATAATCATAGTCAGACTGCATGACCAATTAAAGAGCAGAACATTGACTTATATAATAGTAAGATCAGATAAAAATGGATTATGCTGCCATTTTATTGACTTGTAGAGGGAAAGGAAAAAGGTGAAAAAAATAAAATAAATAATACCTTGTCACTTACCTGTCCAGCCACCGTAGCCCCCAGTACAGTCTTCTGTTCAGCTCCCTTTTGCCTAATGAGCCATCATGTGTGACATATTATTCCTCTGTTTTGTCTCAGCACCATGAATTTTGGTTGAGTAGACCTACTACATAGCAATGCATGTCATTATATCAAAATGTCACGACAAATGCTGCCAGAGGTCTAGTCAGAACCTAAGGTGACAAAAGCATTGCGATGTTAGAGGCATATTCAGAAGCCCCAATGTAGAGTAAAGATGGAGGAAGAGGACGTTACTGATGGTAAAGACGTAAAGAAGAGGTTGGAGGGAGCTGCACGGAGGACTGGCCGAGAGTTGCTTTCTACCCTATGTTTATTAAGCTCTGTGGTCTATAGAAAACCAACAGCATAAAGAAGCACATTTGATCCTCATTGAATCAAATTTCTTGGCTAAGTTTGAGTTTCAACAGGTTCACTAATTACTAGAAGATAGGTAGTATTATTGAGCATAAAAGAGATATTATTCAGTACTCAAAGATATAAGAATTGAGGTCCAGCATTACCAACCATTACTGATTTCACTGGGACTATTGCCAAGTATATGCTCTTGGTTGTTATAGCTACAGCTTCTTCAAAATCTCTTGCTTCCTTTAAATGACTATAATGTGTTGCACTATAATGTGCTATCATAGTGTTGCAAATTATAGTAATTTACAGTTGGCAGGAGAGCAGAGAGAAGCCGGACCCCAGAACTCTGTCAAAGGCTATAGCTACAATAACCTACTACAAGGACTTAAGAGTCACATGAAGAGATCAGTGTGACCAGGATTGGTTGACTTAAAAATTATATGGCTGGCCCGTTTAAGATCAATATGACACTGTAATTAGGGCTTTTTATAGTGAAGAGCACTACGATTATTCTGCCTAGAAAATTCCTAACTATGCCTCAAGTCAACTATACCTAATATGCATTGAACATGAATATGTTATTATTTCATACATGGACAATGCTCAATAGTATTTAAGCTTGTGTGTTTTTCATAACTGCATATTAACATGGGAAATTATAGTTAATAGTTACAGTAAAGACTGCAAGCCCACTGGGGCAGGGTCCTCTCCCCTCTGTAACAGTCTGACTCTATTAGTTTGTTGTTAACTGTATTTTTCCACTAGTATTTTGCATGTATCCCTTTCTCCTGTACAGCACCATGAAATCAATGGTGCTCTATAAATAAAGTTATAGTGATAATAACAATGTGGGATTATTAAATGCAATATAGTGTATGTAGTAAATTGATAAATTACAAATATTACACGCAGCAATAAATGGCAGTATTAAATGAAAAGTTAGAACTCTTTCTAAGACTTCACATCAAATTAGATAGAAGTGTTAAAAAGCTTGGAAGTGATCTTATTACAATACACAAAAATATGAATGGAAAATACAGATATCTTCCTAATGAGCCTTTTTCCCCAGGCCTGTAACGGGGACAAGGAGGCATCCTCTATGCCTTGAGGAAAGAAGGTCTAAAAGGAACCTGTCATGTCCAGTGATGTAACTACAATGGATGCAGAGGTTGCAATCGCGGCCAGGCCTTGGAACCTAGGGGGCCCCAAAATCCCTCTGGCCTATAGAAAAAGACTAATGCAACTTGATATTTGCAATAATTGGGGGCCCTGTTGGAGCTTTCGAAACAGGGCCCATGAGCTTCAAGTTACCCCATTGGTCATGTCCTTTTTTGTTATTAAACCACTCCCAGTGTTATTTAGATCATGTAGTGTTCATTAATAACTTTTTTTTTTAATTGTTGTATTCATCCTAAAAAAGCCTTTTGGATACTCACATGTTTTCATTAGCTAGTCATCCTGCTAGATACCGGTTAACAGATATGTCACTGAATTTGTAATGTCAAAAGCTCTGTATAAAGGACCTGTGTGATGTCACAACCATGTGACCGTAATGGGTGGAGCTAAGCAAGCAAAATCATTCAGGTCTATGTAGACTTAGCTCTGCCTATTATAGTCACATGGTCGTGACATCACACACATCCTTTCAGCATTTACAGAATTTCAGCGTTACTGCAAATTCAGTTACCTGAACTGTTAATTATTAAGGCGGATTCTGCATTGCGTTTTTTGGGGGTCCGTGGCTGTCTGTTGTAAAACGGACAACCACGGATCCGATTTGGCCCCCATGTATCCCCATGAGCATGGATGGGGGGGTCTTGCTGTTGACTCGCGGGCAGCGCTGCCGCCCCTTCTGTGCCTCTCTCCCCGGGTCGCCGCTTACCTCCGGTGCGCGGCCGGCGCCATGACAGGGGGAGGCTGTGTGCATGAGGCGCCGCCCCCTTCTGCACTGCCGCTCCCCCTGCCGGCTGCCGCCTGAATGACAGGGCTCACCTTGTCCTATGGACGGTGCGGCCCTGGCCGTATGTGAAGTCAGGAAGGAATTATATCCATTAATATGGTGATTAGTGTTTGCCTCATCAGGACTTTGCCTTATGGATTAACATGTTAGGCTATAGGTTGTACTCTATGTACTTCAAATTAAAACACTATGAAATTATAAATTGTCTAACCGCTTTGGTTTTAACAGGAAGAGTAGATAATCTATTATGAAGCCTGCCTAATTCTTACCAGAGAAAGTTTGGGCAATTTGAATTTAATGTCCAATAGTTTTGTTATCCCTACAGATAAATCAATGAATTGGATTATGTGTAAAAGCTTTCTAACATCTGCCGAGGAAGATGAACATTTATGTGCATGGAGGGGTTGGGAAATATAGCTGAAAATGTGTGTGGACAGCAAAGACTGTGTTTCTCAAAAATAAGACTGCATCTTATTTTTTTTCCCCTCCAAGAAAAGAGACAAGGTTTATTTTTGGGGTAGGGCTTATATTTGGCTAAGAATAAGCAATCACACATTTATGCTTGAACAAACAATCAAAGTCATTTTATTGCAAAGAGCAGCAAGGTTTTCGCCTGTGAGTCATCCACTATTCTTTTTTTTGTGCTCCCCACAGTAGCGTTTTGTTTTGGAATTCATTTTGTTGGGGTACAGTATGCTGGTTGTTAAAGATGAGCAAGTCTGAAGGGAGGCAGACTTTGGAGGTGGACATGCGGACTTGGGAGGCGGGACCAGAGCAGGGGTGCAGCCATACTACTGTATACAAAATATAGTACGGTACTTATCCATAAAGATGAGCGGGAGGCAGCAGGACTCAGGATGCATTGTTCTATCTCGCTCAGGACCTGCAGTTATGGTGTCCATGTGACCTGCGACCAATCTGCATTCAGAGTCAGAAGACAGGTCCTGACAACACTAAAACCCCTGCGTGCACTGGAACCTGAAGTGAGTATAAAGCTTTATTGTTTTAATGATGGGGGCACACAATGGAAATAAGAAGGAGCAAGTGGAATGAATACAGTATTCACCTTGCACTGTATTACTGATTCAATGGTGACCAGGGGCGTATCCAGGGGGGTGCAGCCGGACCTTTTGCACTGGGCGCCACTCAGTGGGGGACGCCGGTGCCATCATCAGGTGACCAGGCGTCCGGCGGTGGCACTGCAGCGCCGCCGCTGGAACTAATCTCCTCCTCTCCGCATATTGTGCATGGGCGGCCGCGGAGCTGTGTGTGCACAACCCCTGCTGCTGGTCCGCCCCCTGGCAGCAGTTACCACCACCCGGCAACCCCCCCCAGTCACGTCGCGCTGCGGCTGACGTCACCCGGCGCGCCGCACAGTCTGGGACGGAGAGGAGAAGAAGAGCAGAGGAGTTGCTGTGTGACTTGCCTCCTCCTGACTCAGACGGAGTCATCCGGGTCTGGTAATAAAGCAACCTAAACAGGCGGGGGGGGGGTGCCTGTCCTGGGCTGGCCAGGCTGGGAGTTATGAGGTGTGTATATATATGTATACATCAGGCGCAGGCACACACTGTGAGGTATAATATTACACCTCATAGTGTGTGCCTGCCTGGTGATGTATACATATATACACCTCATAGTGTGCCTGCCTGATGTATACATATATATACCAGAGGTATATATATGCATACATCAGGCAGGCACACTATGAGGTGTATATATGTATATATCAGGCAGGCACGCACACTATGAGGTGTATATATGTATACATCAGGCAGGCACACACACTATGAGGTATATATATGTATACATCAGGCAGGCACACACACTATGAGGTATATATATGTATACATCAGGCAGGCACACACACTATGAGGTGTATATATGTATACATTAGGCAGGCACACACACTATGAGGTGTATATATCATATACTGTATACACCTCATAGTGTGTGTGCCTGCCTGATGTATACATATATATACCTCATAGTGTGCCTGCCTGATGTATACATATATATACCTGAGGTATATATACACTATGCCTCATCAAATAAAAATTGGCGGTGGCGGGTGTTATGGGAAGGGGGGGGCGCCAAAAAAAATCCTTGCCCTGGGTGCCAGAAAACCTAGTTACACCTCTGATGGTGACTATTGTATCACTTTGCAATCGGCTGGTTCTCATCAGCTGAGAGTGACACTGCACTGTGTATTTCTATTCAGGTGTCACTTTCAGCTGTAAGTACGCAACTATGGTTTATTTTTAGAATAGGGCTTATAATTTAAGCCTACTTCAAAAGTCTAAAAAGCCCTGCTAGGGTTTATTTTGGGGAAGGGTTTATTTTTGGAGATACAGGGTACTAACAGTGATATCCCTGTTTACCACTCATACTACTATAGAACAATATTAAGAAACTAGATGGTGGCCCGATTCTAACGCATCGGATATCCTAGAATATGTGGATGTGCGGCGATGCGGGTGTGCGGCGGTGGCTCCCCTCAGTTCTCACCCACTCCAGGCTTTTGTCCAGCCACCTCTCACCCCAGCATGTCTTTTTTTTCTTCCTCCAGCATAGACGTCAGCAATTCCAAGGCCTCGGGGCGGAGTTAAGAGGGGGCGTCATAATAGGCATGTCCAAGCTCATAGCCCTGATGTGGTGGGCATGTCCTCGTTCACAGCTATTACGAAGCCCCCTTTGGTAGCTCCACCCCCATGGCCTTTGAATTTCTGAAGTCTATGCCGCAAAAAGAAGAAGAATGGCGGGTGAGCGGCGGAGAAATGGAGCGGTGGCAGATGGAGCATGGAGAGCAGGTGAGCAAAGGGCGGGAGACCAAGCGGAGGGGGGCCGGGAGACTGGGCGGACTGTGCCTGTTTCGCTGTAACGGAAATCCTGTGTCGCAGATTGGTCGCGGCTGGCCGGGCGCGACCAATCAGCGACACAGGATTTGTGTTAGAGAGAGACAGTGTGATGTGAGTGCAAGGTGAGTGTAGGACTGAGTGTGAGGTGAGTGCAGGGTAAGTTTGAGGTTAGTGCAGGGCTAAGTGTGACATGAATGCAGAGAAGAGTGTGACGTGAGTGCAGGGCAGAGTGTGACGTGAATGCAGGGCAGAGTGTGACGTGAGTGCAGGGCAGAGTGTGATGTGAGTGCAGGGCAGAGTGTGATGTGAGGGCAGGGCAGAGTGTAATGTGAGTGCAGGGCGAGTGTGACATGAGTGCAGGGCGAGTGTGACATGAGTGCAGGGCGAGTGTGACGTGAGTGCAGAGTGTAACGTGAGTGCAGTGTGACGTGAGTGCAGGGTGAGTGTGATCTGATTGCTGGGTGAGTGTGATGTAAGTGCAGGGTGAGTGTGACGTGAGTGCAGGGCGAGTGTGACGTGAGTGCAGGGTGAGTGTGATCTGAGTGCAGGGCGAGTGTGACCTGAGTGCAGGGTGGGTGTGGTGTGAGTGTGATATGAGTGCAGGGTGGGTGTGACGTGCGTGCAGGGTGGGTGTGATGTGAGTGTGATGTGAGTTCAGGATGGGTGTGATGTGAGTGTGATGTGAGTGCAGGGCGAGTGTGATGTGAGTGCAGGGCTAAGTGTGATGTGAGTGCAGGGCTGAGTGTGACGTGAGTGCAGGGCTGAGTGTGACGTGAGTGCAGGGCTGAGTGTGATGTGAGCCAGGGAAGCAGAGATTTAGAGCCAGTGACAACAATGTTGTGGAAAATCATGTCATCCATGCCCTCAAGGGTGGGATAACATGGTTAGTGGAAAGCTTAGTTCAGGGAAAGCAGCACTTCATTTACTAGTCACCCACTAATCCCCATATCACAAGCCCAGTTTTAAAATTAATTATGTTTAAATTAAACAATTAATAAGCAACAAAATTGGCTTGTTAGAAAGTATATGAAGGGTGCATGATGGACAAGGTGGAGTTTTGGAGGGCTAGAGAATCGGAAAGGTTCTCTTTAAATTATTCTTATTGTTACAATTCTGTTACTGGATTTGACATACAAACAGTATTAATTAATTAAGATGCCTTAGACCTGATGGGTCCAAGGTACTTACTTTGAAAATACATGTCAGAATGGTTGTATAATCTTGATATTAACATGAGAATTTTATGAGTCCAGCTATAGAGTAAGAGCAGCGGCGTAACCAGAGTCTGGCGGGCCCCGGTGCGAAATTTAGACTTGGCCCCTCCCCCCCTCGCATATTGATGAAATGTATGGACCTCATGTAATGTTCTAAATCCTTTAAAGACTCACAAATTGACCCCTCTCTCCCTTCATTATGCATTAATGTCCCTTATCCTGCTTTATATGGTCTTCCTCCTGGAATATGGCCCTTATTACATGTATGTCCCCCATCCTGGTTTATATGGTCCGTCTCCTCCCGTCACCATAGTTTTTCAATTATTATAATTTTTCCCCATATTTCTCCATACATTACAATGTACCCCCATATTATAATGCATCCCATAATCCTCCATTCATAAGGTAGCCCCCATAGTCATTCAATTGTTAAAATGAACCCACATTATCCTCAATATAATATAGTGCAGCCTCATATCCCTCCATATATCGTAATACAGCCTCATAGCCCTCCTTATGGCATAATACAGCCTCATATCCTCATCATATAGTGTAATACAGCCTCATAGCCTCTCCATATGGTATAATACACCCTCATAGCCTCTCCATATAGAATAATACAATCTCATAGCCTCTCCATATAGAATAATACAGCCTCATAGACTCTCCATATAGCATAATGCAGCCTTAGAACCATCCATATAGAATAATACAGCCTCATAGCTCTCCATATAGTGCAGTCTCAAACCTTTCCATATAGTGCAACCTAAAACCCTGCATATAGTGCAGCCTTTTATATGCAGCCTCATATTTCTCCATATAGTGCAGTATTATATATGCAGCCTTATATGTTTCCATATAGTGCAGTATTATATATGCAGACTCATATCTCTCCATATAGTGCAGCCTTAGATATGCAACCTCATATCTCTCCATATAGTGAAGCCTTAGATATGCAGCCTCATATCTCTCCATATAGTGAAGCCTTAGTTATGCATTCTCATATCTCTCCATATAGTGCAGCCTTATATATGCAGCCTTATATCTCTTCATATAGTGCAATACTATATATATGCAGCCTTATATATGAACCTTCCCCCATAATTGTATGGCCATAGTACACTCACTTATTTAAAAAAAAAAAAATCTGTACTTACCTTTCCTGGTTCCCTTGCTGCTCCAGTGGTCTCCTCTTGCAAAAACTGAGGATTCAAGACTCAGGAGAAGAAGGAAGAGTGCCCGCCTGCGTTCTACTGTACACTGCATAAAGCAGGTAGTGAAAGGAGGCGGCATCAGCCTGCTGTATGCGGTCCACAGTGGAATGCACAAAGAAAGTCGACAGGTCAGAGGAAGTGAGGGGTGGGAGCAGCAATAGGAAGTAGGAGGCTCCCCTACCCTCCTCTCCCTGACACACGGGCCCCAAAGCGGCCTATGCTGCCATGCTGTCACATGGATGTCTGCCCTCAGGGACGCACATCCATGTGAAGCAGGAGCTGCAATCGGTGAGTGCAGGGGGTGGCTGGAGGCGCAGACTCCTTATAGGTCCAGGCACCGTTGCAGCCGTGACCCCTGTAACCGCAATCGTTACGCCCCTGAGTAAGAGAGTTCAGGAGCCTAAATATATTTAGTCTCTGACCAACAACTGCAGCTTATACTGAGCTATGTGATATCTCAGAAATAGAAGGGAGAAGGAACACTGAGGAGTGGTAAGTCAGACACTTTCATAAAGAATTATACAGTCGTCCTGACATGGATTTTCAAAGAAAATACAGCATCCTAATCAGGTCTCATTAATGCAGTTTATATTGTGAAATCTGGCTCCAGATTCACTAATTATGTTTCTAGAATCATCTGATGATTGAATTATTTATCAATTTAAAGAGTTATTCCTATAGGATACGCCATAAATATATTGCAGGTTTGCATCCTACTAAAAGGGTCTGCATGTACTTGACTACAAATCTCTAATGGTGGGATCAACAGCTACTATACATTTATGGCATATCGTGTTGATATGATAGGAATACCCCACTGTTATGTCCAAGAGGGATTTAATGTGTAAATGCCATTTCATTGAAAAAAAAAATACTGCAATGGTTGTTAAGGATGGGTCACATAGCAGTTAAGATTATGTTTTTTGTGCCATATGACTTATTTTCTCACATTTTTCTGTGCTCTTTTAAAAACTACATTTTATGGCTGTCTGTGTGTGGCCAGCAGCTGATAGGGAGCAGTGTAATAAGACAGCAGAGAAGGGGTTAACACAGATCATGACTAAGCTGTGTGGAGCCAGATGACAGATTAGAAGCTTGTGCCAAGGAGAGAGGAGTTTACAATTATCCTGACATGACATTCTGACATTGTTTAGCACTGTGCTGTAATCTGATACATTGTCTTTTCATCAGCTGCAGTCAGGAGCTCTCACACAGTGTAGGCCACATCCCCTTTCCTTATATGTTTACATGCCCCATATTCAGTGTGAAGATGGATCTGACTGATAATAAACATATGTATGCTTCACGCACAATATAATGGGGACACCTTGTGGAATGTTTATGAATGGTTTTCAATCAGATTTCATTAATAAAGTACAGGGTGGGCAATTTATATGGATGCACCTAAATAAAATGGGAATGGTTGGTGATATCAAGTTCCTGTTTGTGGCACATTAGTATGTGGGAGGGGTATAACTTTTCCAAATGAGTGATAACCATGGTGGCCATTTTGAAGTCGGCCATTTTGGGTCCAACTTTATTTTTTTTCAATGGGAAGAGGGTCATATGACACGTCAAACTTATTGAGAATTTCATAAGAAAAACAATGGTGTACTTGGTTTTAACATAACTTTATTCTTTAATGAGTTATTTACAAGTTTATGACCACTTATAAAATGTGTTCAAAGTGCTGCCCATTGTTTTGGATTGTCAATGCAGCCCCCACTCTTGACACACTGATAGCAACACCACAGAAGAGATGCTAACACAGGCTTTCAGTATCCGTTGTTTCAGATGCTGCACATCTCATATTTTTGTGAATGGTGAAGTTAACAAACAAAACCACCGCTATTGGTCTAACACTAACCCACAGTGGATAGATCCCTCCAAGACTGCTGGAGCACAAAAATTGATGACATGGTTTGGTATATGGGGTATAAAGATAGTGGAGCCATTCTTCATCAATAGAAACCTCAATGTCACTGAATATCTGAAATTGCTACATGATTCAGATATCTATTGGCATTAAGGTTTCCATTGATGATGAATGGCTCCACTATCTTTGTACCCCATATACCACACCATACCATCAATTTTTGTGTTCCAACAGTCTTGGAGGGATCTATCCACTGTGGATTAGTGTCAGGCCAATAACGGGGGGGTGGGGGGGGTTGTTTGTTAACTTCACCATTCACAAAATAGTTTGCCTCATCACTCACCTGAAGACAATTGTCTATGCTGTGAAGATACGAGATGTGCAGCATCTGAAACAATGGCTACTGGAAGCCTGTGCTAGCATTTCTTCTGTGGTGTTGCTAGCAATGTGTAAAGAGTGGGAGAAGAGTGTTGCATTGACAATCCAACACAATGGGAAGCACTTTGAGCACATTTTATAAATGGTCATAAACTTGTAAATAACTCATGAAAGAATAAAGTTATGTTAAAACCAAGCACACCATTGTTTTTCTTATGAAATTCTCAATAAGTTTGATGTCACATGACCCTCTTCCCATTCAAAAAAAAATAAGCTGGACCCAAAATGGCCAGCTTCAAAATGGCCACCATGATCACCACCCATCTGGAAAAGCTTTCCCCTCCCATATGTGCCACACTAGTACACACTACTACATTGTACCCCCTCACTAATGTGCCACAAGCAGGAAGTTGATATCACCAACCATTCCCATTTTATTTAGGTGGATCTATATAAATGGCCCACCATGGAATATTTGATAGTCTATTATAATCACTTGCTCTACATTATCTAATATATAAAGCTGAATGTGTGTATGTATGTGTGTATGTGTGTATATCCGGGATTGGCATCTACACCGTCGCAACTACAGCTACAAAAATTTGCAGTCACACGTCTGGACCCCGGGAGCGTCATAGGCTATTTTGTGAGGCGAAATTTTAACCCTGCGCGTTCCAGTTCACCAAAAAATTTTGCCCCTATCTATATAATGGGGAAAAAGTGCATGGAAAAGTGTTGGAGGAAAATCGACAGATGTCAGCTATAGAGACAAAATTTTGCACAGTCACACGTCTGGACCCCAGGAGCGTCATAGGCTATATTGTGAGGCGAAATTTTAACCCCGCGCATTCCAATTCACCAAACAATTTTGCCCCTATCTATATATGGGGAAAAAGTGACAGTTACCAGATGACAGTTGTGAATAAGAGGGGCTTAATGATATCACCAAAGACTAACAGCACATACCAGCATATAGTCACTAAGATGGGGCCCCAACATGAGATATTCACCACGCACGGTGACATGTATACACACCATATGCACACAAAGAGTAACAGCAAGTGTATAGTCGCTAAAGTGCAGCCCCAACATTGGATACTCACCACTCACCCGAACAAACACACACCACAAAGAGACACACAACACAGAGACACACACCTCCCCCAAGGGGACACACACACACACTCTATAGCGACACATGCACTCACCCCACAGGGACACACACCTTAAAGAGACACACATAACACAGACACACACACCACACAGACCCCCCCCCACAGGGACACACACACATAGCCACCCTATAGGGACACATGCACTCACCCCACAGGGACACACACCACAAAGAGACACACACAACACAGATACACACACCACACAGACCCCCCCCCACAGGGACACACACACATACACTCCCTATAGGGACACATGCACTCACCCCACAGGGACACACACACCACAAAGAGACACACACAACAGAGACACACACATACACACCCTATAGGGACACACACACACCACACAGACCCCCCCACACAGGGACACACACATACACACCCTATAGGGGCACATGCACACACCCCACAGGGACACACACACACCACAAAGAGACACACACAACACAGATACACACACACCACACAGACCCCCGCACAGGGACACACACACCACACAGACAAACACAGATGTGCCCAAATCACCTCACACAACTCGCCTAATACGTGCGCTATCTTTATTTTCCAAACATAAACATCTGATTACAAACAGCCAATGTGCAACACTTATGCCATATAGGGAATTAAGGCAGATGTCAGTCACATGAGATGTCTATTATGTGTATGTGTGAGGTAACATATACTGCCCGGCCAGGGGGAGGGATTACTGTTGGCTGGAGATTTATTAGGCTGCCTATAGCAACCAATCACAGCTCAGCTTCTATTTTCCTACAGGTCATTAATATGACATATTCAAATTCAATGTTGTTATAGCTAACAGCAGTTATTTATTAACCCGGGCGTAGCCGGGTACTACAGCTATCTAATATATAAAGCTGAATGTGTGTATGTGTGTGTGTATATCCGGGATTGGCATCTACACCGTCGCAGCTACAGCCGCAAAATTTTGCAGAGTCACACGTCTGGACCCCGAGAGCGTCATAGGCTATGTTGTGAGGCGAAATTTTAACCCTGCGCGTTCCAGTTCACCAAACAATTTTGCCCCTATCTACATAATGGGAAAAAAGGGAAAGGAAACGTGTGGGAGGAAAATCGACAGCTGTCAGCTATAGAGACAAATTTTGCACAGTCACACGTCTGGACCCCGGGAGCGTCATAGGCTATGTTGTGAGGCAAAATTTTAACCCCGCGCATTCCAATTCACCAAACAATTTTGCCCCTATCGACATAATGGGGAAAAAGTGACAGTTACCAGTTGACAGTTGTGAATGAGAGGGGCTTAATGATAGCACCAAAAACTAACAGCACATACCAGCATATAGTCACTAAGGTGGGGCCGCAACATGAGATATTCACGACACACAGGGACATGTATATACACCACACGCACACAAAGTAACAGCAAGTGTATAGTCGCTAAAGTGCAGAACCAACATTGGATACTCACCACGCACCCGAACAAGCACACACCACAAAGAGACACACACAACACAGAGACACACACACCCCCAAGGGGACACACACACACTCTATAGCGACACATGCACTCACCCCACAGGGACACACACACCACAAAAAGACACACATAACACAGACACACACCACACAGACCCCCCCCACAGGGACACACACACATAGCCACCCTATAGGGACACATGCACTCACCCCACAGGGACACACACACCACGAAGAGACACACGCAACACAGACACAGACACCCCACACAGACACCCCCCCACAGGGACACACACCACACAGACCCCCCCACAGGGACACACACACATACACACCCTATAGGGACACATGCACTCACCCCTCAGGGACACACACACCACAAAGGGACACACACAACACAGACACAGACACCCCACACAGACACCCCCCCACAGGGACACACACATACACACCCTATAGAGGCACATGCACTCACCCCACAGGGACACACACCACAAAGAGACACACACAACAGAGACACATACCACACAGACCCCATCCCACAGGGACACACACATACACACCCCAGGGACACACACCACACAGACAGACACAGATGTGCACAAATCACCTCACACAACTCGCCTCATACGTATGCTATCTTTATTTTCCAAACATAAACATCTGATTAAAAACAGCCAATGTGCAACACATGTGCCATATAGAGAATTAAGGCAGATGTCAGTCACATGAGCTGTCTATTATGTGTATGTGTGAGGTAACATATACTGCCCGGCCAGGGGGAGGGATTACTGTTGGCTGGAGATTTATTAGGCTGCCTATAGCAAACAATCACAGCTCAGCTTCTATTTTCCTACAGGTCATTAATATGACATATTCAAATTCTATTTTGTTATAGCTAACAGCAGTTATTTATTAACCCGGGCGTAGCCGGGTACTACAGCTAGTTATTAATTAAAAATGTACATGGTGGTTACGCTTTAAGCAGGACGTCTACTGTAGTTGTCAAAATATGTTCTTTTAGGTTGAAAAAAATGATCCTAATTTCATGTATTGTGGAACAATATACAGGACAGGATGAGTGTTCCCTTCTGATCCTACTCAGCAGATTCAGAGCATAGACTTGTAAACATATTCATAGAGGACATTCTCAATTTTTTTCTATCTGGGTAAAACCCCCATTAAATATACAGTGTCTACAAACTAACACAAGATATTTATTACTTGAGAAAAAGGGTATTTGCACTTAACAAAAGTCAAAAGGACAAGTTTTACACAGTGACTTCTGATTTCATTGAATTTATATGGCATCTACATTATACTCAAATGTAATCTAATTACAAGAAAAGGTCAAAATAATAAAAAAAGTGGCATTAATAAAACCATCCTATTCAGATGATATTTAACTTCATTCCACTGGTATACAGTGTATATAACTATGAAATAAAGCTGAATATCAACCTGTAAAACTATTTCATCAATTGAATGGGAAAAAAAGAAAAGTATGGTTTATCACTGGATACTCCCACTAGAATGGTCAGATGTGACAGCTGCATATACGACAGCTCTTGTGGCTACTCCACTTCAGTAAACAGACAGCTTAATTTAGACTACTAATTCCCTCCAATTATAATACTAGGGAGTTGGTAATCTTAAAATAACCATACGCCTTCTGCTTGTGTTGGATTTTGGGAGGACCAGCCAACCACCTGATGTGTATGAAATGTTTGGTCAGCAGAAACTTGATTGGGCATGCTGAATGTCATCATGCCCAATCCTTTATTCTCAAGAGAGATAAGAAAAGTGTGGCTTTTCACTAGATACTCCAGTAGAACAGTAATATGTGACAGCCAACTATAAGACAGCTCTTTTGGCTATAGAAATCCTGAAAACAGTCATTAGTCTTAAGATTGCCTTACATATTAAGCATGTGTCAGATTTTGGAAAGACCAGCCCACCACTTTTTTTCAACCAATGCTCGTTTAGCATATGTTGATCAGAAACTGGATCGGACATGTTGAATGTCATCATATCCAATCCTTTGTTTCCCGGAGAGATAAGAGAGGTGTCTGGCTACCACTTATTATCCTTTTCCAATTGAAAACACACTGAACATCACACACGAGCCCTTCACATTCTAATTTGGAAGCCCTGTGGCCCGATGGCTACTGTAGATGAGTATACATTTTTGGAACATCTATAATTTTCATAGTAATTGAAAAATTATATTGTTTTACAGTATTTGTTATTTTTACACGCTGCAATTAGCTGATTGCTTTTATATACTGGTATCTGTCGTGGCAGTGGCATAGAAGACTGTGAATAGAGAAAGCACAATAGGGTCTCACCCAACAAACAAAGGTAAAAGATAGGCTCAGCTGCTCACCTTATGTGGTTGTGACACACCACCAATAGGAAAGCATATGACAGCTTTCATAGGATCCAAAAGCACGAGCCAAGAAAATAGGAACCAAGTTGGGTAGTGGATAAAGTCTGCGCTGCTGTCAATTGAAGAGGTCCAGAAACAATTTGCAATACAGAAATAGTGGATTATTCAACATGTTTCAAAGCAAACCATTTAGTGGCATCTCCTGAAGAAGAAGCAAAGTTTGCTTTGAAATGCATTGAAGAAATCACTATTCCTGTATTACAAATTGTTTCTGGACCTCTTTAATCAACAGCAGCGCAGACTTTATCCACTATCCAACTTGGTTCCTAAATTCTTGGCAGTGACATAGAATTTAGCTTGTTTGTTTTAAATCAGTGCTTAGGTCTGTTATAAGAAAAGTGTTTATGATAATAAATGCATATTAGTGAACGTTCTTCAATATATGCGTAGAGCTTAGCATATTATCCCAGGCACTAATAAAGATGGTTATTTAATGTATTAAGAAATGAAAATATTTTCTGCCCATAAATAAATATGTGAATGTGTGTTTGCTTCCCATTACGACTCTGGTTCAGTAGGGACTGATACACATTTTGCTGCAGTATGTTTCAGGTTGCAGACAACCTCTCCCATGCTGTTCATTTTTAAGGTTTTAATGAGTAGACTCATGTTTTAATGAAAGCAAGCAGCTAAGTTTTGTACAGAGCATAACCAGAGACAGCCAAGCTGACATCTAGAGGTTATCTGTATCGACCATTAGAGCCCCGAGGTTCTCTGTGTGTGTTTTCTTATAAAACATTAGGCTCAGTGGGGCTTTCAAAACCCCCTACAGTTGGTAACATTAAAATCGCACATGTTTGTAGCATCCAAGGCACAGTAATTTGTTTGCCTGTGACTAATGTGGTTGGCAGGAACAAGGGAGGGTTCTGGGTTAAAGACGATGCTATTCTCTTTGAATATTGTGTTGGCCAGAAAACAGCTTAACAATATAAAGATGCGACAAGCTTCTCTCTGCTCCCCACTGGAATGAGGCTAAAACTCAGCATATCACATGGTAATCCCTTTAAACGTACTGGCAATGTACTAACTAAACGCCGTATTGCAGCAAAAGCACCACTATAATACTAAAGGCATTAAAAAAGATGAAAAACACTCCATGGAGTTAGATGGTACGGAGATGTAATCCTTTAGTTTCTGGAAAGCCTGGCTATGTATGAAGCCAGAGGCACAAATAAATGGAATAAGTGATCTTAGCCTAATCCTTAATAGGAGACAGCATATATCATGAAGACATTGGATATTTTATGTTAAGATTGTTCTTTTCTTCGAGCAAACTTCAAACCTTACTTACTGCAGATCACAGCCAATTAATTCTTTCAGAGCAACAGGGTAAAATTCTGCATAGAATAATAGCATCGAGAATACAATATAGAGCATTGTGACAATGCTCTCATACGGCTTCTGCCTGAACATCAGGAAATACAGTCTTATTATGGCCTTCTGTAAGAAGAAGAACACTGTGTGGTTTACAATACTCCGGCATTTCAGATGAACCATTTACAAAGTGCATGTATCATCATAACATATCTTTGTGCAAAAGAGTCATTGAACAGAGTGCTTGCCAGCAAGGGGATGCTTTTAATGAAAATGGAGTCTAAAACATATTTTAACACATTAAAAACAACATAAATCCCATCTCTATCTATCTATCTATCTATCTATCTATCTATCTATCTATCTATCTATCTATCTATCCTATTTATATATGCCTATCTTTCTCTTATCTATCTATTAATCTATCTATTAATCTATCTAAAGGCCTCTTTCACATCAGCGGTAATCGCTGATCGTGGCAGTTGCAGTGAAAAAACCGCAACTGCCGCGATTACCGCATAACGGCCGTACTTGCGGTTCACCTGCAGCAAGCCCCATGCAATGTCTATGGGGCTTGCGGCAGGTGCAGCAAATGCGGTACAGTTGCAGTTTCGGCACTTGCCGCAGATACGGCCGCGAAAAAAACGCGGTCAGTTGCGGTTTTCTCGCGGCCGCATCTGCCGCAAGTGCTGAAACCGCACTTGCCAGCATCTGCTGCACACTTACCGCAAGCCCCATAGACATTGCATGGGGCTTGCCGCAAGTGCGGCCATAATACGGAAATTGCGTCAGTTGTGTTTTTTTCACCGCAACTGCGCGATTACCACATAACGGCCGCACTTGTGGTTCACCTGCGGCGATCCCCATGCAATGTCTATGGGGCTTGCGGCAGGTGCAGCAAGTGTGGTACAGTTGCGGTTTCGGCACTTGCCGCAGATGCGGCTGCGAAAAAAACGCGGTCAGCACTTGCCACACCTGCCGCACACTTACCGCAAGCCCCATAGACATTGCATGGGGTCTTGCCGCAAGTGAACCGCAAGTGCGGCCATTATGCGGTAATCGCGGCAGTTGTGTTTTTTCACCGCAACTGCCACGATCAACGATTACCGCTGATGTGAAAGAAACCTAATTATTTATCTGTACTATCTATCCCTACCTATCTATATATCTACTATATCTATCTGTCTCTCTTCCATATCTATCTAGCTATCTGATAAACTGCAGCACTCCTTGTTTGAGGTATATAATTTAAATTCAAATTCAAATAAGCTTTATTTGCAGGACTAAATACACATTAGTTTTGCCAAAGCAAGTGTACAAAAGGGAATAGAGATAGGAACTGTAGGGATGTTTGGGTAGGGCTGTAGGAAAGGTGGATGGGGGCACATCAAGTGTGGGGGCTGTAGGAGCAATGGTGGGGACAGATTCAGGGTTGGGGCTATAAGAACAATGAATGGGGCAGACAGCGTTTCCTGTGCGCTCAGCTAAAGCGCACTCCCTGCAGCTTTTTGTGTGGCTGGTTGGCAAGGTAAGCATCAGGTAATTAGGGGCTTTGTTCTCTGGCAGCGCATAGCGATAATGCTATGCTGCAGGGAAATGTTCTAAGTTTTATGCACATTCTGTTAGGCTAGGGTCACAGCACATGTGCTATCTACTAGTGCATCTCAATGAATTAGAATATTATCAAAAAGTTCATTTATTTCAGTAATTCAATACATAAAGTGAAATGCACATATTATATAGAGTCATTACAAACAGATGTGATCTATTTCAAGTATTTATATCTATTAATGAATTATAATTATGGCTTACAACCAATAAAAACCCAAAGGTCATTATTTCAGAAAATTAAAGTAGGGAGGATGTAGTGTTAAAAAATGCACTGCTGTATTCCACGAGACATCAAAGGGTGAATATAATATTGATTTATTAGTCAATGTGTTCCAGGGCTCCCAGAAATACCTGAAACATGGCAATCTTACATTGATTTTTATGATATTTTAATTCATTGAGATGCACTGTATCTCTCCCGTCCATATCTGTCTATTAATCCACTCATTCAATTCCATCCATCTACAAAAAAAAATGACCAGCACCTCCGAAAGGAAAAATACAAGTGTGAACAGGTGCACACTGCTATGACTTCATACTATGCAAACAAAAATAATACAGCAGCTCTTTCTAAGCACTAACATTTATGCAAACATTGAATAAATGAAATTTGGACCACATTACTGCTATGTAAAATATACTTAGAAATTGACGGTACTTAGAGCACAATTCTTGTGAGCCCACAAGCCATGACAAAGTGCACCTTTCTCTGATGGGATAATAAACCAAATATTTATGTAACATGCCCCCTCTAAGCTGAAAATAGATTAGGATCTACAACTAATTAGCAATGTTTTTCTGCTGATTGGAGGAGTGGACAGTCGGAAAAGGAGGCAGTCAACACCTACCATAGTATAAAACAATAAACTGACAGTCACTTCTAAACAGAATAAAGTGACTGTGAACAAGTGCAAACTCCTATGACAGCATACAATGCCCAACAAAAGAATACAGCAGCACTCCTGGGAGAGCAATGTTTGATACATTTTAGGTTTAGGTTCAATAAGAAAGATGTCATCTTGTAGTCAGTGGGCTCACATGAATTTAACCTTTCTTAATATTTAAAAGGATATTCTATATAGCAGTAATGCCGCCAAAATTCATATATTTAACCCTTGCATACAGGTTAGTGCTTACAGAGTGCGGCTGTATAATTTTTTGAAGTAGAAAAATGTATCATTGTACTTGAGAAAGGCTTGGTGTAAGCCCACATTTTTGCATATAATTGGAGTGCTGACTGGATTTATTTTTTCTATGTGTAGTTTTTTGTCTTTTTTTCATCTATCATTTTCAAGTGGTGTTTATTAATGCAATGACATATGCTATCAATTGACGCCCTTTGTAAAACATTGCTATAAAAACACATTCTAGCCTGGAATAGGCCAACGGACACTCTTGAAATTGGGCCCTGTGTTCCAATATTCAAAAAGCCTGATGTCTAAATGTCCTTTGGCACACAGTATACATGTCTTCTTGGCTTCATAAGCCTAAACAGTTTTTAGCCCATCATTGGCCACGTTCATATTTGAGTGTTTGGTGAGCTTTATTCGCCTTTGTAGCCAAAACAGGGACCAACCAGAGGAAAAGTATAATAGAAACACGATCACCACTTCTGTATTTATCACCCCCTCCTGGTTTTATCTTACAAATACTGAGGTTGAAAACCTCACCAAATACTCAATGTGTGCACGTGGCCATTGCCTAGGATGAACTAGCACATCCTAGTTTTTGTCCCTGCCTTTGATACAGGCTCAAATGTTAAGCCTACATCTTTCTCTGCACAATTTGGTTGATCTGATCAGCCAGCATGTGCCTCTAACTAAAACCTACTTCAAACCCGCCATTAATCTCTGACCCCTCAATTTAACACACCCTGGTCCCATCGGCAACTCTGTGACGTGATTGCGGTGCGTCAATCAGATGTCATGAAAGCTGGGGATCAGCTGATGACCCCTGTGTCTGTCAAGATGAACTTCCTGTGAACACCGGCTAAGAGTCAGCATTCATAAGAGATCATCATTTGTGCTGTATGGAGCAGTGTTGTTCTAAATCACCCCCTTTTGCCCCAATGAAAAGAAAAAGGTTAAAAAAAGATTAAAAAAAACACATATTTAGTATTGCTTTTTTCAAAAATGTCTGATCTATGAAAATATAGAATGAATTAACCTGATCGTAAACAGCATAAAAAAATTTAAAACACCAGATTCACGTTTTTTGGCCGCAACACAACATTGAAATAAAATGCTGTAAGAGGCCATCAAAACCAAAGAATGCTAGTACTACCAAGAATGCCTGCTTAAGGAGCAAAAATAAGCCATCTCTTAGCCGCAGATCCTGAAAAATATGTACGTTACGGTTCTTGGAAAATGGTGCTAAAGACTATTGGACTAAAAAGGGCCCCATGTACAGTTCTTAAACAGGGGCCCTTTTTTGTCTGTGTCTGGCAGTGCTGATATGCATCAGCGATATATGACATTATCAGTGCTACATTTCAGTTCAACGTTTTAGGGCAGGGATACACTGTCCGATAGACATCCGAGTCTCTCTGACGAGACTCGGATGAGGCTAAAGCAGTGACCCTGAATGGCTTCTCCCTGTCAGGACGGGGAGTGTGCAGCTGCACAAAAACACAAGCAGCTGACAGCCCCGTCCACAGAGGGAGAAGCCGTTCCGGGTCACTGCCTCAGCCTCATTTGAGTCTCGTCCGAGAGACTTGGATGTCTATCGGACAGTGTGTCCCTGCCCTAACTTATATTTTTGGGCTATGGGAAGAAACTGGAATTCCAAAGTGAAGCCCACACAAACACATGGAAAATACATAAATTCCATGCCTATTGTGCATTCCAAGCAAAGGACGACAATGCAAAAAAAAAAAACATCATGCACATTGATTCTAAAAAAAAATAGCCTTTTCTTAGTACAGTGAGACCAAAGTTACACATGTCTGTGTGTTGATCTCCATTCCTTGCTTATTAATATCCCAAATATGTAGATAAAATTTAAAAACAAGATATGGCATTGTTAAAATTCAAATCCGATTTTGCAAGAACTATTACATTTTTCGATATGTTAGTAATATCGGCCAAAATAAAATTTATTTTGGTGATGTGGGTTTAATAAGGAGACTAAACTCACTGAATAAACACTTGAATTGTCTCTTGTCTTTCAACGCTATTGATAAATTGAATTTTAGTTCACTTCATATTTTGAAAGCATTATTCTGCCAAAAAGTGAGTATTTGTAAAGAGCAGCAATCTGATGAAGAAAGTATTGTTAAAGTTTGACAGCTTGACAGAAGAGAGTTATGCAGCACATAATCAAACTATGTGTTAGAGTCCATGGAGAATGATATAAGAGAGTCTGATTGCCAAGTATAAATCTACATACAGTATGATACTTTGTTGTATTGATCATTGCGCTAACAGGAACTTGCAGATGTATTAGTAAGTCAGGATCCAAGGTTTATAGAAAGGGTCATGAGTCACTCGATAGCTGTAAATGGTAAGCTGTAATACAGACATTTTGTAATAAACAAAATATTAAAAAGCAAGATCATTGGTGGACATACATGTGTAGCTGGTTCAGCTGAGCAGGGACCTGTGGTGGTGGAGGAGGGCCCAGGCACTTAATGGGAATGTGTCCGGTGATTTTCTAATACAATACTAATGGAATCCTGAAATAGAGCTTAGGCAGCCCTTTCAGGATCAGTAACAGGATCATTACTATATATTTTCCAGTTGTCTTGCTATAATCCCTGGAGAATTCAGAGTCATGCACCAGCTACTCAATCATAGGTAAATTCAAGCTGATTATGCACTGTTCCCCATGCCTAACTCTGCCAAGATAGTAAATAGTGATACTAAATGAGGGTGGGTGAGACGGGAGTGGGTGGCAATGCATAATCATTTTAGATTTAAATATGTTTTACTAGCCGGCATGTGACACTGAATTACAGCAAGATAACCAGAGAAGGTAAAGCAATAAAAGTTACTGATCCTGAAAGGGCTAACCAAACCCTATTTCAGGATAGCATTAGTACTTTACTAGAAAATCACCTGATAGATTCCTTTAAACACTATAGGAATCACAGTTAGGTTTCACTCACGTGTCAGTTTTTTTGACATACAAAAAAAATGATCAACATTTTATCAGTGACATCATCAGAGGTTTATCGGATTTTCATCAGAATGTCATCAGATTTTCTTTAAAGTTTGATCAGTGTTTCATCAGTTTTTTTCACTGATGAGAAAAAAAAATGTTTCTCCACCTTCTATCAGTCAGTGAAAAATATACAGCACATGGATATCATCCGAATACTATCAGATTTCATCACAAAGCCATAGACTTTCAATGCCGATTTTAATCCAACACTATGGGACATGTCTCTGGACTTTGCACAGATCACTTGATCAAAAGAAAAAATCTAACATCTGAACAGCCGTATAGACTATGATTGGAATGGAAGCAATCTGTGAACAAAAAAATGAATAGCACTTGTATGTGAAAAACTGAGATGTGAATGGCATGGCATATTCAGTTCTCGTTGGAAACGTTTTGTGTGGAAATACTTTAACCCCTTCCCGACCCTTGGCCCTACGTTTGGGCCATGGAAACAAAGTGCTTCCCGACCCTTGGCCCTAGGGGTGGGCCATGGAATGATCGGGCTCCTGCGGCCCGTGTGAGGGGGGTGACTCAGGTGTCACTGTACATAATGCACAGTGACAACCTGTAGTACACCCCATGGGGGGTGGATTAACCCCCCCGTGCCCAGGGCCCCTCTGATTGGCAGTTGAAATTCAGACTGCCAATCAGTGCTAGTAATCCCCTCCAGATCCGATTGGAGCTCTCCAATCAGATCTGGAGGGGCGGGATGGCATGTGCCGTCTCCCTCCTAGCCCCCCCTCACTCCAGGGCCCCCCGATCGCCCTCCTGGCCCCCCCGATCGCCGTCCTACCCCCCCCTCCCGGCGGCGGTAACAGTCATCACGCCGGCGGTATGCCCGCCGGCAGTAAATGACTATCACCGCCGCCGCCTGTCAGCTTCCACAGCCCCCTCCGTGCGATCACGGAGGGGGCTGATGAAGCTAACACCCCCATGCCCCGTATCCCCCCCCCATCCCTCTCTCACCTACCGGCGGGTCCGCCGGTGCAGCCGCGGTCCAGCTCCGGTGTGGGCTCCTCCTCTTCCGGGCTCCTCCTCCTGGATCAGGTAAGTATGTGTGTATGTGTGAATGAATGAATGTATGTATGTAGTATGTATGTAGTATGTATGTATGTAGTGTGTGTATGAATGAATGAATGTATCTATGTATGTAGTATGTATGAATGAATGTATGTATGTAGTATGTATGTAGTATGTATGAATGAATGTATGTATGTAGTATGTATGTATGTAGTATGCATGTATGTATGTAGTATGCATGTATGTATGTAGTATGTATGTAGTATGCATGTATGTTTGTATGTATCAATGAATGAATGGATGTCTGCGTGCGTGGATGACTGCATGTGTGGATGACTGCGTGCGTGGATGTCTGCGTGCATGGCTGTCTGTGTGCGTCGCTGACTGCGTGCGTGGCTGTCTGCGTGCGTGGCTGTCTGCGTGCGTGGCTGTCTGCGTGCGTGGATGTCTGCGTGCGTGGCTGTCTGCGTGCGTGGCTGTCTGCGTGCGTGGATGTCTGCGTGCGTGGCTGTCTGCGTGCGTGGCTGTCTGCGTGCGTGGCTGTCAGCGTGCGTGGATGTCAGCGTGCGTGGATGTCTGCGTGCGTGGCTGTCTGCGTGCGTGGCTGTCTGTGTGCGTGGATGTCTGCGTGCGTGGCTGTCTGCGTGCGTGGCTGTCTGCGTGCGTGGCTGTCTGCGTGCGTGGCTGTCAGCGAGCGTGGCTGTCAGCGAGCGGGCATGGATGTGTGTGTGCATGGATGATGGGTGCATAGGTGAATGGATGGGTGCAACAAGGGATCAAGTATCCTCTTGTTGTAGTCTCTGGGATCATAGTCATGGTGCACTGTATGACAGATCATTGTCATACAGTGCACCATAACTCTGACCCCAGAGGCTGTAGGAAGAGGACACTTGATCCCTTGCTGCAATCTCTGGATTGAGCAGAGGCGATCGAGCGTCGTGGGACCTTCGTCGTGGACTACGTCGGAGGCGGTCGAGCGCCGTGGGACCTTCGTTGTGGACTACGTCGGATCTTTATAATAAAGATGGAGTCCAAATTTTGTTGTTTTTTTTTTTCAAATAAAAAGATTTTTCTCTGTGTATTTTCTGACTATTTACCAGAGATTCCTAATGGCGGGTCTAACATTGGCCCTATATTATGAATCTCGGGCTTAGTGCCAGCTGCCAATAACAAGCTGGCATTAACCCCTTTATTACCCAGTTTGCCACCGCCACCAGGGCAACTGGAAGAGTCTGGGTACAGCGCCAGAAAATGGCGCTTCAATGAATGCGCCATTTTTTGGAACGGCTGCGGGCTGCAATTCGCAGCATGGGGGGCCCAGAACGCTTGGGCCTCTCCATGCTGTGGAATCCAGCCCCCAGCTGCCTAGTTGTACCTGGCTGGACCAAAAATATGGCGGAGCCCTATGTCATTTTTTTTCTAGAATTAGTTCTAGAAAGAAAAAAAAAAGGGCTTTGCTGTATTTTTGGGTACCAGCCAGGTACAACGAGGCAGCTGGGGGTTGCTGGCAGTCCGTAGCTGTCAAGTTGTACCTGGCTGGACCAAAAATATGGCGGAGCCCTATGTCATTTTTTTATTTAGAATTAGTTCTAGAAAAAAAAAAAAAAGGGCTTTGCTGTATTTTTGGGTACCAGCCAGGTACAACGAGGCAGCTGGGGGTTGCTGGCAGTCCGTAGCTGTCAAGTTGTACCTGGCTGGACCAAAAATATGGCGGAGCCCCACGCCATTTTTTTTTTACTTCTACCAATAAAATGACAAGGAGCTTTGCCTTATTTTTGGATGTCAGCCAGGTACAACTTGGCAGTTGGGGGGCTGCAATCCTCATCGTGGAGAGACCCAAATGTTGTGGCCCCCCAAGCTGCAAATTGCAACTCACAGCCATCCCAGAAAATAGCACATTAGAGGTGCCATTTTCTGGTGCTGTACCCCAACTCTTCCAGTTGCCCTTGTGCTGGTGGCACACAGGAGCACTCCATACGTGACATGGTGTCCGCTAACAAGTTGAATGGAAAATTAGCTCCAATTATTAGCGGACACTATGTCGCGTATGGAGAGCCCCTGTGTGCCTAAACATTGGAGCTCCCCCACAAGTGACCCCATTTTGGAAACTACACCCCCCAAGGAACGTATCTAGATGCATAGTGAGCACTTGAACCCCCAAGTGGTTCACAAATTGATCCATAAAATTAAAAAAGTACTTTTTTTTTCCACAAAAATAATATTTTTTCATTTTTACGGATCCATTTGTGAAGCACCTGGGGGTTCAAAGTGCTCACTATGCATCTAGATACGTTCCTTGGGGGGTCTAGTTTCCAAAATGGGGTCACTTGTGGGGAGCTCCAATGTTTAGTCACACAGCGGCTATCCATACGCAACATGGTGTCCGCTAACAATTCCAATTGTTAGCGGACACCATGTCGCGTATGGAGAGCCCCTGTGTGCCTAAACATTGGAGCTCCCCCACAAGTGACCCCATTTTGGAAACTACACCCCCCAAGGAACGTATCTAGATGCATAGTGAGCACTTGAACCCCCAAGTGGTTCACAAATTGATCCATAAAATTAAAAAAGTACTTTTTTTTTCCACAAAAAAAATATTTTTTCATTTTTACGGATCAATTTGTGAAGCACCTGGGGGTTCAAAGTGCTCACTATGCATCTAGATACGTTCCCTTGGGGGTCTAGTTTCCAAAATGGGGTCACTTGTGGAGGAGCTCCTATGTGGAGACGCACAGGGGCTCTCCAAACGCAACATGGTGTCCGCTAACAATTGGAGCTCATTTTGCATTCAAATTGTTAGCGGACACCATGTCGCGTTTGGAGAGCCCCTGTGCGTCTCCACATTGGAGCTCCCCCACAAGTGACCCCATTTTGGAAACTAGACCCCCAAAGGAACGTATCTAGATGCATAGTGAGCACTTTGAACCCCCAGGTGCTTCACAAATTGATCCGTAATAATGAAAAAAGAAAATTTTTGTGGAAAAAAAAGTGCTTTTTCATTTTTATGGATGAATTTGTGAAGCACCTGGGGGTTGAAAGTGCTCACTATGCATCTAGATACGTTCCCTTGGGGGTCTAGTTTCCAAAATGGGGTCACTTGTGGAGGAGCTCCTATGTGGAGACGCACAGGGCTCACCAAACGCAACATGGTGACAGCTAACAATTTGAGCTGATTTTTATTCAAATTGTTAGCGGACACCATGTCGCGTTTGGAGAGCCCCTGTGTGCCTAAATATTGGATCTCCCCCACAAGTGACCCCATTTTGGAAACTAGACCCCCCAGGGAACATATCTAGATGGGTAGTGAGCATATTGAACCCCCAGGTGCTTCACAAATTAATGGAAAAAAAAGATTTTTGCAGAAAAAAAGTACTTTTTCATTTTTACAGATAAATTTTTGAAGCACCTGGGGGTTGAAAGTGCTCACTATGCATCTAGATACGTTCCTTTTGGGGTCTAGTTTCCAAAATGGGGTCACTTGTCGGGGAGCTACAATGTGGAGACACACAGGGGCTCTCCAAACACAACATGGTGTCCACTAACAATTTGAGCTCATTTTGCATTCAAATTGTTAGCGGACACCATGTTACGTTTGGAGAGCCCCTGTGCATCTCCACATTGGAGCTCCCCCACAAGTGACCCCATTTCTGAAACTAGACCCCCAAAGGAACATATCTAGGTGCATAGTGAGCACTTTGAACCCCCAGGTGCTTCACAAATTGATCCGTAATAATGAAAAAAGTACGTTCCCTGGGGGGTCTACTTTCCAAAATGGGGTCACTTGTGCGGGAGCTCCAATGTTTAGGCACACAGGAGCTCACCAAACGCAACATGGTGACAGCTAACAATTTGAGCTGATTTTTATTCAAATTGTTAGCGGACACCATGTTGCGTTTGGAGAGCCCCTGTGTGCCTAAATATTGGAGCTCCACCACAAGTGACCCCATTTTGGAAACTAGACCCCCCAGGGAATATAGCTAGATGGGTAGTGAGCATATTGAACCCCCAGGTGCTTTACAAATTGATCTGTGAAAATGAAATAGTCCTTTTTTTTCACAAAAATTTTCTTTTAGCCTAAATTATTTCGTTTTCACATGGGCAACAGCATAAAATTCATCCTAAAATTTGTTGGGCAATTTCTCCTGAGTACACCGATACCTCATATGTGGTCATAAACCACTGTTTGGGCGCACGGCAGGGCTCAGAAGGGAAGGAGCGCAATTTCACTTTTTGAATGTAAAATTAGCTCCAAAATTCAAATTGCGCTCCTTCACTTCTGAGCCCTGCCGTGCGCCCAAACAATGGTTTATGACCACATATGAGGTATCGATATACTCGGGAGAATTTGCACAACACATTTTAAGATCCATTTTATCCTGTTGCCCATGTGAAAATGAAAGAATTGAGGCGAAAAGAACATTTTTGATAAAAAAATTAAAATATCCATTTTTTGTTTCCACTTTGCCTTAGTTCCTGTGAAGCACCTGAAGGGTTAATAATCTTCTTGAATATAGTTTTGAGTAGCTTGAGAGGTGCAGTTTTTGGAATGGTGTCACTTTTGGGTGTTTTCTGTCATGTACACCCCTCAAAAGGACTTCAAATGTGATGTGGTCACTAAAAAAAATGATTTTGTAAATTTTGGTTGAAAAATGAAAAATTGCTCATGAACTTTGAACCCTTATAACGTCCTAACGAAAAAAAAAATTTTTGCCAAAATTGTGCTGATGTGAAGTAGACATGTGGAAAATATTATTTAATAACTTTTTTCTGTCACATATCTCTCTTGCTTATCAGAAAAAAAAATAAAAAATGTGAAAATTGTGAAATTTTCAAAATTTTTGCCATATTTTTGATTTTTTCACAAATAAACGCAAAAATTATCGACTTAAATTTAATACTAGCATGAAGCCCAATATGTCACGAAAAAACAATCTCGGAATCGCTAGGATCGGTTGAAGCGTTCCCGAGTTATAACCTCATAAAGGGACACTGGTCAGAATTGCAAAAAAGGCCAAGGTCTTTAGGGTCAAAATAGGCTGGGTCCTGAAGGGGTTAAGGTCTTATTTCAACATTTTGAGACATTTCTATTGTAATGCATTCAAGGAAAAGGGACAGTACTTCCTGGATCTACACTGCACAGACAATGGAATAAGATGAAATTACCACAGTTGTCAGGTAATGATGGCTTTAATTCTGACGCATTTCAGAGCTTAATCCCAGCTCCTTCCTCAGGGAACCAACATAGTACTATAGTACTACATACTACAACAAAGACCCTGAGGAAGGAGCTAGCATTCAGCTCTGAAACGCGTCGGAATTAAAGACATCATTGCCTGACAACTGTGATTGATGCAGGAAGCACTGTCCCTTTTCCTTGTGTTCGTCTTTGGCACCACTGTTTTACAAGTGGAGCGTGGATCCTGCGGCACCCATACTATACCTTTATACCGGTTGTGGGTTACACAACCGACCCTGGTGAGCAGTGACATAAAATTGCACAACTTCAGTGTTATAAGGATAACAGCCGATTGCACTTTCTCTCCTATCTCATAGTTTGTATTGCAATGTATTGACATATAAATTACGATTTTCCCTCTCCTTATATTGGCTGAACTACGAGATTCCCAGCTGACTTCAGTAGCTTGCCCTTATCAGCAGATCAGCAGCAGTCCTTCCCGAAGTGGCGGTAGGGCATACAAAATGCTGTATTTCTCACTTCACGAGAGGTTGTTAGAGGACGGAGTGAGATTTCATCACTAAAAAGTTAATATCTAAGCCAGCTTCCTCAAGAAGGCATTTAATTTTTACTTTAATCTATTCAAGATTTATGAGTACGAGTTCTCATCACCACTAGGCACACAGAAAAATGATGGAATTTTCAATTCATAATTTGGCAGACACATTTTACAGTTTTCTTGTAAAGGGGCTCTGGAAATATCCATATTTTTGGACAGGGAACTAGTTTACTGCAACTTTATTGTTTGTAATAAATAATGCATTTACTATCCCGTCTGCCAACAGTTAGAAACTGCTGTGAGTGCCAGGCAGGCCTTGATCTCTCCTCTGATAATAAGAGTTTCATATATTGGAGACACATTTTTAAACATTGTGATCCTTGCTCAACAATTGCACGTCCCACCCATACTTAAAATTAATAGATTTTGGAGCTTAACAGCTGGCAGTACAGAATTTTCGTCTTGGATGTGTCTTGCTGGCACAATCAGCATGTACATAACCAATTCTCTGGATGCTTTTGCAAACGAAAGGCCAAAAAGAAACTACTTATATTCCTCAGACACCTTTTTGGAAAAACTAGTAAAAGAAAAATAGCCATGCTGGCAATTTTCACTGCACGCTTTCCTGAAATTAATTCAGATACCTGCTACATAAAATGATAACTACAGTAATAAGTAGAGAATCATTTCAATGCTAAAACATAAGGCACCAATGCTAATTACTCCGCACTTTGCTTTCCATTGGTGCACCTGAAATGCTTTTAACGGTTGGCTTTCTTAATATATGTATGAATTTGGGAAAACGGCAAGAATATGTTTTCCAGCAGAAAAGTATTATGTCATTACAATTACATTAAAGCCAATATAGCTTTCTATCAGGCACCAGACTGATGAGCTCACATCACCATTAACATTGAGGGGGTCTGTTTTACATTTACATATTAATGATTGTTAATGGTTCGAGATTGTGCGTTTGCTTTCAGGTTTCTATGAATACAATATCTTGAGCTGTGTATATGCATTATAAAGGATATATATGCAATCATGTGCTTTATTGGAATGTGTCTGATTATATGGACAATCATCAAGATAAAGAGGCTAACAAGAACTGAAGAATATGTACTGTATAGTAAATACATTAGTAGGCCTTGATTGCCTAAGCAATGTAGATATGATATGTTGATTGCAAAATATAAGATTAGCAGTTGTATCATTCTCCCTTCTTTCAATCCAAATGGCTGGCCATACAATTTAGAGGGATTGTCCATGTTCTTGAAAACAAAGCTTAATCGACAGCAATCAAGTTAAAGAACTAATGGACACTTTTTTCCATAAGGTACTTCAAAGCTTCTTCGGTAAATGTTTTCAAATATTGTGTGTGTCTTCCAAGGGAGACATCTATAAATGTCCATGGACAAAGGACTAATCTTTTAAAGGTGCCCATATTTATATATCATTTTATTTTGCAGTGATTACACTTAATCTTGTTTCCTTGCTTATACAATATCTAGTAGTTATTTTTCATAGCTATGTTATACATGTCATTTGAAGATCACTTACTAAGACCACAGAAGGAGGAATTCATTGAAATGGTGTATCTTCTATATATAAGAAACAATAGTAGTACCGTGTTTCCCCGAAAGCAAGACAGGGTCTTACATTCTTTTTGTGGCCAAAAGTGGCCCCCTGTCTTACTTTCGGGGGGGGCCTTACATTGGAGGCCCCACCATCCATCCATCCACACACTGCAGCCATTCATCCACACATTCCCACACATGCAGACAGACACATGCATACACATATATACACATATATACACACCATACACACCATACACACCACACACACCACACACACCACACACACACCTAGCACCGCTTCTTACCGGGTCCGGTGTGGGGTCCCCGATGGTCCTGTGCCGTCCTCTGTGCTCCGGTCCGGTCCCCGAGATGATCCGCTGCCGTCCGCCGTGTTCCGGTGCCGGTCCTAGGCTCCATGGTCCCTGCTCTTCCGGAGTTCAGGCCTAGCTCCGCCCAGGTCATAGTGTGGGCCAATCAGCATAGCGGCGCTCAAGCAAGCGTCATCGGGCGCTTGCTCTGACGTCAGCGCCGCTATGCTGATTGGCCACACTATGACCTGGGCGGAGCTAGGCATGAATTCCGGAAGAGCAGGGACCATGGAGCCTAGGACCGGCACCGGAACATGGCGGACGGCAGCGGATCATCTTGGGGACCGGACCGGAGCACAGAGGACGGCACAGGACCATCAGGGACCCCACACCAGACCCGGTAAGAAGCGGTGATATGTGTGTGTGTGGTGTGTGTGGTGTGAATGGTGTGTATATATGTGTATATATGTGTCTGTACGTGTGTATGTATGTATGTAAACCCCCCCACGTGTTTCCCCGATAGTAAGACCCCCCCTCCCCCTACCCTGCCTTACATTTGGGGGGGGGGTCTTACATTAGCAGACCCCCCGTCCCCCCCCCACCCTGTCTTACTTTCGGGGGGTCTTACTATCGGGGAAACACGGTATATAGGTAGTAGCTGTGTGCTGCAGAGACATTTTTTTCTTGGTATTGACCCAGTGTCGCTGCTGGCACCAGTTCACATTGAGTCTTGAGTGCTGTGCAGTTTTTTTGCTTTGTGTATAAGATATGGAGTTGATGGCTCCATGACTGCACTTAGCACCCTCATCACCCACAGGTGGTCTGAGGTTGAGATGGTGTCCACCCACCTAACAGTGGGACAGGGAGGAAAAGGAGGACAGGGATGTCAGCTCAGGACTCATCAGACCTGGGGGCACTGTGACGTGGTTGGTGAGCAAACAGACATTGGCCAATGTATGTACTAAGACCCCCAGAAAATAAAAATTAAGAATAATGAGTTTTTTTTAAATTTTTTTCTCATTTTTTGCTTGTTAGCATGTGTACGATATTGGTAGTAGCTGTGTGCTGCAGAGACATTTTTTTCTTGGTATAAGAAACAATAACTACTTGTTCAAGTGCCATCCTACATACATTTCACATAGGAAGCTTAGTATTGCTGACCCTATAGCCATAGAGAGTGAAGTCTTTATATTTAGCAGCAACAGCAAATAATTTATTATGGGGGCAGATGAATCTCTGAAACAATGCTTGGAATTCTTCAGTTCCATTTTAGTCCATTTTTTATACAGGGAAAGAAGCCTTGTTATTGATTATAACCTTGTTGTTCAGTTAACTTCAATATGGTACAAGAAGTATTTGTAGTGGGTCTGCCTTACATTTATCCAATTAAAAGACTACAAAAATCATATCAATAAACAAAATACAAAAGGTTTCAAAAACTCTTCAAAACTGCTTCTTAAAATGCTACATGAAACAAGAATCTATGGGTTCATGGAAAAAATCAGACATCATTTACATGACATCTGAGTGTGGTCCAATTCTCACAAACTGACCTAATGGACTAGGTGGAGAAACTTTATTTTATTCTCCACATCTTAGTAAAAATGGACTCCACCTTGATCGAACTCTGATCAGAGTCTGATTAGTGTAATCAGACCATTTTCTCGGATGGAGATTAAATGGTCATGTGAACCTAGCCTTCAAGTAAAACTCATTGTACACTCAGGGTGTGTTTTCACTGAGTCTTTTTGCTGAGTTTTTAGAGCAGAAAATGAGTAGAAACACATACTGTAATCGTCATAAGAAATTTTCAATGCCTCAGGCTAGGGTCACACAGGGGTGCATCAAGCATCCCAGCCACCTAAGCCGTATAGAGGACCGGGGGGAGGAGGGGTGCTAGCCGACTGCAGCCCCACCGCCCCTGTAGCTTAGGTGAGGAGCGGGGGGGTGAAGGGTGCTAGCAGCCTGCAGCGCCGCCGCCCCTGTAGTTTGGAAGAGGAGCGGGGGGGAGGGGTGCTAGCAGGGAGGGGTTCTCGCATTTCACCGAATTATCGTCTAGAGGTTTATCCAGGGTAATTTATAGAATAATAAGGGATAACCTTTTTGTCCTCATTAACTGTTTTTATTTTCAGGGTTTTTATAAAAACATGGTGTAAAATAAGTGAATTTGTGCAAATGTGCAGACTTCCCACCCACCTAGACAACAAACACACAACACAGCCCACTAATGGTGCTAGAGCGGAGGGTTTGGTGGGGTTCGGTTGACGGTCTGTGAAGTCAAACCCAAGATAGATTGATGCTAAAGGGAGGGACCACTGGATACACTGTGCATCATTGGTGGTCCACAACCGATAACAACAATTGGTAGATGGTCGTGTGTATTGTAGTCGTCACCCTGTTACAGGTCCGAAGCCCAACCCTCAGTTACAGGTCCACATCAGTGGTGATCGGTCAAGTCAAGGTCTACAGATTAGTGATATAACCTGCTTAGCAAACAAAATATAGCCCGACGCGTTTCGCCTCTCACAATAGTTTGAGAGGCTCATCAGGGGCGTTATACAATAAGCTTCTACAGTAGTATAAGGATCAAATCTATTTATATTTGATCCTAGGTTATGAGTCCATTGAAACAGATTCCAGGATGGTTCCAGTTGCTAGGAGAACATATGAGGCAGTCCTTAGTAGTTCAAATGGTATCCTCTTCACAATACCACGTTATAAGGTTGTGGTCTACACCTGGTATGGTGTGCCTTGTCACAGTCTTGTCCAGTTACAGTCTGTGTGTCATCCAAAAGGCTTTGCTGGTTAGGCCCTTATATATCCATCGTATGGTAGGTATAGTGTAGTTTCTTTAGAGGTCTGCCACATTTGTGTTCCCCTTATTCAGTATATGGATAATAGAGGTTACTTCGTGCTGATATAGTAAGGTCACTCTTGTCAGCTTTATACCATTACTGACCCTGATATCTAGTCAGCCTTCGATATGAGGCTCTGCATCACCAGGTCTAGGCGATGTCTTCAGCCACTTATAGAGTTTGATCCCACAGTCAGTCTTAATGGTGGATATGTCAGGCAGGCTCCTCTGCTGGTTTACATCTGTTACTGCTCTCAGTGAATGGAAGCCGGCCTCTGCTGCTGGTGCCACCCCCTTCTCCGATGCCGCTCCCCCTGGCTCCTGCCGCTTGGTACTCAGGGCTCCCACTGTTCAATGGACGGTGCGGCCCTGGGGTCACATTAGCGTCAGCCTTTTTGCTGACGGAACCGTGACAAATCTTAGAATTCTGCAGGCTGAATGCAGCCTTAGAGCAGCATTTATGCTCTGTAACGCTGCGTTAATGCTGCAATTGATTCCTATGGGTGCCGGACTTACAGTGCAGGCTTCTGCTTGACACAGAAATTCCGGAGTTTCAAATCTCGTGCTATTTTGGAGCATACAGGAAAACGCTGCAAAACGCATTTTCCTGTTCGCTCTGGGACTTCTGCGTCAAGCGGCAGCCTGCGTTGTAAATCCGGCACTCATAGGAATCAAGTGCCAGCCTTAGCGCAGCATTACAGAACATTAATGCTGCGCTAAGGCTGTGTCGAGCCTGGATAAGTTTTTTCACGGATCTGTCAGCAAAAAGGCTGACACTAATGTGACGCTAGCCTCAAAAACATAGTTTGTGCTTACTTTACACACGAAAAACTCAGCAAAAAGACTCAGAGTGAACACACCCCAACGGCGCCCACAGGCCGTGGGGTACTCAGGAACTGGATCACTGCTACTGTTGCTGGGGAGTCACAGGGGTCGTGACCCAGTCCTGTGGCCTGGGTGTCAGTTGAAAAAGGGGATATGTACAGGGAGGTTATCATGACGCCAACCATGGTGTGTGGTCAGTGTGGACCAACGCTGCTGCAGAACCTCTGGGGATGATGGGTTGCAGCTGAGATGGGACGACTCTCCATGGGTAAAGCCAATCCCCGGGGCAGGGTAAATAGTCTATGTGAGGGATGCAGGATGCAGGGTGCGCAGAAATAACTGGAGTCCACAGCAATAAATGTTTCCTTTACCTTTACTTGTCCGTTACGGGTACAGTCCGGGGCACCGATTTAGATGTTACTGGGGACCCGGGTGGCCTGGAAGCAATCAGGAACTCTACCTAACCGGGAGGGTTGGAGGCCTCCCTTCTGTCCTTTTCACTTGTAGGCTCCTGCTGCTGCTTGAAGCTAAGCTGCTTGCCCTCTCTCTCCTGCATGTGCCATATGACAAGAAGCTCGAGTCCTGTTTCAGGGGTTGCTCATTGATGGAGACCCCGGGCTTTAGTATGCTGCTTTGCCTCCTGACACTGTGTGGCTGGGAAACTTGGAATTCACCACCTTCCGTTATTGACTGCTGGGATGTGTGACCCTGCACAGCCTCGGACCCGGTGTCCGTTCTCTGCGCTTTCCTCTGAGGCGAGCACGATGCTCCTTGGCTCCCCCAGATTTCTCCTCTCCCTCCTCCTCAGACTAACTCCATGGCTGTTCTAACTAACTCCTCCTCCGGCCAGAACTTTATACAGGGCAGCTCTCCTTTAGCCGGGTTCTAGAGCTCCCCCTTCTGGCCTGGAGACAGGAAAATGTTGGATGCTGTGCCACCTGAATAGGGAACCCACTTTTTGCTTCCAGGCGTAACATCGGGACCCTGGGGTGCTACACTGTCTTTAAGACACCTGTGTACTTGCAAAAGTACTTTAAGAGAACACTAGTGAGAGAAGAGAAACTGTTGCTGATTAAATGTGGAGCTCACATAAGATCACTGTTATGTAAGCCCCATGATCATGATTACTAACAGCGCTGAAACGGTGCCAGCATGGGAAGTGAGCATAGGCTTTTTAATTATACCTGTGGAAACAGCAGGGGTTGTCCTAGTAGTTGAGAACCCTTTTAAGATTTGTGTGTGCAATGGTAATCTTAATCAACCGGCTCCTATGATAAATCTCATCTTATAGTGAGAAGCTTCTCACAAATATCTTTGTAGAGGCGTAGAGTAACACATTTTACTCAGCTGGTCCCATTGTGAATAAATGTATATATTTTATGACCCTTCGCAATTTTTTACATAGTTGAAAAAATTAGTATCCTGATGCTGACAGCATTCAGTGATCACCTTGGTACACAGAATATTTTTTGCTGGGTAATCCTGATACACTGCCTTTTGAAAGCTGAAATACATAAAGCAATATAAATGCTACAGAGGTTACATTTTTCTCCACACTCCGGGATAAAACAAATATGTAAATCATTTGCATTCCAAAAGAGTCATATTGTTTTTCTTATAAAACGACTTTTATGTGTACTATAAATTTGTTACTTCTCACTTACAAAAATGAGCAATAATATTGTATAAAGGTTATGGCCAACAACCATATCTGTCAGTGCATATTATGCTTGTCTGTGTTACTGGTATGTATGCTTGTTAGGTTGGTACAGCTGCAAGTCTTTAAATATGCATGTGATTGTGTGAGATGTGGGCATTTCTGCATCTTTATGTCTTAATTCCAGTACAGCTGCACTTTATTAAACTTCCCACTATTCCTATTCTCCCAGCAGTGTTTTAGTAAATCTTTGATTTTTTTTATTATATCGATTTGAAATATTTTAAGCTAAGTTCTTCCAGTTTCAGCAATGTAACAATTTTTATTTTAATTTTGCTGAGTGTTATACGTCAGGGATAATCTTATAGATCAGGGGTGGGGAACTCCAGGCCTCAAGGGCCACCAACATGTCATGTTTTCAGGATCCCATTAGAATAGCACAGGTGATAATATAATCACCTGCACTGGTGATGATCCCAACCCCTGTAAAATGCTAAGGAAATCCTGAAAATATGATCTATTGGTGAGCTTTGAGGCCTGGAGTTCCACATCCCTGCTATAGACTATTTTTAAATAGTAAAATATGTAATGTCACTCCTCAGGTACAATATTTCAAAGCGTAGGTTTACATTTTACACATTTGGTAAATAGAATATTATAAAGGATAGATTCTTCTATCTCTACCTGTGTATTGTTAGCTTCCATTGTAAAAAGTAGAAAAAATAAATATTTCTTAAGGGGTCTACACACTAAAATCAGTCAGTTATGGCAGGGCTAGATAATAATAAGAGCAGTATAATATCCCATCTCTCTGTGGTAAATATCGGTAAAAAATGGATTGGGCTTGTTGCGTTTTAACATGTCTGATCATTGATGATTGTAGGAGATAATAGACCAGGGATCTCCAACTCCTGGCTTCGAGGGCCGCACACACATGTCATGTTTTTAGGATTTCCTTAGTATTGGAATAATTACCTCTGCAGGTGATTCAATTATCACCTGTGCAATGCTAATAAAATCCTGAAAACCTGACCTGTTTGCTGCCATCAAGGCCTGAGTTGGATGTCTCTTTAATAGACTAAAGGCCCTGTCACACATAAAGAGATCGCTAACGGGATCGCTGTTGCGTCACGAAATCCGTGACGCAACAGCGATCCCGTTAGCGATGTTGTTCTGTGTGACACGCACCAATGATTCTGGCCCCTGCTTGAGATCGTTGATCGCGTTACACACTGCTCTGGGTCATTTCTGCGTCATTGTGCTCCCGCTGGGAACGCTACAATCGTTGTGTTTGACAAAGATATTGGCAACGACTCAATGCTACGCTATGGAGAGAAAATTCACAACGACCTCGGTATAATTCTGGATCGCTGGTGCGTGATTTTTCACATCGTTGGTAAGTTGCCTGTTTGACATCTTACCAGCGAAGTGTAAAAACACACCAGCGATCTCTGCACATCGTTATCGAGATCGGGATCGCTGACGCGTCGTTATTTGAGACTGGCCTTAACAGTAGTTGTGTCATTGTGTCAAATCTAAATGCATTCTTCCAAGCCTACTGTACACTTGTGTGGATTCAGAGGCCCCAGGAGAAATATAGTCAAGTTTTGCTGACATAGTAGCCCAAAATTGCATTGAAAAGTGGTTGATGGAGGTGAGCATCTTTAAAAAAAATGGCCACTAAGTACAATATATAGTAGAAATAAAAATATGTATACAGGAGCTGGGGTGTGGATAAAGGAGTGTTTTTTACAAAGAGCTGGTCTTTGGTAGAGGTTCCACTGTAGCTGTCTAGTTAACGTATTTAGCATGTTATGAGCACCTTTAGTACAGTGAGAGCTCTCCTTATGATCCCTATTTTGTATTGATGCAGTCTGCGAGAAATGCCATTAATGATATTGAATAGACAACTGCTCACATAATGAATGGTATCCAATTACATTCTGAAATATTAAGTAGAATCAGCTACTTGGGCTTTTCAACTCTTTTCAGTTATGTGAAGAAAAGCAACACACTAAATGAGTACATCATATCGCAGAAACCTGAACTCATAAGAAACTAGTAGAGATGGTGCACATCAATTAGCAAGACCTGTTTCGGTGGCAAGTAATCTCTGACTGAAGGCCCACAGTCTGCATACAGCATAAGACAACACAGGGCGGGATCTGGTGTCTATACGCAGGCGCAAGTTTCAAAACCATGTGACCTCAGTTTCTTGAACAGAGCTGACAGAGCATGCCTGAGAACTGAGAGCATCGAGGTCATCAGAAGGAGGAGAGAAGAGGAGTGGGACACAGGAGGAGGAGAATGACCAGTGTAGCGTTCAGGTCAAGCATGCTTCCGGACATAAAGTAATTTTTAACATACGGGGGGGGGGGGGGGGGGTGGTGTAGCAGGAAATGTTCTAAAGTCTTTATTTAGGTGTCCCAGGGGTTAGGGGATTTGTAGCCACCTTCACACAATGCAGCATAGGCGCTGCTGAAGGTAGCACTTTTAGTTTAATAGGCCTTGGGGGGGGTTGACAGGTTTCCTTTAAACAAAATAAATGGTCAAGCAGTACTGGTATTAATTCTGTTGTGTATGAGCACGTTTTCACACTCGTATAGTGTTTTGACAGATACCTTATAATTAAGAGAACTAGAAGTGATATATTACAAAAACCCTACTTGATTTAGCAACAAGACTTTACCTGACCCAGGATGAATGTGCAGTTCATTTTGTGATTTTTGGACAAAACAAAGTGGCCAGAGGCAGTTTAGCCTAGAGTCCTATTAGTGTGTGACTTAATGGAGTGCAATACGAGAAAATCTAGCATTGCACCCGGCCCCATGTTAGACAACGTTGCAGCTGAGATCTGCAATTTATTTTCTCAGCCCTAATTAGACTGTTGGGAAAAAATCACAGCATGCTGCAATTGTCAGCAAGTCTTAGCTCACTTGCACCCGTGCAAGTCCATGGATGTGAGTTAAACATTACACTGCACTCTGATGACATCCACATGCATTGCGATATACGCACACTGCAAATGGAGAAGAAGGATAGATTAATTTCTCTCTCTACTTCGCACATGTAATCCGATCGTAGGATTGGATCACAGTTGCTTAACACTCTGCTCATGCTCGCAGCAGAGCCTGACCGATTATCACTAGCATATCGCATCTGATGCCACGGGCTAGCGCGATCCCGGCCTTAAATGCAAAAACAAAGAGTTGGGCATTAAAATGGAATATAAACAATCCTTTTTAATGAAATTCAACATGCCCAATGCATTTTTATGAACTGCAACAAGACAAATATTAGTTTTATGAAATACAACATGGGTCATTTTTTATTTTTAAGAAATTCAACATGTCCAATCCATTTTACGACATGCATCTTGCCCTAGTAAAGCTAATAACCAGCTATAGATCTTCTTGCTCCTATGAAAATATAGTTTGGAAGGTATAATGGAATTTTGTCTTGAAGCTAACTTTTTAGAACTAGCTGGAGCTAATAAGAAAGACATATCTCACAGACATTATTTTTAAATCATGTTATCACATATTCGGAGACGGAACAGCATTTCATTTCTAGTATTTTTCTTACTCAGGTTGAACTGAAAATATGAAAATATACATTGGTGTCAAAATGAATCTGTATAGCTGTGGATTGTCATTTTCTTTGCACCCGCTGAGAAGCTGGCATTGCTGGATGTAGGAAAGCATTAGGCACATATAGGTAATTTGTTGCTTGAGGTTAGAAGTGACACATAGGATTCCATAGGCTTTATTCCTGCCAATAAACTAGAAGCCAGCCCGCTGTGACAATACAGAAAATAATCCCTGACCAGTAGTTTGCTGGTGGAGGTCTGGGCTTCTGTGTCAGTAAATTGGCTGTAGCAATTTCAAGAGGTATTACCATCAGCAGATTACGTCACAGCAGCTGCCATGTAGACATTAAGTGGAGTTGTTGTGCTTGAAACTAGATCTTCAATGATATGTCTATGGACGAAAACTTGGCTTTGTCCCTTTAAGGAAGAGATTGAATAAAAAATGAAAAAATAAAATAAATAAAATTCAGCATCCTCGGTCTTTCCCTCCTGCCACTCGTGTGCTTGTCTTTAATGAGCAGCTCCAAATGACAGCTTTAATCACTGCCTCTGGCCACTGAGAGAGACCGTTAATGATAGAAAAGAACAGAGAGCCATTTGCATCAATCAGCTCTAAATCACTTTTTATGATAATGCATCGGAGCGGAGAACAAAGTCTCTGATGTCTCCTGCATGATGATGTACCACAGTGCTGTCTCCTTGGCTCAGGCCAGAACATAAATCTCTTAAAGATGAACAAACCATAACCTGTGCTACTGAGACTGTTGGCCCTTATTTCCCAAACTGCTAATGATCTTTTAGCAGAGAAGAGTCAAAAGAGGCCAAGTTATCAGATGATTTTGCTGCTTTGAATATCACATAGCACATTGTAATGAGAAGGAATGATTTAGCATATGATGTTTCTGACGGCGACATAGCTCTCGCTAATATCTTGCAAGGCCAACCCTATCACATTACTGTAGAAACATATTATTTCACATGTTACCTTAAGCTGTCTGTGTTTTTACTGAAATATGTATCCTGAAAAGCTAATCCTATCATGAATTTATGAAGAAGACACATGTTGCATATTGGTACTTTGAGAGGAATGCTAATGGTTTTCATTATAACTTGAAAAAGGCACAAATTTGATTGGACAGGAGCAAATGTGGAGATTTTTTGCAGATTTGTCCATGCTGATAATAATATAATAATAATAATAAAAAACTTTATTTGTATAGCGCCAACATATTCCGCAGCGCTTTACAGTACAATGGTACGTATAATAAAAATATACGATACAGAATGGTGGGTAATACAGAACAGTAGTTACATACAGTAAACATAGAATCAATGTAGGAGATACAATAAAAGGCAAAAAGTAAAGGTGACCCTGCTCGAAGGAGCTTACAATCTAAGACGGGATGGGAACACAAAGTACAGGGGCTTATAACAATGAATATCTTATGTCTAAATGACTACTGTTAGGGAGAAGGATAGGCCGCCCTGAAGAGGTGTTTTTTTAGGGAGGTCTGAAGCTATGCAAGTTGTGGATGGTCCTAATTTCTTGGGGTAGAGCATTCCAGAGGATTGGTGCAGCTCGAGAGAAGTCTTGGAGTCGGGAATGGGAGGTTCGGATTAATGCCAATGTTAGTCTGAGGTCGCATTCAGAGCGAAGGGGACGGGAGGGGTGGTAGACAGAGACGAGGGTAGAGAGGTAGGGAGATGCCGCACCATGAATAGCTTTGTGGGTGACAACAAGCAATTTGAATTGAATTCTATAGTGTACGGGCAGCCAATGCAGTGACTGGCACAGAGCAGAAACATCTGAGTAACGGTTTGCTAGATAGGTGATCCTGGCCGCTGCATTGAGGATAGACTGGAGAGGGGAAAGCTTGCTGCGGGGGAGGCCAGCTAATAAAGAATTACAGTAGTCAAGGCGGGAATGAATCAGGGCCACGGTGAGGGTTTTAGTTGTTTCCATGGTGAGGCAAGGGCGAATTCTGGAGATATTTTTCAGGTGCAAGCGACATGAGCGGGTGAGAGGTTGTATATATGGGGTGAGGGAGAGATCAGTGTCCAACATAACACCCAGACAGCCAGCCTGCTGACTAGGCGTTATCGTGGTGCCGCAACTGATAAAACAAGTGTTAGTTGTAATTAGTGATGAGCGAGTGTAATCGTTACTATTTGTTACTTTCATGGATAGTACTCATTACTCAGCGAGTATTACTGGTGCTCATGAGTGATGTGTCCATCGTTATCGATCTGACACATATTGCTAGCTCCCTTCAGTACACAAAGTGACTGGCACCTGAGGGAGAGCAGATTGAATGTTAGGGTCTCTAGGGGAGCACAGCAAGGTGCTTTATGCAGGGAAAATTAAAAAAAAACACCCTCCCCCCTGTCCTGGAAATGCTCGTATTATGGATTTGTGTGGGCGGAACCTATCACTAATTGACTAACATTAGACTTGTTATTCAGACTAATATCCGAGTATTACAAAGTACTCATTACGAGTATAGCGATTACAAATATTTCACTAATCGCTCATCGCTAATTGTAATGTATGTCAATTGGCCATTCAAAACCTAATTCATATTTATCACAAAAAGTTCAGAGCATGCTCATGTGATTGTGATAATGTGAATTTTCAGTACGGATTTCGACTTGAATGTGACAGTAAAGTTACGTGTCCACAATGCTTTTTACCTGCGTCCTGCACACAACGTCTTTCCTTTTGCAGCAAAGCTGGTGATCTCTGTGGGTAAATATAGCCGCTCGTGCCAACGGTCAGTTTTCTGGGCACTGTAGTCGACACGCTACATTCACCTGCTAAGATCGCTGCCAACTCCATAGCAATAAATTGACCTGCTTGTGGCCAGGAAGCCACTCCACATGCCAGTATGCGCTGTGGAGAAAACAAGCACAGTGGGCACTGGATTTCTTTACAATCCCATCCACTGTGCTTGTACTGTACAACGCAGCATTATGAACACAGCAATAACATGTCCAAACTGATGCAAACATTGATAGTGGACACGTAGCCTAAATCTGCTGCAAAATCTGGCACAAAATTCACATTCAATGCATGCTGATATTTTGTGGAGTTACTGCTGATTTGTGTAACAATAGATAGAGAAAACATTAAAAAAAACAGTGTTCATTTACAGATGGACAATCACTCCAATTTTATTGTTTTGTAGGCAGAAATAGAATAACTATTGCTCATAACTTGCTTAATAATGACCAATGACGGCTATACCCGTCATGGCTTTGAACTGTCACTGCATGTAAACACTTTATTTGGTCAAAGAAATGCAGAAAATATCATTCTAAATTTACTACTAACATGAAGCCCAATATGTCATGAAAAATCAGTCTTGGAATCACTAGGATATGTTGAAGCGTTCCAGAGCTATAACCTCATAAAGTGACATAGGTCAGAATTGCAAAAATGAGGCTTGGTCCTTAAGGGGTTAAAACTGTTTAATGGAATGTGTGACATCTGATGATGCTACTAACATGAAAATATGGAGTTATGAAGGTGTCAATAATTGTAATTAAATCACAGCATTAGGAACAAAATTTACTTTATTACGCCTGGGGTCATTGATTTACAGGGGTGCAAGTTCGGCTACAGTCACCACTCGCAGCTACCTCCGCCATTGACTGACTGCACTCTGCAATGCATCAATGCAGAGCAACAGTCAGCAAAGTGTCAGGGTGTGCTTACAGTCGCTGTTCACAGTGTTGTGAGTGGTGACTGTAGACAAACTTAGAACCCCTGTATGACTGAAAGTTAGCAGCTCGTAGGAGCAATAGAGTTAATTTTCTACCTGATGCCTCACTTTCATTATAGTGACACGGGTACCTACCTAACACAATTAATAGCACTATCTCACATGAAAGGTTCCCCTTAATATCAATTACTATATTATTGATCATTTGACATTTTCCTTTAAATTGTACATTTATATATGTGTTTGTCTGTGAAATTCAGTAGTAGAAATAAGCCAGCGTACCCTTACAAAATAGATATGAAAATCTAAATTTTGTCTACAAATCACTCATGCTACACTACATCTTTCTTGGAAAAAGCAATAGACCCTTCAAAAATCCAGCCACTTCCCAATGATATTAAATGCAAATTTTCCAATAAAATCCTCTTTTTTATGAGATACTAGGCGGTTGCTAGTGGCCAGTTGTAAAAACTCAAGGTTCATGAATATAAGCTTCGAATATTGCTTGCTGGTGCTATAAGTCTTATACTGGTTTTCAAAGTCAAAGGAGTAGTTTATAAAGGTAGGGATCCAATTTCTATTTAATAATATGTAAAAACTTTATTATGGAAGGATCAGAATACAATTTACTTTTGGAAACTGATTCCAAGACTAAAGTTATCCAGAAACTTATTGATTATAATTTGCAAGACGTGGAGGTGGAGCAAACTTTGCTTATTAGGCTTGCAAAAGTGGATAAAAAAGATTCAAATATCATATAAAAATAATTATCCAAAGGTTATTTATTTCAGGTGTTCCATGAAGTGTTATGATGCGGGCATTATATTACAATAACACGTGTAATTAAAGGGAACCTGTCAAATCATTTTTTGTTGTTAAACCACCCCCAATGTTATTTAGCCCATGTAGTGTTCATTAATAACCTTTTAAAAAATAAATTGTTGCATTCATCCCCAAAAAATTAGCTAGCTGGGCAACAAGTCAAGCAGTCTTCTGGCAGGTTAATAGTTAACAGTTCAGCCGAATTTCAGAAAATGCTGAAAGGACCTTGGTGATGTCAAAACCATGTGACTATAATAGGTGGAGCTAAGTCTACACAGACTGTAATGATTTTGCTAGTTTAGCTCCACCATTATGGTCACATGGTCGTGACATCACACAGGTCCTTTATACAGAGAAGTTGGCATTGAGTAAGAGGGAACCTGTGAGATCGTTTATGCTTCCAAAGCTGACTAGTCATTGCCTCATTTACATAAAAAAATGTAAATTTGTGATTTTTTTAACCTTAATATTACAGTATTAGTCCAGACAGGGATACTTAAAATAGAACTATGAAGCTCCTGGGACAGATACTGATAGCTTGAGGAGCATAAACAATCTGGCAAGTTCCCTTTAAATATTAAAATGGCATTTTGAAATTAAATACAATATTCCTAAAATAAGCCAAAAATAGCTGTAGGGGGTTGAGAGGTAACAATAGCACCCAGACCCAAATGTTTAAAAAGATCAAAGAGCCTATGAAAAGATACCTGTGGTAGGTGGGAGGCTCTGTTACAGGACTTGCATTCCTGCCCAGCAGCCATATGTTGTTCCTCTGGTTATAAATACTATTGAGGGCTCCATATCCCCATTTAGTCATTAAGTGAAGATTCGGATGTGAATTTGATTATAAACTACAGGGAGTTACCAGAACAGCCCCATCCTTAACTGGTAAGTACAGTGGCGCACTTATACATAGTCTACTTTTTCACGATGCTCTATTATTTAAAGGTGAGCAAGCTCGAAAGCAGAAAGGGAAACTCCCATAACAACTTGCTTTTACTGAATATTTGATCTTCAACTTCAAACTGACATTTATGGCCTATATCAGCCAAAATTAGGATGTAAAAAAAAAACAAAAAAAAAATGTTTTCTTTATATATTTTCCAAATGTAAAAAAAGTTTCATTTCTCATACTGATACAGTATTAGAAGAATTAAGCTTTCCATTCACACCATGAAGTAACAATAGCAGTATGTCCTCCCCCACCCCTGTAGACTGTGAGCCCTCGTGGACAGGATCCTCTCCCGTCATGTATCAGCAAGCATTGACTGCTCATATGTACTGTACCTGTTGTTGTTACCCCCACTTCTTATGTAAAGCGCCATGGAACCAATGGCGCAATATAAATAATAATAATAATATCAGCTTTCCACTGGTTGCGCTGATATTGTAGTTCCCCAAAGGTTTAAAATCAGGTATCAAATCTCTTGTGTAGCCATCCCTTCTACTTCAGTTGCCCATCCAAACATCAGCACAACACATTGTATAGTACCGCAAGATTTTCCTTTGTTAATAAAAGTGTTTTAATATACTGTTTTCCAGCTTGACAATAGGTTTCACTTCTTAAGCTCCTTCAGGGGCATAATTAGAGGTGAAATCTGAGTGGCAGAACTGACAGTATAGTTTTTGCCAGGTTCAGTAACCCATGATATCTGAAGTCTACTAATTGTGTATTCAAGCAATGATATAAATACATGGTATTATGATCAGAATAATCATTCAGACTTGTCTAAGGGTGCTATTACATATTGGTTAGTGGTTTATCACTAATTGCTATGCTGAACCTAGACTTGCTATTGTTTCAGCTTACAAGTACAAGGGAGGCATCGTAACTTAGGTAAACCCCTACCACACTGCCTGTGGTAGCTAAAGAATGTGCAATACCAAACTATCAATGAAACTGTAATAATAATAATAATAATAATAATAATAATGTAAAAAGTGATGTTATTTTAAATTTGGTCCAAGCCATATCTTTCCTTTCCCAATCTTTATTTTCTGAATATTAAGTCGCTCCGGATTTGGCCTTTTTGTTAATTCATGAGTGATAGTAGAAGGTAGGATAACTCCTCTTTTAATTTATAAGAACTCATTGGACCATTTCACAATATACATTTAGAAAAGAGAACACAGCAGGTAACAATATCACACTTTGAGTGAGATCACCTTCAGAAATAAGTCTCAGCAGTCGTTCATCCTGCAATTATTGAGCACTTATGATGGGGTCTTGTTTTCTCCTCTGTGATGATCAGTTAGAGCCCGCATGACCCAAACTATCAATCTGATGGGCACCTTTTTGAAGGTCATTCTGTAATATAGTTGCTCGTATATACAAGCTGCTAACATGCTATTTTTCAGTAACTGAGATCATAAAGATTTTGATCAAGTAAAGATAAATGTGATCCCTAAAGGTCAATCCTTTTATATACTGGATATATATATCATCCTAGGAGTAAAGGGATAAAATATAACTGGTCTTTTTATTTATGATGGATGGTCACAATTATAGTGTTGTTCACTTTATTTTATTGCTGATAAAGTGCATACATAAAATAATATATACCAAAACATGCTGGGGTATACTTAAAAAGTGCTATGAGAGAATAGGATAATTTGTTAATGTGTGATAGGTGGGTTGTGATCCCTGGGTGAAAAAGTTCTATGGTCCCTTTAGTGATTGTCATCATTCTTGTGTTCCCAAGAAAAAGACTGACACAACCATAAATATTGATGACTTGGAAAAACAATGGGGTGGTGACACTTAGTTTCTCACCTGACAGCATGAAAGGTAAACTTCCTACAAAGGGTACAATTTGTTCTTATTATACATTTCAGTCTTAGGCCTCTTTCACATCAGCATTTTTTTTAAATCGCGGCAGATGCGGTGAAAAAAACGCATCTGCCACGATTACTGCATACTGGCTGCACTTGCGGCACAGTTGCGGCAAGCCCCATACAATGTATAGGTGGGCTTGCGGCAGGTGCGGCAAGTGCGGTTTTGGCACTTGAGGCAGGTGCGGCCGCGAAAAAAACCGCGGCTGACCGCGGTTTTTTTCGTGGCCGCACCTGCCGCTAGTGCCAAAACCATACTTGCCGCACCTGCTGCAAGCCCGCCTATACATTGTATGGGGCTTGCCCCAACTGTGCCGCAACCGTGCCGCAAGTGCAGCCGGTATGCGGTAATCGCGGCAGATGCGGTTTTTTTCACCGCATCTGCCGCGATTTCAAAAAAACGCTGATGTGAAAGGGGCCTTAGTGTAATATTTATGTCTTCATAGTTAAGATGGACTCACAACATTTCTGGATCAGAATTTCTTGGTTCACAGTTAAGGAGAAAAATTAAAAAAAAGGTGCTTCATAGGGCATCGTATGCATGAGGAGGACCTTGATATACCAAATCTACCAGGACTATCGATTCATTTACACCATTTACGATCCAGCGTTCATGATAATAGTGTAATGTGAATGGGTTGAGCGACTGAACGATGTGTTCAAAAATGCTCGTTCATCTGTATGAAATCAGTTATGTAAGTAAAAGAATTCTTGTGCATCCTTCGAAAATTGTGTAATGTAAATGAAGATTGTTCACTTGTTCACGGATTAGACTCATAGGATGGAGGAGTGCAAATTTAAGTCTAATAAGGTATGGCTTTAAGTGATTGGTTGATCCTGTTCCAGGCAATTATTCCATAGCAGTTGGAGTACTGGACCGAAAAGCTATTTGTTTCCTATAGTTCACTGTAATTATTGCACTTGCCGTTTGTCTTCTAACACTGTGACGTTATTTATTGAACGTTTCATTGCTAACTTGATTGCATTTCTTTGTACAGCATCAATGCAAACTTTAAAAAATATTTTATGATTCACGTATTTGAGATGTTTAGTATCACTTATGGGATATGAATATTGAATGCACTCCAGAATATCTGTCTTTGGGAACACAGTGCATGATGTTCGAAGTAGCGATTGTTATTGGACCATTCTATTCACGATTCTAGTCTTATATATAAACACTTGTGTGACATTGTTTTCTAATTAAATGTAAAAATACCCGGTAGACAAAAAAATGCAAATAGGGTCTTATTTGTGAATACCATCAATGATACCATAGAAGGCTCAACTTGGAGAGTTGTGCCAGTCACAACCCTTGTATTTGCATATTAGCCATATGCCTGCTGCAACCCCACGAGGAAACAGATTCAAGCGGTAAAAGAATGGGTATGAAGGCCGCTTTACACGTCACGATATCGCAACGCAACTACAATAAAAAGTCACGTCGTACGGGCGTTGCAGTTGATATCGTTCGTGCATTGTGTTGTGTAAATGGGCAACGCAACTCAAAAACGATTCAACTACGATATCGTTTTTGAATTGTGCATGCTCTTCAACCGTGCAATATTGGCTTGACGATCTGCCAGGATCGTGCTGTGTGACAGCGCAACTACGATTTGGAGCGCAACTTCCCCTATTCACTCCAATGTTAATTGGTTGTTCCCTGAGTTGCTCAGACACAGTGTGAAAAAGGGGTGTACTACATCATAGTTGCGTTGCCTGCCGATATCTCCCTGTGTAACATCTCCTATGCGATCTTGGACAAGTGCCAAAAACGTGCGCGCTCCCGTGAAATCGTATGCAATATCGAAAAGATATTGCGATGTGTAAATCAACCTTAAGGTCACGCTGCCTTATGAAGGAAAAACTAGGATAGTAATGATAAGGGAGTTTATTGGTTTTATACATTACAAAGAGATCCCTATCCTTCCAGGAAACAATCACAATAGTGATTTCCATTTCTATCTTAGATTTTCCTTCATATGGCAACGCATCTTTATACCCATTCTTTACCACGTGAAATTGTTTTCTAATTGTGAGTTATGATGGCATCGTTCATGGTTTACACGATTATCTGCTCTTATAAATGAATCCTGAGACGCTTCCTTCCACACCTCTGAACACTCCCAATGAAATGTAATTATATCTACCTACATGACCAGAAGTAATTATACTTTCCAGTAACACATTTTGCTTTAAAAATGAACTGACAAACAGAAAAATACTCGCACACAATTGTATTTGCATCAAAGGCAGCCTCCAATTGTGACAATAACAAGTCTATGAAGCATGCAGTACCAGCCACCTGCTGCTGCCCAGTGTATCTTTAATATTTTGCCCTGGCTTTCTAATTTCCTATACCTTTCCCAACAGAATGCTGTTAGCCAGAGAATTCTTAAACCAGCAAAAGAGATTCATAAACTATCTCGGCTAAACCTTACTTTCTACCACCAGCTATAAAAATTCAGCAGGAGCAGCTCTAAGGCCTGTTCCCCTCTGAGTTAACCCACTGTGCAGCACACTTGATTTAACTGACAGATTGCAGATTCAAGGTTGGGATTTTTAGCCTAGACAAGAGTTTGATTTCCATCCAAGTTTTTACTGATTGGCCCAGCAGGCTAGCCTTTCATTTAATAGGCTAGACCATGTTGAGAACACTGCTGCTCCACGTCAAACTGTGTTCTTTCTAAGCTCATCAGATGAGAACGAGACCTAGGGATTACTTGGAGGTAGTTGTAAAGTACGTACAACAACAATTTGAAAATACAGCTACTAATAAATATAAAATCAAAAATTAATTGAAGCTGACTTTTCAGTGAAATGCCTTTTTTGGTGCTAACATTCTATTTTATACAGGGCAGACAGATTCTAAAATGTAGCTCATGTAACAAAATCTTTAATGTAGTTTTAATAGGAGCATGTATAATCTCTGCTTTATTTCACAAAAAAAATATTAGTGTTATTTTTGCATCTATACAAAATTAATCATCTCTATCTTTGTGCTTGTTCTCTTTTCATATGCTATTTATTAATATAGTCACAATATGGCCGAGATGCATAGGATCACTATATACCAGAGATAGGGAACTGCAGGCCTCGAGAGCCGCACACAGTACAGGTTTTCAGGATTACTTTAGTATTGCACAGGATTTGGAATCATCATCAGTGCAGGTGATTCAATTATCACCTGTGCAATACCAAGGAAATCCTGAAAACATACATTGTGTGCGGCTCCCCACCTCTGCTATATACTAATACATCCAGTCTACATAGTGGTCACCCCCGATTTTTCCTTTCATGTTGTAGGAGGGACAACATTGTATAAACACCAATGCTGGACGTTTCCAATTTCCTTAATTTAATAAAAAGAGGTTATCATTTCAGAAGGATAGCATGACAATATCAAAAAGTGCACATGATTTCAGCCATGGAACCTGATATATGTTCCTAGGTAAAAGGTTTGCTCAAAGGTGTGAGCACTATTTGGATAATGGGAGTGAAATTTATCAAGACAGACTTTTTATGTATCAGCCTTGAACCAAAACCCTGCTGGAGTAGATGTATGCCAAATGTATTAATTGGGCTCTCTGTGCCATGAAAATTACGCCTATGTCGGCTGTGAACTGCTATAGAATCTGCTATAGTGTACACAAGTTATTTGTAGCACTTTGTAATAAATTTGTTGTGTAGTGGTTGATCATCTTACATAGAAAACTACCATACTTTCCTGAAAATAAGACTTATCCGAAAGCCCCAAAATGATTTTGGCCTTTTTGGAGCTTGCCTAAAATCAAGTCTACTCCAAAAATAAGCTTTTGGATCATCGTGCTAATAGTATCCTGAAATAGGGCTTGGCAGTCCTTTGAGGATATTTAAATTGTATTAGAGTAGGTTACCACAAAGTTTATAAACATATACTGGCTAATTAATACAATGAATATTCACCCCTTCCCCCGCCCATAATCCTGCCCACCACTCTGCCGACATCACTGATTGCAACTTGTGTTAATGAAAAATGAATATTCATGCCTTCTCCCGCCCACCCTTCTGTGCTGGCATCAGTGATTCTGACTGCCATATTAGTGACTGTGAATCTCAGTGCAATGTTCGCACTGGCTGGTAGCTCACCTTAGCATGTCAGCATGTAGTTCTATGCAGCTGTCATACTTATGTGAGGAGAGCCGCTGACCAGTGTGAACATTGCGTTGCTCTCCTTGGGCAGTAATATGGAGTATGATTGAATCACTGATGCCTCCACAGAAGGTGGGGAAAGGGGTGAATATAGATTTTTTCATTATCATAAATTCCAATCACTTATGCTGGTAAAGGAATGGTGAATTATGGTCTTGGGAAAGAGATGAACATTAATTTTTTTCCATTAAAGGGAAATTGTCACCTCCTAAAAGCCAACCTAAGCTATCAACACATGTCCCTGCACCTTCCTATTACCATTATAACAATTCCTCTCTCTGCTAAATGCTTGTTTTGAATCTTGTAAAAAACGTTTTGATACTTACTCATTAGGAAGATAATGAAGTGGGGGCTAAATGAAATTGTCCCCCTGGGCGTGTTGGTTTGCAACCTCCATGATCCTTTATCATGACCCGATGGTGTGATATTGTAATAAGAATCCTCTCTGGCCTGCTTCTTCTGTGCTGCTTCTGCTGTGATGGCTCTGCCTCCTCCTTTCTGTCACTCTCAGCATGCAAATAATTTGTCCTGACTCAGCTCCAGAGTCCTGCCCTGACAAAGCATAAACATCACAGCAGATGCAACACAGAGAGGCAGTAGGGGATGGAATGGCCACAGTCAATCAAGCTCCCTCCAGCCACGTGACTGCCTCCATGGCTTCTAACTGTAAGTTTTACAAAGGCTATATCTCTGGGTACACAGCACACAGACACATAGGGTACCCCTTCCCTGAATGCAGCAACATGCTGCAGTCAGTACTGCATTTAGATTGCCATGCAGCAGGGGGGGTTACAGTTCCTCTTTAATGCAAGAGCCAATCATTGTGCCAGCAGAGGGGTGTGCAGGATTATGGGCAAGGAAAGGGGGTGAATATTAATTTTTTCATTAACACAATTTATAATCACTGATACTGGCAAAGGGATGGGCAGGATTATTGGTGGGGGAAGGGGTGGTTATTATTTTTTTTTATTAACAGGTGACCCAATCACAGATACCAGTACAAAAAGTTAAGAAATCCCCTGAAAATAAAACCTAGCACATCTTTTGGAGCAAAAAATAATTTAAGACCCTTATCTTATTTTTAGTGAAACATAGAAGCACAGAGAGATGATAAATCCTCCCGATATAATTTTTAAGTCCTGTTTTGTTGCGATCACAGTACTACTAATTATACTAATATGGCTGAATAGGCTATTGCTGCATTTGTCGACAACTTAAGCCCTTCATAGTGGATTTTTTTTTTAGTTTGGTTGCAACGTGAACTGACATTTTGCTTAAGAATTATAGTAATAATATTTAAAGAAATATAAATATTAAAGGGAATCTGTCAGCAGGCTTTTGCTATGTAATTTAAAGACAGCATGCTGTAAAGGGTTGACACAGAATTTTCAGCCATGCGTCTATTATCGAATTATATGTTGTTTACCTGCAATGTTTGTTATAGCACTGATTGTTAATCATTGCAGTGACTAGCTGGCAAACAAGGACTTGTCCATTATGTCTCCTGCTGTGATTGGCAGCTCACTAGCTATAGACTTTGTATACCGAGCTCATCTTTGAGCTCTGCTGCATTACTAAATCTAAATACTTTGCTTGTGTAAGAACTGCTGCACCCAGTAATCTAAGAATACATCAACGGATTCAGGGTTCTGTGTCAACATCATGCTGCTCTCAAATAAAGTACCAAAAACCTGATCTGTTGCTTTATTTTCCTGTAGTAGTATCCATGAACAGATCTAAGTTACGGTGTTCAGAAGAGCACACGTACACCACTAAACATTGGCTCCCTTAATGGAATGCCACAACAAGCATTTCATGCAGCCACGATGAGATTGGACACATCACATTTTAAACTGCAGGATGAGTTTAGAGAGTGTATTAAATAATCAATGGGAACCACTCAGTGTAAGCTTGAAATTGATGGCTGTGGTAAACGGAGCTCACATTATGACAGGCTAAATCCAATAATAATCATATGAACAGATAGGTTTTTTCTTCCAGCGGTTAAACTTTGAACTTCTAAGTGGGTCTTCTAGTGTAATCAGACTTACTGTATCTATCCAGCTATGGGAGATGACAATATAAGTATGGGTGTGTGTTAATGTTTTTGGAAAGGTAATGAGCAGTTTTGTGGTAGTTCTGTAGCTACATGTATTTCCATGACTTTCTGAAAGGAGAAATTTCCTATTTTACACAAATTTGTCTACAATATCACCACGTTTTCATAAAAAAATTCCTTGTATTTTCTTATGTTCTGAAACAGATTACAAGGAACACTCTCTCTTTAATATACCAGTCCCAAAATACAGAGGGATTAGAAAGTTGGCCAATAGATAAGTAGGATCTCTTGATATCCAATGTGTGTACGAGCAGCTTCAATTGGGAAAATTGCTGTATTATAATAATCAAAGATAGTAACATCGAAAACATATTTCGAGCCACTTTACAACTACAGTTGAAACCAGAAGTTTACATACACTATATAAAAAGACACATATGCATGTTTATCTCACTATCTGACATGAAATCAGAATAAACCTTTCCGTTTTAGGTAAATTAGGATTGCGATAATTATTTATATTTGCCGAATGCCAGAATAATGAGAGAGAGAGAATGTTTAAATAGGATTGAGATCAGGACTTTCTGACGACCACTCCAAAACATTGACTTTGTTATCCATAAGCCACTTGCACCCTATATTATGCTGTTTTTATAATAAGTAGAAATATTCAGTTGACAAATTCCCTTTAAAGATTTGGGAGCTATATATTAACTGTATTGTTTGGAGTAGTGCATTCTAGAAAACTGGTGCAACACAAGAGAAGATATAAAGATGGAAGTGGGAGTTTCAGAAAATGGAGGATGTTAGTATGAGGTTATTCATAGAATTGAGAGCACGGTAGTCCAAAATGAAGGACTGACATGTTTCATAGTACAAAACTGTGGAGAACTTTGTGGTTAAGATAGCTAAGATTATATTGTGCTCTGTACTGGATGGGTAACCAGTGCAATGACTGGCACAGGTAAGAGGCATTAGTATAATGGCTGGACAGATATATGATCCTGGCTGCCATATTTATATGGATTGAAGAGGAGAAGCGGAGAGAAATAAGCAGTGTGATGATTTTACAGAGGGGACATCAGGAGCAGTGAATGGCACTGCCTCCTCCCCTAATGGAATGAGCAGCACAGCATGAGACACAACACCTCTGTCTGTTTATAAAGCCATGTTTCTTGCTGTGCTGCTCATTCTTTACTGGAGGAGGCGGCGGTGCAGAGTGAGCTCTGGACACTGACTAGATCTGGTAAGATAATGCTAGACAATTACACTTCTACTATGCTGCTAATGCAGGGGTCATCACAGCCATTAGTTTACTTTCACTTTGAAATGAATATGGATAGGCTGACACCAATCACTACTGCCACACAGAGGGATGGGGAGGGAATATGAATGAAAAATTTACATACTAGTCAGCACAACACTATAGAATTTCAAAAGCTTATAGCAACATAATGAAAGCCACGATAGGAATAAACGTTATATTTCCTAAAAGGGCTAACAAAGCTCTATTTCAAATACTGTACAGTCCCTGACTTATGTCACTTATCTATGTTATGTAAATAAAAGTTTATAACCGACGTTAAATTCATCCATTGTATAAATTACACTTTTGAAAGCTGAAACCTTCCCAAATATGGTTTAGGTTAAGAAAATAATTACCATCAATGCTGAAATATTGATAATTTAATGAACACAGAATGGTCAGATTTTGGCAAGACAAAAGTTTTGTCAGCCTAGTCATATAATGTACCCAATCCTAGTTTACATCCTCACCTTGCTCAGTAAATATCGGTTAATTTAATTGGGTGTGTATAAAAAGAAACCCAGCACCCAAGACCTTCACTTGAACTGCAACTTTAGCTCTGACAACATGCCAAAATCCACCCTGCAACCAAAGCCTTGATTATCAAGAGGCTGAAGACCAGATCCACTGCAGAGGTGGCTGGCACCATAAATGTGTCTCAGCGTCAAGTACAAAGAATTAAAAAAGATTTGAAAAGACTGGAGATGTGTTTGACAAGCCCAGGTCCGGCAAACCCCGCAAGAAACTGCTCAGGAGGAACGTTTGTTGGTTAGAAAATCCAAAGCATGCGCCTCTTCAACTGCAGCAAGCTCCAAGAGGCCTAGTCACCACAAGTTCCTGTGTCAACTAGAACGGTTTGTAGGATTCTGTCTCAAAATGGCCTCCATGGTTGAATCAGTGTCCATAAACCAGCACTAAACAAAAGGCAAATAAAAAAAGTGCGGCATTTGCAAAGTCCCACAGCCTGTTAAACAGATGGATGCTGGAAAAGTGGCAGAGAGTTGATTTCTTTGATGAATCATCAGTAGAATTTCACCACAGCTGCCGCAACCGCTGCAGGAGACCTACTAGAGCCCGTGTGGATCCAAAATACACCCAGAAAATTGTTACATTTGGTTGTAGAAAGATCATGGTCTGGGGTTACATTCAGTATGGTGGTGTGCGAAACATTTGCAAGGTGAAAGGCAATATCAATAGCCTAAAATATCAAGAAAAATTAGCTATCTCTTACATTCCAAATCATAAAAGGGGTCAAATTCTGCAGCAGGATGGTGCTCCATCTCATACATTCACCTCTACAAAAACGTTCCTCCAGGCAAAAAAGATCAAGGTGCTCAAGGACTGGCCAGCCCAGTGACCAGACATGAACATCATTGAGCATGTTTGGGGTAGGATGAAAGAGGAAGCTTGGAAGACAGAACTAAAGAATCTAGATGAACTCTGGGAGGCATGTAAGACTGCATTCTTTGCTATTCCTGATAACTTCATTAATAAATTGTATGAATCATTGTTGAACCGCATGGATGCAGTCCTTCAAGCTCATGGAAGTCACAAAAAAAAATATTAAATATGACTCTAAATGCACCACAACTTCATTCACCAATGTTATGCAACAGATATTTGTATTTTAAGTTAATTATTTGTTTGAATATCAAATTACTTTCTGTGGGCGACAAAACTTTTGTCTTGCCTAAATCTGACCATTCTGTGTTCATTAAAGGGAACCTGTCAGCTAGTTTATGCTCCCCCAGCTATCATTGTCTGTACCTGCAGCTTTATAATACTATTCTAATCATTCTTGTCTGAGCTCATAGTGTAATGTGAAAGGTGAAAAAAAAGCTTTTATACACTTATATTTTCTTATGTAATGAGGCAGTCAGTCCCCAGTTTGGAGGATGGGGACTGTTTGGCAGGTTAATAGTTAACATTTTAGCCTTGTGCTAGAACATGTTGGGAGACCTGATGTGATGTCACAGCCATGTGACTACAACAGGTGGAGCTAAGTTCTCATAGAACATAATATGATTGCTGGCTTAGCTCTGCCCACTATGGTCACATGATCGTTACATCACACAGGTCCTTTAGCTATCCAACTTAAAAATGAGTTAACTATTATCCTGCCAGACAGTCCCCCTCCTCCAAGGTGGGGACTGAAATGTAAGTGTATAAATGCTTTTTTTCACCTTTACCATTACACTCTGAGCTCAGACAGGGATGATTAGAATGGTATTATGAAGCTGCAGGTACAGATAGTGTTAGCTGGAGGGGCATAAATGAGCTGACAGGTTCCCTTTAAATGATTCATATTTCAGCATTGATGTCAATTTATTTTCTTAACCTAAACCAAATTTGGGAGGGTTTCAGCTTTCAAAAGAGTAATTTATACAACCAATGGATGAAATTAACGTCAGGTTATAAGCTTTTATTTACATAACATGGATAAGCGACATAACGTCTGTCAGGGACTCTAAGTATGGCACTCAAAAATCAGATTCCCTTTAAATAAACATGGAAGTTTAGTGAAACTATGTCTGCACATTAATACTTTAGGGAGATTACTACTAACAAAATGAGCATTAGATAACAGCCCCAAATTAGGGGCCATAACAAAAACATTTGTTAAAGGGAATCTGTCACAAAGATTATAAACAAATCATATAGAGTACATTATATATAGATTTCTTAGGTAAGTGCACATCAGTCGTTTTGTGGGTTGCTTTTGGACGTTTTACGTCGCGTTTTCCGCTCCGTTTTATGTTAATTTATGTTAATCCTACCCTCCGTTGATTAACATGCTAGTCAATGATTTTAGAAAACTCTGTCTTCACTACAACGTTTTTCTTCTGGTCGTTTTCAGTCAAAACTGAGTTTTCTCTGTCAAAACTGAGTTTTATCACCGTTTTCCAAAATAGAGCAAGTGACTTCTTTCCTCCGTTTTTCCACCGCTTTCACTGAACAAGTGCACTAAAAACTCAGTTTTCAAAACAGCCGAGAAAAACGCCGAGAAAACGCTGGAAAACCCGCGTAAAACGAGCAAAAAACGAGGGACACTGCTGAGCACAGAAAACTCAGTTTCTGCTAAAAAAAAACCCAGGTTTTTGGACGTTCTGCAGAGATGCACAAACGTCAGATGTGCACATAGCCTAAGACCAGTTCTTACTTTTAAATCTATATCTGTATGGCCATACAATGCTTATCCTCTCCTATCTAAGTTTAAAATGAGCACTAATGAACCTCAATACATGGTCATTTTAATATCAGGAGGGTAAACTTTAAAAAAATGTCCTCCTATCCATGCTAGTATGGAATAACGGAGTAATTTTTACAGCCTCATCAAGTCTAAGTGATCTACTAAACAATGTATGTAACTTGTATTGTGAAGTCAGGTGATGGATAACCATTATCAACCTGTTCATCCTTGCTGACTGACTCCATCTTCATGTTAAATGCACAAGTATGTCCAGCTTTGAAAGCATGGAGTACGAGCTGGAAGAGTACAGTGCCTTGTGAAAGTATTCGGCCCCCTTAAACTTTTCAACCTTTTGCCACATTTCAGGCTTCAAACATAAAGATATAAATTCTACATTTTTTGTGAAGAATCAACAACATGTGGGACACAATCGTGAAGTGGAACGAAATTTATTGGATATTTTAAACTTTTTTAACAAATAAAAAACTGAAAAGTGGGGCGTGCAATATTATTTGTCCCTTTACTTTCAGTGCAGCAAACTCACTCCAAAAGTTCAGTAAGTATCTCTAAATGATCCAATAAGGCAGCACGGTGGCTCATGTGGTTAGCACTGTAGCTTTTGCAGCGCTGGGGTCTTGAGGTCCTGGGTTCAATACCCACCAAGGACACTAAGGACAACATCTGCAAGGAGTTTGCGTGGGTTTCCTCCGGGCCTCCAGTTTCCTCCCACATTGTAAAGACATACTGATAGGATGTTTAGATTGTGAGCTCCAAGAGAGACAGCTTACTCATGTATGTAAAGCTATGGAATTAATAGTGCTATATAAATGAATAAATATTATATTATATTATTGTTCTAAATGACTGGTAATGATAAATAGAATCCACTTGTGTGTAAAGGCACCTGCTCTGTGACAGTTTCAGGATTCTGTTTCAAGTGCAGTGAGCATCATGAAGACCAAGGAACACACCAGGCAGGTCCAAGATACTGTTGTGGCGAAGTTTAATGCCGGATTTGAATACAAAAAGATTTCCAAGTTTTAAACATTTCAAGGAGCACTGTGCAAGTGATCATATTGAAATTGAAGGAGTATCAGACCACTGAAAATCTACCAAGACCTGGCCGTCCCTCTAAACTTTCATCTCGAACAAGGAGAAGATTAATCAGAGATGCAGCCAAAAGGCCCATGATCACTCTGGATGAAGTGCAGAGATCTACAGCTGAGTGGGAGTGTCTGTCCATAGGACAACAATCAGTCATACACTGCACAAATCTCGACTTTATGGAAGAGTGGCAAGAAGAAAGACATTTCTCAAAGATATCCATAAAAAGTCTTATTTGAAGTTTACCACAATCCACCTGGGAGACACACCAAACATGTGGAATAAGGTGCTCTGGTCAGATGAAACCAAAATCGAACTTTTTGGCCACAATGCAAAACAATATGTTTGGCGTAAAAGCAACACAGCTCATCACCCTCAAAACACCATCCCCACTGTCAAACATGGTGGTGGCAGCATCACGGTTTGCGCCTACTTTTCTTCAGCAGGGACAGGGAAGATGGTTAAAATTGATGGGAAAATGGATGGAGCCAAATACAGGGCCATTCTGGAAGAAAACCTGTTGGAGTCTGCAAAAGACCTGAGATGGGACAGAGATTTTTCTTCCAACAAGACAATGATCCCAAACATAAAGCAAAATCTAGAATGGAATGGTTCAAAAATAAATGTATCCAGGTGTTAGAATGGCCAAGTCACAGTCCAGACCTGAATCCAATCGAGAATCTGTGGAAAGAGCTGAAAACTGCTGTTCACAAACACTCCCCATCCAACCTCACTGAGCTCGAGCTGTTTTGCAAGGAAGAATGGGCAAGAATTTCAGTCTCTCGATGTGCAAAACTGATAGAGACATATCCCAAGCGACTTACAGCTGTAATTGCGGCAAAAGGTGGCACTACAAACTATTAACACAAGGGGGCCGAATAATATTGCACGCTCCACTTTTCAGTTTTTTATTTGTTAAAAAAGTTTAAAATATCCAATTAATTTCATTCCACTTCACGATTGTGTCCCATTGTTGTTGATTCTTCACAAAAAAATTAGAATTTATATCTTTATGTTTGAAGCCTGAAATGTGGCAAAAGGTTGAAAAGTTCAAGGGGCCAAATACTTTCACAACACACTGTAGCAGTGAATACAGGCATTTACTGATAAGACATCAGTCAGTGTTGAGACCCTGTGTACAGACACACAGTTCTCTGCCTCAGCTGCCACCCTATTTGGCCAATCTGTCAGAGAAGTGAGACAGCCTGTAGTCTATAGAGTTTCTACTACATCCAAAGAACCAGGGTATAAAATGCTAGATTACTAACAAAAATGGACTGGAATACCACTATCCGCACTACACGGGCATTCTTTCACCTTTCCCTGCACCTGCGCATGATAGTACTTTGTTCAGCCCTCAGCAGGGTAGGGAGAAGTGCACATGCACAGGAGTGCAATGAAGGACACTGTGTGGATGATGTAGGGTGTGTCATCCACTAGAAACAAAGGAGGATGGCGATCTTAAGAAGAAAGGAGATGTCAAGACCAGCGACACCCCTTGGACCGGACCACCCCCAGGTAAGTATAATACAAGCTGTTATTTTACAAAATGCTGTTGATAAGGCCTTACTGTTGGTGGCCACAGCTTGTATGCAAATAAACTGCTGACTGGTTCACTTTATGTTTGAGTCTAATTACTTGGAACATATGCAGAAAAGTTACTCTAGATGACATGCTATAAAATTTGATAAAATGAGAATAAACTCAACACACTCACTCTATGTAATGTCATAATGGTATACCATACCATTGTGCATATTATAAACATTCCATATATAAAATATACTTTGTTGGCTCCACTAAATCCAAGATAACAGGTCCATGTTTTTTTATATTCTTCTACTATAGAACCTTCCTTTATTCTTCTGACATATAATAATTGTAGTAATGATAAGAAATGCACACGATATTACCATGTCTAAAACATTTTTACAATACTATCTAAAACCTGTGCAAATGTGCAGATCATAAAGCATATTATATCAGTTTTTATAGCGAGCCAACATTTTGTAAATATGGTTTGGAGCATTAATTACATGGCATGCATTGAAAATATATACAATTCTACTTTCAAAGCTTCAAAATAACCATAGTATCACCTTGAATGCTTTTGGCTCAATTACTTTGGGTTGTCCCTTGAGGCATTAAACATATCATGCCTGCTACGCTTTGCTAGCATCCTAATATGCCTTTTGCCTTGGTGCGTCTTTTTTCATTGAAATGAATGAGAACAGAATGCCATTCATTTTAAATTGCTTCCAGCATTATCTGCGTTCCAAGGTATTGAACTGATGAAATATCCATACTCATAACCGTCAAACCAGTGCTAGCGAGTAACATTTGGTGTTCATCACTCTCTGTAAAGTGTCCACTGGGAAAATAGATAAAGGTGAGTCTGCCCTTAAAAGAAGGTTATATCTTTCAAAATGTCATAAAATTCTGCCTATCTATCTATCTATCTATCTATCTATCTATCTATCTATCTATCTATCTATCTATTGTCTATCCTAAAACAAAATATAATACATCTATAATTGTTGCAACAATGGCAAATATTGTATGCAAAAAGCTTTGCAAAAGTACAATATTTAAGTCATTCACAGTGACTGGCGCCCTAAGTCTCATACGAGTGCATGTTTAATAAGAGACCGCCACCTCCTCCATGAATTTATAGGTTGTGAATGGTTGTTTCATCTATATTTTGCACATGTGCTGCCCCACCTTTATCATGGAAGTCTGCTGCATCCTAATAGTGCATTGGTAATCTGCCCTTGTGTTGGTAATGGCTGTTTCTTTTTTCTGTGATTTTTTTTCACTCTGCAGTACACTATGATCTATGTGTGATCTGAAATTCTCTTTTACAATGGAAGTCTATGGAGCCTTGTTCTTAACCTCTATAGACTTACATTGTAAAAGCCACCTCTGGGTCATGCAGAGTGCAGTGTGCCCCAAAAAGCCTGAATAGCAGTGATGTCACTGAGAAGAGGAGCAGAATGGCATTGGATACCATGGAAGACTAGGGTAGCTGACTATATGAAAACACACACACTATACAGTATACACCATACCTCCCAAATTTGAAAGAATAGAGGGACAAATTGTGCAGAGGGCGAAGCTTGCCACGGCAAATTTTTACCACAACCCAAAGCCATATCCAATTGTCTGTATCCTGGCAGGAGGAGATGTCAGAGGAACGATGGCAGTGAGGAACATTCAGCAGACACCTGAGACTGCAGGGCATAGACCCAAATCAGGGCTGTCCCGCTCTATCAAAGACGGTTAAGGCCAGTGATGTTCCACTGTACCAAGGATGGTTGAAAGTAGATAGGAGCGGATCAGTTCATGGAACTCTGATCCAGCATCCAGGTCAGTGATACCTGGTGGCTGGATGGAAGGGGCACAAATCTCTTACCTTCCAATGACCCCAGCATGGAAAATGATGGGCATTATGGCAGCACTTGTGCGCCATTAATGGGCATCTGGATCAGGCCTTATAATTACATTGGGTAATTTAGGTTTTAGTCCATGATGCTCAGAACAAGTCTTTTTATATTTTAGTTAGTCACATATTCATATTACTCATTCATTATTAGTACAGATGTATTGTGTGCAGAATGCAGTGCATTTTCAAAGTGGCAAAATGCATATTTAATCATTATTATATGATCTGAATAGGGGACCACAAAGGATTAATGTTCTTTGATTATGCCAGTATTTCTAAGTCCCAACACCATTATGATGATGCCAGTGCTTTCAATTGTTCCCCAGACCTGGTACGGACCTCAGAATTATGAATCATTATGACATCCTTACATTATGCCACTAAATTATTATTAACATTTTGAGACTTATTTGTCATAAGGCGTGAGACCTAAATGATACATGGGTGTACCCAGGATCAAAACTAGGGGGGGGCAAGCCATGGTCGTTCAGGTTGCGCCCGCTTCTCGTACCATCACTGCGCAGCAGCACACGGGCCGCTAAGGGTCCCGTGTGTTTCACTGAGCCTCCTGCTATCCACTGCCGCCCCCCTGCGCATCCTCTTACCACAGTGGTGATGCCGTGTGTTGCACAGTGGAACGAATAAAAAGCAGGAAGCACAACCTACTCCTAGTGTGGACTAGGCGGCACTTCCTGCTTTTATGCGTTCCACTGTGCAACTCTCGGCATCACCGCCTCCTCCTGTGACTTCAGTTTTGGGAAGCTGCGGTGGAACCAGGAGAGGCAAGTACAGATTTTTTTTAAGGAGTACACGCTGGCCAGAGGAGTATGGGGGGGGGAAAGGGGTTGGCTCACCGTTGCTGCATTATACTGTATGGAGAATTATGAGGCTGTACTATGCTATATGGAAGGCTGTACTATACTAAACACAGGACTGTGAGGGTGCATTATACTGTATGGAGGGCTATATGAAGAACTATGGGGATGCATTTTACTATATGGAGTACTATTGATGGTGCATTATACTGTATAGAGGACTATGGATGAATTATACTATATGGAGAATTATGGGGGTGAATTATACTATATGGAGAACTATGAGAGTGCATTATACTGTATGGAGGTGCATTATAATGTAAGGAGGCATACGAGGCTACATTATACTATATAGAGGATAGTGGGGTTGCATTATGATAATTGAATGACTATGGGGTAGGGCTGGGCGATTTTGAAAAAAATCAAAATCTCGATTTTATTTAAACCTATGGACGATTTTCGATTTAAATCTCGATTTTTTTTTTGATTTTTTTTTTTTTTGCTTTTCTTTGATGAATAAAGAGAAAAACTAAGAGGTACCGTATATACTCTTGTATAAGCCGACCCCCCTACTTTTGCCCCCAAAACCTGGGAAAACCTATTGACTCTTGTATAAGCCGAGGGTGGACCCCAGCACAGGTATACAGCCCCCAGCAGTGTAGTATATAGGCCCCAGCAGTGTTACAGAAGCAGCCCCAGCGGTGTATACAGTAGCAGCCCCAGTGGTAGTATACAGCAGCCCCAGCGGTGTATATAGCAGCAGCCCCAGTGGTAGTATACAGCAGCAGCCCCAGTGGTGTACACAGTAGCAGCCCCAGTGGTGTATAGAGCAGCAGCCCCAGTGGTGTATAGAGCAGCAGCCCCAGTGGTAGTATACAGCAGCAGCCCCAGTGGTGTATATAGCAGCAGCCCCAGTGGTGTACACAGTAGCAGCCCCAGTGGTGTATATAGCAGCAGCCCCAGTGGTGTATATAGCAGCAGCCCCAGTGGTGTACACAGTAGCAGCCCCAGTGGTAGTATACAGCAGCAGCCCCAGTGGTGTATATAGCAGCAGCCCCAGTGGTGTACACAGTAGCAGCCCCAGTGGTGTACACAGTAGCAGCCCCAGTGGTGTACACAGCAGCAGCCCCAGTGGTGTACACAGTAGCAGCCCCAGTGGTGTATATAGCAGCAGCCCCAGTGGTGTACACAGTAGCAGCCCCAGTGGTAGTATACAGCAGCAGCCCCAGTGGTGTATATAGCAGCAGCCCCAGTGGTGTACACAGTAGCAGCCCCAGTGGTGTACACAGTAGCAGCCCCAGTGGTGTATATAGCAGCAGCCCCAGTGGTGTACACAGTAGCAGCCCCAGTGGTGTATATAGCAGCAGCCCCAGTGGTGTACACAGTAGCAGCCCCAGTGGTAGTATACAGCAGCAGCCCCAGTGGTGTATATAGCAGCAGCCCCAGTGGTGTACACAGTAGCAGCCCCAGTGGTGTACACAGTAGCAGCCCCAGTGGTGTACACAGCAGCAGCCCCAGTGGTGTACACAGTAGCAGCCCCAGTGGTGTATGGAGGACACTGGTGAGTGCACCAGCCCCAGACTGCAGTGATTGCTCCCTGCACTGTCTATGGAGCCTCAGCGGTGCACACACTGACCTGGAGCCTGGGGATGGTGCCGATCACTCCCGCACAGTGCTGCAGGCTGCTCCGGTCTCCCCCATCTCTGGACTGAGCTGCCATGTTTCCACCGACATTGCAGTCCCATCCGCCGGCCGTGCACCGGATTACGGCTGCTGCACTGCGAGCCCCCGATCCGGGGAGACGCTCCCCATGTCTGCCGCAGGTCACACGGCTCCCGGCTGCGGCGCCACAAGTCCCCTGCCTCCCGCCAAAGTCACATTGTTTGCGGCATCTACCAGGCGGAAGTGTGGAGGCGCACTATGTCATTATCCCCGCCGCTGCCGCCCTGTATACCCATGGGGGGGCGCCATTTTAAATCGAATTACACGATTTTGAAAAAATCAGAATCGTGGCCACATCAGGGGGCGAATTAATCTAATTAATTCGATTAATCGCCCAGCCCTACTATGGGGGTACCTTATGAATGGGGGACTATGGGATGCATTATAATACATAGAGGACTATGGGAATACATTGTAATGTATGGAGGAATGTGGGGATGCATTATAATAATTGGAGGACTATGGTGGCAGAGGAGGAGGACCATATAAACCATGATGGCGGACATATTCCAGGAGAAAGGCCATATACAGCAGGATAAGGGACATTAACACATAATGAAGGGGGAGAGGGGTCAATTTCAGACTCTTTATAGGATTTAGAATGTTACACGGGGCCCATACATCTGACCAACATGCACGCGGAAGGTGGGGGGCCTAAATTGCGCACCTGTGCCCATCAGACTTGTTACGCCACTGGGGAGCCCTATGGGGGTCGGGGGCTGTATATGACATGGGAGCCCTATGGGGGGCTGTATATGAGATGGAAGTTCCATCTCTCATATACAGCCCCCCCCCCCCATGTCCCATAGGGCTCCCGTCTCATATACAGCCCCCCTTAGAGCTCCCATATCATATACAGCCCCCTTATAGGGCTCCCATATCATATATAACACCGCCATAGGGCACCCAAATCATATTCAGCCCCCTCATAGGGCTCCTGTATCATTTACAGCCCCTCCATAGGGCTCCCATCATGAGAGCCCTATGGGGGGGTTGTATATGATACGGGAGCCCTATGTGGTGGGCTGTATACGATATGGCAGCCTTATGGGGGGGTTGTATATGATATGGAAGTCCCATATCCCACACAGCCCCCTTAATGCCCCATAGGGCTGCCATATCACATATAGCCCCATAGGGCTCCCATGTCATATACAGCCCCCCCCATAGGGCTCCAATAATGGGAGCCCTTTAGGGCTCATATATATGAATGATATAGGAGCCCAATAGGGATGCTGTATATGATATGGGAGCCTATGGGGGGCAGGGGCCAGGGCTGTATATGACATGGGAGTACATGTCATCTTATATACAGCGCACAGCCCCCACATAAGGCTCCCATATACAACCCTCTGGGCTCCCATCACCCCAACCCCCCACACATCACTTTTTTTACATACTTGATCTATTTTTTAACAGTCAGTCGTTCTCTTGATGTCTTGCCTCTGACTCTTCACTCACTCTGTCTTCACTTGTAGCTCGCCTTGAGCTCTTGGCTCCAGCCTCCCTCCTCACCAGACCAGGCCAGCAGTGTCCCCAGAAGGACCCCACTCCAGCTTGCACCGCAGCCGCAGCCTGGGACTCAGCCTCAGCACTCAGTGCAGTCCCCCTGCTGGCCTGCCAGACAGTGCCTGCCGAGCTGATCTGCAGTCGGCAGACACTGTCTGTGTCTGAGGCTGCTGAGGGCGCCCGGAGATGTGATTATCCACCCTGCGCCCTGCCATGCCTGCTGGCTGCTGCAGCTGCCGGCCTGCCGCCGGCCCCCATGTCACTCACGGGCGGCGCACTGTGCCTCTGTGCCGCTGTCATGTCAGTGTGACAGTCACACACAATAGGTGCCAGGTGGGGTCCGCACAGTGCCGCGCTCACACCCGGGGTGCCGCTGTCATGTCACAGTCACAGTAGTGACAGTACTACAGTAGGTGCGCTCACCCGGGGCAGCCTCTTGGGGGGGGCACCTGCCCCCCCCTGCCCCACGCTGGGTACGCCCATGAAATGATATGTACAAAATGCAGCTAAAGGGATTTATCTAAAGACACATTTAGCTGGACCAATAATCAAGGAACCAGTATTCCTTAGCCCATCTGAAAACCCATTCATCTGGTGCGATGACTTTTCAGCTGGATTGAAAAACATTATCGGCAGCACATTGTCAGGTGTAAACAGGTCGTGATAAACAAGATATTCTATATCTCAAAATTTCGACAAAATGATCGTATTAAGAATCGTTTTGTACACACAGACTTTTGGTCAGCCTGTCTAAAAATGTCATTAATGCACACATCACACATGGAGCATGCACATGTCAGACACATCACATAAGCAAAGTGCACACGTCACATAAGTACAGTGCACATCATACAAGCAAAGGAAATATGTCAAGCTGGTAACTCAAGCAAAGTGCATACTTCAGACAAGTACATGTCAGAAACACTAAATAAACAATATAAATACTGGCAGATATGCTACACAAAGTGAGCAAATACATCACAAGAACAGTGTACACAACAAGCAAGCACTATACGCACATCATACAAAAGCTATTAAGTTGTTTCTGAAGGTTTTAAATTTGGTAGAGTTTGACCAGTTATGATACTGAGTTTCAAAGTGTCGATAATGCTTGAGAGAAACCCTGGAGAAGGTTGTGTGACACACAGAAAAAGAAGAACAAGAACGAGATCCTATGATCACATACAGAGACATAACTATAGTCTGATGGGCGATTGTATAAAATTTGGCCCTGGGACCCCACCAGCTTGCTATTTATTTATTTAATAATGTCCCCCATGCTGGCCTCATCATATAATAACACTGACTATCCTGGGTCCCTTCCTATAAAAATGTCCTCCATCCTGAACCCTTTTTTCCTCTTTTATAATATCCCCAGTTCTGGCCTAGTTCCTTCTGATAATGTCCTCATTCCTGGATCCTTTCCAGTAATAATGTTCCTTGTCTTGGGCTCTTTGTTTAACAATTCCCCCATCATGGACCCCTTCCTGTTATAATTTTTCTCATAATGGGCCCCTTCCTGGTACATTGTGCCCCATCCTGGGCACCTTCCAATAATTATGTCCTCGATTCTTCTACAGCACATTTAAAAAAAATTATTATTCTTGCCTTCCCCTGCTACCATAACATGTGGCATCCTCTTCTATGGCCAGTGCAGACGTCGGCAGCTGATTTTGGCATGCCTACCACAGGCAACACATGACATCACTACGATGCAGACCTCCTGCATAGGTTTGGTAATACTCTCTGTGAATGTATTCGTTGCACCCCTGATCATATAAATAGAGAAGAGGTCGATTAACCAGGCAGCAGTATTAAGGGTGGATTAAAAATCTGCACTTGCATTAGATGATAGTCCTAACAGAAGTATATTGAAGAAATCATAAGATACTCATAAGATCATAAGATACTCGGAGAGTAGCGAGTACCCGAATACCGCTACTATTCAGCGAGTTCCGAATAGTAGCGAGTATACTCGCTCATCCCTACATACGATACTAATATCCACCTGTAGGGGCGTAACTACAATAGATGCAAGGGTTGCAATCACACTGGAGCCTATGGGGTCCCAAAAGTCCTTTTAGCTTATATGAAAAGTCCAATGCTTGCATTGCAACTTGCAATAATTGGAGGCCCCATTGTAATTTTTGCATTGGGGCAATGGGCTTCAAGTTACACCACTGTCTAGATGGTCATACCATGCTTGTTTAACACCTATGTGGTAAACACATATAAGCAACAGTATGGCAGTATAGTGGAATATGTCTGCCATAAACAGTGATTAAAAGTGTATAAACCGTTTTTGTGTATAGTTATTGGGACATGCAGTGGACAACTGTTTTGATATTGTAGTTGAGGTGAACAATTGCAACTTGCACTTATGTATGTAATTCTTTTGCTCATTATAATAAAAATAATAATTTTGTATTCAGTAAAGTATATATACATATCAATATTGGTGTACAATTTCACTTTTGTATATGTTGACAGCAGTGTGAAAGTAGCTTTGGCAGTCTCGGGAGCCATACAAAATAATTCAGAATCATGGGAGTTTAGATTAGGGTATTATTCATCTATTTGACTGCAGGGACAGAAAATAAGACTAGGGCATGGCATCTATCCAGCATGTTAATGAACTAACCTATCTAAAGCAAAACAGCTTGTCTCACTATTATAAACTGAAAATCAATTTATATGATACAAATTCAATGCTTTCAAATCTTGTATTGGACATGTCAGACAGAATCTTGTAATTTAATTGAGACTCTTGCCATCATAATGGTTTACATTATTTTTAACATTTATTTTCTTCTGCCCACAGGAGGAGGTTATTTATTGTTTCCTCCATCCTGCAGCTCATTAGATCATTGTTAACTGCGTTTGAACATTAAAATCTACCATTATCCAGTAAACCACAAAGAGAATATTTCTTTTTTGTTCAGTAAAGACATTACAAGAATAAAGATATCCTTCAAAGTTAATACAAGACATTTTCAATTTAATCACAATTGTATTACAATGAAAGAGCATGACCCCCGATTCGCTGACATGTATCCTAAGAGAGGTCATGCCATATACCCACTACCCAGCTAAACTTTTCACAGGATTTTCAGGCCACCAGGAATTTTTTACACGTGTGAACAGTTCATTTGGACAGTGGAACATACATTATCTAGGGTTTGATGATGCTGGGTTTTAGACACATTTTACAACCATTGATCTGATAAAAGTAAGCTATAGATGAGTGGAGAGATCCACAGAGCATCTAGTTTCAATCAAATTTCCTGATAAAAAAAAAACAAAACAATACTTTACCGTTCACCTGTCCAGCAACCCCCCTGTTTCTGCCTGCTATCTGTGTCTCGGGGCCTCTTCTTTCCGCATTACTGCATTATCAGCTTTTTCAGGTCTTCCGGCCATGACCAGGGCTCATGCGTCTTTTTACTTTGTAGGGTGATAGCACACAACGTTGCATAATGTTGAGGTGAGAAGTGACGTATTAGGTATTGTTAAATGTTTTTTCCATCTCAGATTTAATGAACATTCAATTAGCGTACAAAAACAGCACTGTCAATGGAATTATCCTGGGAAATCATCATGAACTGGCCAATAAGAATTTCAAGCAATGCACTTATCCCAGCAGTAAGTCAATCGGTAGCCATTTAACCCCTTAACGACCTAGGACGTTGTGCAACATCCTGTGTTTCTGCCTGTTAACGACCCAGGACGTTGCACAACGTCCTGGCAGATTTGAGCTGCTGCAGCTCCTGTGAGTGGGGTCGCTGAGGTGTCACAGATGCTGCTGCTCTGTGACAACCTGTAGATGACCCCACAGGGGGTGGATTAACCCCCCCATGCCCAGGACCCCCTCCGATCGGCAGTGTAAAAGTGAAACTGCCGATCGGAGGGAATCATAGGGATTCACCCCTCCAGATCTGATTGGAGCTCTCCAATCAGATCTGGAGGGGCGGATCGGCAAGTGCCTACCCCTCCTCAGCCCCCTCCAGCTCCAGGACTGTCCAGGGGGCCCCCCCGTTCCCCCCAGCCCGCCCGCCCCCCTCTATTATAATGTATCTGCCGGCGGGCTGCACCCACGTGCGCCCGCCAGCAACACTGCCTGCTCCCCTGCTCCAGTGCTCCCCCCCCAGGCTGCCCCCACCTCCGGGCCCTGTGCCTGGCCCCCCCTCACCTCCTGCGGCGGGCTGCACACTTCGGTGCACCCGCCGCTGTGGCCGCCCTGCCGCCGCCGCTGCTGCAGCTCCTCCTTCTCTGCCCGGCCCGCCGGTCTGTGGCCCCGCCTCCTCTCCCAGCCTCCTCCTGCTCATCGGTGGAACGAGGGAGGTAAGTATGTATGTGTATGTATGTATGTATGCATGTATGTATCTATGCATGTATGTATGTATGCATGTATGTATCTATGCATGTATGTATGTGTGTGTATGTATCTATGTATGTATGTGTGTGTGTATGTGTATGTATCTATGTATGTATGTGTATGTGTCTATGTATGTATGTATGTATGTATGTGTATGTATCTATGTATGTATCTATGTATGTGTATGTATGTGTATGTATGTGTGTGTATGTATGTATGTATGTATGTGTATGTATCTATGTATGTATGTATGTGTATGTTTGTATGTATGTATGTGTATGTATGTATGTATGTGTATGTATGTATGTATGTATCTATGTATGTATGTATGTATGAATGAATGAATTGATGGTGGGTGAATGGATAGGGGGTGCATGCGTGGACGTGAGCGTACATGAGCGTGTGTGGACGTGAGTGTGCGTAGACGTGAGTGTGCGTAGACGTGTGCGTGCGTAGACGTGTGCGTGTGTGGACATGTGTGTGGACGTGTGCGTGCATAGATGTGTGTGTGCATAGACGTGTGCGTGCGTGGATGTGTGCATAGATGGATGTGTGCGTAGACGTGTGCGTGTGTGGACATGTGTGTGGACGTGTGCGTGCATAGATGTGTGTGTGCATAGACGTGTGTGTGCATAGACGTGTGCGTGGATGATGGGTGCATAGGTGGATGGATGGGTGCAACAAGGGATCAGGTGTCCTCTTGTTGTAGTCTCTGGGATCATAGTCATGGTGCACTGTATGACAGGTCATTGTCATACAGTGCACCATAACTCTGACCCCAGAGACTGTAGGAAGAGGACACTTCATCCCTTGCTGCAGTCTCTGGATTGACCAGAAGCGATCGAGCGTCGTGGGACCTTCGTTGTGGACTACGTCGGAGGCGATCGAGCGTCGTGGGACCTTCGTTGTGGACTACGTCGGATCTTTATAATAAAGATGGAGTCCGAATTTTGTTTGTGTTTTTTTTTCAAATAAAAAGATTTTTCTCTGTGTGTATTTTCTGACTATTTACCAGAGATTCCTAATGGCGGGTCTAACATTGGCCCTATATTATGAATCTCGGGCTTAGTGCCAGCTGACAATAAAAAGCTGGCATTAACCCCTTTATTACCCAGTTTGCCACCGGCACCAGGGCAACTGGAAGAGCATGGGTACAGCGCCAGAAAATGGCGTTTCAATGAATGCGCCATTTTCTGGGGCGGCTGCGGGCTGCAATTCGCAGCATGGGGGGCCCAGAACGCTTGGGCCTCTCCATGCTGCGGATTCCAGCCCCCAGCTGCCTAGTTGTACCTGGCTGGACCAAAAATATGGCAGAGCCCCATGTCATTTTTTTTTTCTAGAATTAGTTCTAGAAGAAAAAAAAAGGGCTATGCTGTATTTTTGGTGGCTAGCCAGGTACAACGAGGCAGCTGGGGGTTGGTGGCAGTCTGTAGCTGCCAAGTTGTACCTGGCTGGACCAAAAATATGGCGGAGCCCCACGCCATTTTTTTCTAGAATTAGTCCTAGAAAAAAAAAATAAAATGGGCTTTGCTCTATTTTTGGTTGCCAGCCAGGTACAATGAGGCAGCTGGGGGTTGCTGGCAGTCCGTAGCTGCCAAGTTGTACCTGGCTGGACCAAAAATATGGCGGAGCCCTACGCCATTTTTTTCCTGGAATTAGTCCTAGAAAAAAAATAAAAATGGGCGTCGCTGTATTTAGATGCATAGTGAACGCTTTGAACCCCCAGGTGCTTCTCAAATTGATCCGTAAAAATGAAAAAAGAAAATTTGTGTGAAAACAAATGTACTTTTTCCTTATTACGAATCAATTTGTGAAGCACCTTGGGGTTCAAAGTGTTCACTATGCATCTAGATGCATTCCTTGGGGGGTCTAGTTTCCAAAATGGGGTCACTTGTGCGGGAGCTCCAATGTTTAGGCACACAGGGGCTCTCCATACACGACATGGTGTCCACTAACGATTCCAATAGTTAGCGGACACCATGTTGCGTATGGAGAGCCCCTGTGTGCCTAAACATTGGAGCTCCCCCACAAGTGACCCCATTTTGGAAACTAGACCCCCCAAGGAACATATCTAGATGCATAGTGAGCACTTTGAACCCCCAGGTGCTTCACAAATTGATCCGTAATAATGAAAAAAGAAAATTTGTGTGAAAACAAATGTACTTTTTCCTTCTTACGGATCAATTTGTGAAGCACCTGGGGGTTCAAGGTGCTCCCTATGCATCTAGATGCATTCCTTGGGGGGTCTAGTTTCCAAAATGGGGTCACTTGTGGGGGAGCTCCAATGTTTAGGCATACAGGGGCTCTCCAAACGCGACATGGTGTCCGCTAACAATTGAAGCTAATTTTTCAGTCAAATTGTTAGCGGACACCATGTCGCATTTGGAGAGTCCCTGTGTGCCTAAACATTGGAGCTCCCTCACAAGTGACCCCATTTTGGAAACTAGACCCCCCAGGGAACTTATCTAGATATAGGTGGTGAGCATTTTGAACCCCCAGGTGCTTGACAAATTCATCCGTAAAAATGAAAAAACACTTTTTTTTCCATAAAAATTTTCTTTTTTCATTTTTACAGATTAATTTGTGAAGCACTGGGGCAATCAAAATGCTCACCACCCATCTAGATAAGTTCCCTGGGGGGTCTAGTTTCCAAAATGGGGTGACTTGTGGGGGAGCTCCAATGTTTAGGCACACAGGGGCTCTCCAAGCGCAACATGGTGTCCGCTAACAATTTGAAAAATCAGCTCAAATTGTTAGCGGACACCATGTCGCGTTTGGAGAGCCCCTGTGTGCCTACACATTGGAGCTCCCCCACACATGACCCCATTTTGGAAACTAGACCCCCCAGGGAACTTATCTAGATGGGTGGTGAGCATTTTAAACCCCCAGGTGCTTCAAAAATTCATCCGTAAAAATGAAAAAGTGCTTTTATTTCCATAAAAATTTTCTTTCTTTATTTTTACAGATTAATTTGTGAAGCACTGGGGTATCCAAAATGCTCACCACCCATCTAGATAAGTTCCCTGGGGGGTCTAGTTTCCAAAATGGGGTTACTTGTTGGGGAGCTCCAATGTTTAGGCACACAGGGGCTCTCCAAATGCAACATGGTGTCCGCTAACAATTTGACTGAAAAATCAGCTCAAATTGTTAGCGGACACCATGTCGCGTTTGGAGAGCCCCTGTGTGCCTACACATTGGAGCTCCCCCATAAGTGACCCCATTTTGGAAACTAGACCCCCCAGGGAATTTATCTAGATGGGTGGTGAGCATTTTGAACCCCCAGGTGCTTCACAAATTCATCTGTAAAAATGAAAAAGTACTTTTTTTTTCTACAAAAATTTTCTTTTAGCCTACATTTTTTCATTTTCACATGAAGAACAGGATAACATGAATCCTAAAAATTGTTGGGCAATTTCTCCTGAGTGCATCGATATCTCTTATGTGGTCATAAACCACTCTTTAGGCGCACGGCAGGGCTCAGAAGGGAAGGAGCGCCATTTCACTTTTTGAATGGAAAATTAGCTCCAAAAGTCAAATTGCGCCCCCTCCCTTCTGAGCCCTGCCGTGCGCCCAAAGAGTGGCTTATGACCACATATGAGATATCGATGTACTCAGGAGAAATTGCCCAACAATTTTTAGGATCCATTTTATCCTGTTCCCCATGTGAAAATGAAAGAATTGAGGCTAAAAGAACATTTTTGTTGGAAATATTAAAATGACCATTTTTTCCTTCCACTTTCCTTTAGTTCCCGTGAAGCACCTGAAGGGTTAATAATCTTCTTGAAGGTAGTTTTGAGTAGCTTGAGGGGTGCAGTTTTTGGAATGGTGTCACTTTTGGGTGTTTTCTGTCATGTACACCCCTCAAAGGGACTTCAAATGTGATGTGGTCACTAATAAAAATGGCTTTGTAAATTTTGCTGGAAAAATGAAAAATTGTTGATGAACTTTGAACCCTTATAACGTCCGAACAAAAAATTTTTTTTTCTCCAAAATTGTGCTGATGTAAAGTAGACATGTGGGAAATGTTATTTATTAACTATTTTGTGTCACATACCTCTCTGGTTTAGCAGAATAAAAATTCATAATTTGAAAATTGCTAAATTTTCAAAAATTTTGCCAAATTTTTAATTTTTTCACAAATAATCGCAAAAATTATCAACCTAAATTTAATACTAATATGAAGCCCAATATGTCACGAAAAAACAATCTCAGAATCGCTAGGATCCGTTGAAGCGTTCCAGAGATATTACCTCATAAAGGGACACTGGTCAGAATTGACAAAAATGGCCTGGTCATTAAGGTCAAAATAGGCCGGGGGCTGAAGGGGTTAACCCCTTCCCGACACATGTCACACCGTTTGTGCCATGAAATCCAGTTGCTTCCCGACCGATGGCACAGATGCTGTGCCATCTGGGGAACGCACTGCTGCAGCTCAAGTGAGGGTCTCACTGACCTGTCACTTGGGCTGCAGGTAACTGGGGACTTGTACTAAACCCCACAGGGGGTGGATTAACCCCCCCGTGCCCAGGACCCCCTCCGATCGGCAGCTTAAAAGTGAAACTGCCGATCGGAGGAAATCATAGGGATTCACCCCTCCAGATCTGATTGGAGCTCTCCAATCAGATCTGGAGGGGCGGATCGGCAAGTGCCCACCCCTCCTCAGCCCCCTCCAGCTCCATGACTGTACAGGGGCCCCCCCCCCCGTCCCCCCGAACTGCCCGCCCCCCCTCTATTACTATGTGTATGCCGGCGGGCTACACCCGCGGGCGCGCCCACCGGTCAGATGTGCCCCCCAGGCAGCCCCCACCTCCAGCCCTGTGCCCTGGACCCCCTCACCGACCTCATCCGGCGGGCTGCACCCGCAGGTGCCCCCGCCGCTGTCCCCGGCTCGCCGCTGTGCCCGGCCCGCCCTGCGCCTCCTCTTCTCCGCCTCCTCTCCTCCGGTCGGTGGGCCCCGCCTCCTCTGCCAGCCGAGAGGGAGGTAAGTATGTGTGTGTGTGTAATGTATGTATGTGTGTGTGTGTGTGTGTATATGTGTGTGTGTGTATGTATGTGTGTGTGTGTGTATATGTGTGTGTATATGTGTGTGTGTGTGTGTGTGTGTGTGTATATGTGTGTGTATATGTGTGTGTGTGTGTGTGTGTATATGTGTGTGTGTGTATATGTGTATATGTGTGTGTGTGTAATGTATGTATGTATGTATGTGTGTGTGTATATGTGTGTGTGTGTATGTATGTGTGTGTGTGTGTGTGTATATGTGTGTGTATATGTGTGTGTGTGTGTGTGTGTGTGTGTTATATGTGTGTGTGTATATATGTGTGTGTATATGTGTGTGTGTGTGTGTGGATGTATGTATGTGTGTGTGTGGATGTATGTGTGTGTGTATGTATGTGTGTATGTTGTGTATATGTATGTGTATGTGTGTGTGGATGCGTGTACATGAGCGTGCATGGATGTGTGCGTACATGAGCGTGCGTGGACGAGTGCGTGTGTGGACGAGTGCGTGCATTGATGAGTGTGCATGGATGTGTGCGCAGATGTGTGCGTGCGTGGACGTGAGCGTGCATGGACATGTGCATGCGTGGACGTGAGCATACGTGAGCATGCGTGTGCATGTGTAGACGTGTGCGTGCGTAGACGTGTGCATGGATGGATGTGTGCGTGGACGTGTGTGTGGATGTGCATGCGTGGATATGTGCGTGCGTGGATGTGTGTGTGTGGATGTCAGCGTGCGTGAATGTGTGCATGTGTGGATGCATATGTGGAAGTGCGTGTGTGGATATGTGCGTGCGTGGATGTCAGCGTGTGTGGATGTGTGTGCGTGGATGTTCGTGCGTGGATGTGCGTACGTGGATGTCAGCATGCGTGGATGTGCATGCGTGAATGTCACCATGCGCGGATGTGCGTACGTGGATGTCAGCATGCGTGGATGTGCGTACGTGGATGTCAGCATGCGTGGATGTCAGATTGTATGGATGGATGTCAGCATGCGTGGATGTGGATGTGCATGCGTGAATGTGTGCATGCGTGGATGATGGGTGGATGGATGGGTGCAACAAGGGATCAAGTGTCCTCTTGTTGTAGTCTCTGGGATCATAGTCATGGTGCACTGTATGACAGATCATTGTCATACAGTGCACCATATCTGTGACCCCAGAGACTGTAGGAAGAGGACACTTGATTCCTTTCTGTAGTCTCTGGATTGAACAGAGGCGATCAAGCTTCGTGGGACCTTCGCTGTGGACTACGTCGGAGGTGATCGAGCGTCGTGGGACCTTCGTTATGGACTACGTCGGATCTTTTTATAATATAGATGGAGTCTGAATTTTGTTTGTGTTTTTTTTCCAAATAAAAATATTTCTGTGTGTATTTATTGACTACTTACCAGAGATTCCTAATGGCGGGTCTAACATTGGCCCAATATTATGAATCTCGGGCTTACTGCCAGCTGCCAATAAAAAGTTGGCATTAACCCCGTTATTACCCAGTTTGCCACCGGCACCAGGGCAACTGGAAGAGCATGGGTACAGCGCCAGAAAATGGCGCTTCAATGAATGCGCCATTTTCTGGGGCGGCTGCGGGCTGCAGTTCGCAGCATGGGGGGCCCAGAACGCTTGGGCCTTTCCATGCTGAGAATTCCAGTTCCCAGCTGCCTAGTTGTACCTGGCTGGGCCAAAAATATGGCGGAGCCCTACGTCATTTTTTTTTTCTAGAATTAGTTCTAGAAATAAAAAAAAAAAGGGCTTCGCTGTATTTTTGGTTGCAGCCAGGTACAACGAGGCAGCTGGGGGTTGCTGGCAGTCTCTAGCTGCCAAGTTGTACCTGGCTAGACCAAAAATATGGCGGAGCCCCACGTCATTTTTTTTTTCTAGAATTAGTTCTAGAAATAAAAAAAAAATGGGCTTCGCTGTAATTTTGGTTGCAGCCAGGTACAACGAGGCAGCTGGGGATTGCTTGCAGTCTGTAGCTGCCAAGTTGTACCTAGCTGGACCGAAAATATGGCGGAGCCCCACGTCATTTTTTTTTCTTCTAGAATTAGTTCTAAAAAAAAAAAAAAGGCCTTCGCTGTATTTTTGGTAGCCAGCCAGGTACAACTTGGCAGCTGGCTGACTGGAATCCTCAGTGTGGAGAGACCCAAATGTTGTGGGTCCCCCACGCTGCAAATTGCAACCCACAGCCACCCACGAAAATAGCGCATTCATTAGAGGTGGCATTTTCTGGTGCTGCAACCCAACTCTTCCAGTTGCCCTTGTGCTGGTGGCACACAGGTTCTCCATACACGACATGGTGTCCCGCTAACAATTTCAATGGAAAATTAGCTTCAATTGTTAGCGGAAACCATGTTGCGTATGGAGAGCCCCTCCCTGTGTGCCCGAACATTGGAGCTCCCCCACAAGTGACCCCATTTTGGAAACTAGACCCCCTAAGGAACTTATCTAGATGCATAGTGAGCACTTTTTTCCCCCAGGTGCTTCATAAATTGATCCGTAATAAGGAATAAGTACAAAAATTTCTTTTTTCATTTTTACGGATGAATTTGTGAAGCACCTGGGGGTTCAAAGTGCTCACCACCCATCTAGATATGTTCCCTGGGGGGTCTAGTTTCAAAAATGGGGTCACTTGTGGGGAAGGTCCAAGAATTAGGCACACAGGGGCTCTCCAAACGCAACATTGTGTCCGCTAACAATTTGAAATGATTTTCCGTTCAAATTGTTAGCAGACACCATGTCGCATTTGGAGAGTCCCTATGTGCCTAAACATTGGAGCTCCCCCACAAGTGACCCCATTTCGGAAACTAGATCCTCCAGGGAACTTATCTAGATGCATAGTGCGCACTTTGAACCCCCAGGTGCTTCACAAATTAATCCGTAAAAATGAAAAAAGAAAATTTTTGTGGAAGAAAAAGTACTTTTTCATATTTACGGATCAATTTGTGAAGCACCTAGGGGTTCAAAATGCTCACCACCCATCTAGATATGTTCCCTGGGGGGTCTAGTTTCCTAAATGGGGTCACTTGTGGGGGAGCTCTAATGTTTAGGCACACTGGGGCTCTCCAAACGCGACATGGTGTCCGCCAACAATTTGAATGGAAAATGAGCTCAAATTGTTAGCGGACACCATGTCGCGTTTGGAGGGTCCCCGTGTGCCTCCACATTGGAGCTCCCAGATAAGTGACCCCATTTTGGAAACTAGACCCCCAAAGGAACATATCTAGATGCATAGTGAGCACTTTGAACCCCCAGATGCTTCACAAATTAATCGATAAAATGAAAAAGCACTTTTTTTCCACAAAAAATTTCTTTTTTCATTTTTACGGATCAATTTGTGAAGCACCTGGGGGTTCAAAGTGCTCACTATGGATCTAGATACGTTCCATTGGGGGTCTAGTTTCCAAAATGGGGACACTTATGGGGGAGCTCCAATGTGGAGACACATGGGGACCCTCCAAACGCGACATGGTGTCCGCTAACAATTCGAATGGAAAATGAGCTCAAATTGTTAGCGGAGACCATGTCGCGTTTGGAGGGTCCCTGTGTGTCTCCACATTGGAGCTCCCCCACAAGTGACCCCATTTTGGAAACTAGACCCCCAAAGGAACGTATCTAGATCCATAGTGAGCACTTTGAACCCCAGGTGCTTCAGAAATTCATCCGTAAAAATGAAAAAGCACTTTTTTATTCCACAAAAAATTCTTTTTGCCTACATTTTTTCAGTTTCACATAGGCAAAGGGATAAAATACATCACAAAATTTGTTGGGCAATTTCTCCTGAATACACCGATATCTTATATGTGGTCATAAACCACTGTTTGGGCGCACGGCAGGGCTCAGAAGGGAAGAAGCGACATTTCACTTTTTGAACGGAAAATTGGCTCCAAAATTCAAATTGCGCTCCTTCCCTTCTGAGCCCTGCCGTGCGCCCAAACAGTGGTTTATGACCACATATGAGGTATCGGTGTACTCAGGAGAAATTGCCCAACAAATTTTAGGATGCATTTTATCCTGTTGCCCATGTGAAAATGAAAAAATTGAGGCTAAGAGAACATTTTTGTTACAAAAATTAATATGTCCATTTTTTCCTTCAACTTTATTTTAGTTCCTGTGAAGCACCTGAAGGGTTAATAATTTTCTTGAATGTAGTTTTGAGTAGCTTGAGGGGTGCAGTTTTCGGAATGGTGTCACTTTTGGGTGTTTTCTGTAATGTACACCCCTCAAAGGGAGTTCAAATGTGATGTGGTCACTAAAAAAATGGTTTTGTAAATTTTGCTGGAAAAATGAATAATTGCTGATGAACTTTGAACCCTTATAACGTCCTACCAAAATGTTTTTTTTTCTTCCAAAATTGTGCTGATGTAAAGTAGACATGTGGGAAATGTTATTTATTAACTATTTTGTGGCACATAACGCTCTGGTTTTGCAGAATAAAAATTAAAAATTTGAAAATTGCAAAATTTAGAAAAAAGGATCCGTTAAATTTAGGGTGCCAATAAAGTCTCCTGAGCTCCTGGCTGTTTTTTGGACTTAATGCATATGCATTTTTGGTAAAACATGACTAACGCATGGTGCCTATATGTACCATATGTTAACGCATGCGTTTCCTATAGGGTCCCATGTTAAAAAAACACTTGCGTTTTCTTCCTGCACCAAAAAACGCTGCATGCAGCATTTTTTGGAGCCAGGGAAAAGTCAATGAAAAACGCAGCTACACCTAAGTGCACCATGTATTAATCCATATGCGTTTTTGCATTTAGAAAAAAAAAATGACAAAAATTATCCCAAAAACAGATTCAAGGCAAAAAAGGAGGGCATGTGTGACCCTGGCCTAAATCTGTAGGAGGCAAATTAAATGTACCTTGCATTTGGAAAAAAGTTAGGATTATCCTGGATTTGCTGCTGCAGCCTTAATCCACTGTACGATTCTCTGCTTGTCCAGCCCTCAGTGTATCCTCTTCAATCCTACAGTCATCATTGATGATGGGCTTCCGGCACTGGGTGGGCCTCAGTCATCATGAAGTATGTCAAGACGCCATATAGCATGCTGCTTGAGACACTAAGTCTTGTGTGATGGGCATCATATCATCTTAAGGCCTACTTAGCGATAAAGCTCTGGTCCCAAACAATGACGGATGAGACAAATTAGAACAGATTGGTGGTAGTTTTGATGGAATGGGTAAACCATGATGTAAGCTCTTGTTTTTCACACTATGTATATTATGCTTTAAGGTCTTTGAGGTCCCAAAGTATAATAACAAACAGGTGAAATTAATTTTTTTTGTTACCAAATTCAAATAAAGTGTGCAATTAGAATTTCTACAGATTCAATCATCACTAATATATGTGCTATGTTTGTGTGGAGATCTTGATGTGTATGCTGTGCTTGTCTAATATGTGTTCTCTCATGTATACAACATTGTGTTGTTGTATGTTATGTTAATTAAGCGAGGGGTCCATGATGGTGGCAGTGTTGTTATGTGGGGCGTCATGAGTGCTATTGATGTCAGGGAGCTACATTTCATTGATAGTATTATGAATTAACATTCACTATTTTGAAAAACAAAATACAATGATCACTCCGTGCCTTTGGTAGACGTGCACTTTTCCAACATGAGAAAAATGCAAAACACATTTCTGAATTTCTGTATTTGTGAAGGAGAACAGGATGAAAGTGATTCAGTGGCCAAGTACTGTATATCACTCAATCTGAACCCAATCAAAATCCCTGCGAGAATTCTGAGGATACAAGTTGACCATCACTGTCCATATAGCATCCACACTCTTAGGCTAGGGTCACACTTGCAATATTCTAAGTTCCCTGCGTTGTTTGCAGAAAACTTAGAATTTTTTTCTCCCTCCGCAGCCTTCACGCAAGCTGCATAGCGGTGAACGCGGCCCCTAGCAACCCGCTATGTTCCCTGCATACACAGCGGGCTGCGGGGAGTGCAATTCGCACCACGCACACACGCACAGGGGAACGCATCATGATGTGTTCCCCTGGGCATGGTGCGAATCGCACTCCCCGCAGCCCGCTGTGTAGCTGATATCCAAGATACACAGCGGGTAGTTAGGTGCCGCGTCCGTCGCTATGCAGCCTGCGTGAAGGTTGCGGAGGGAGAAAAAAATTCTAAGTTTTCTGCAAACCACGCAAGAAACTTCGAACCTTTCAAGTGTGCCCTAGCCTTAAAGAGGTAATTACTAAAAAATGGAATGTATGGGGCTTGCCGCAACTGAGCCGCAAGTGCAGCCGGTATGCGGTAATCGCGGCAGATGCGGTTTTTTTCACCGCATCTGCCGCGTTTTCAAAAAAACGCTGATGTGAAAGCAGCCTAAGGGCCTAAGGCTGCTTTCACATCAGCGTTTTACGCTGATCGCGGCAGTTGCGGTGAAAAAACAGCAACTGCCGCGATTACCACATAACGGCCGCACTTGCGATTCACTTGCGGCAAGCCCCATACAAAGTCTATGGGGGCTTGCGGCAAGTGCAGCAAGTGCGGTATCGGCACTTGCGGCAGGTGCGGCCGTGAAAAAACTGCGGCATACCGCGTTTTTTTTCGCGGCCGCACCTGCCCCAAGTGCCGAAACCGCACTTGCTGCACCTGCCGCACACTTACCGCAAGCACCATAGACTTTGTATAGGGCTTGCCGCAAGTGAACCGCAAGAGCGGCCGTTATGCAGTAATTGCGGCAGTTGCGTTTTTTTCACCGCAATTGCCGCGATCAGCGTAAAACGCTGATGTGAAAGCAGCCTAAGATTTGTATTTCATGAGTTACATTGTTCAATAGACTAGAGACTGTTATTGACTTCTGTGGGAGAGTTTTCTAGGCGTACTATGTGACTTGTCCCGAGGTCATCTATTGTCAATTATTCAATTATAAAAGAGATGTTACTTTTCATTGGAAACGTTTCCTCTCATTGTATTGTTAGGGCTGCTTTACACACATCAACTTCTGTGACCAACTTCTGAACAGATCTCTGGTTGCAGTGAAATCATGGACACATTGTTCCATTTTGTGACTGTGTACAAATGATACAATGTGTCCATGATTTCACTGCAACCAGAGATCTGTTCAGAAGTTGGTCACAGAAGTTGGTGTGTGTAAAGCGGCCCTTAGACTCGGAGTAAAAAGTGTAATGTTTCAGGATTATTTTAAAATATAGAAAATTAAATGGAAAACTAAAAAAGGCAACAAATTAAAAAAAAAGTTTCACTTAATTTTACCAATAGGTTATTTTCTGATGTGTTCCCCTTAGGTGTATGTATGTGTTGCCTTTTTCCATTGCCAGACTTTGTAATTCAGCAGCTCTTGATTTACAACATGCAGCAGTTTAGTAGAATAAATTCTTTCCAAACCACTTTTTTTTCTTCCACTTTAGGTTAACTGTGTGGAGGGGAAGCATTTCCTCCTTCTTTAGCCTCGGGCGCTGAGATCAGGAAATTCATTGCTAATCACTTCGGTTGTGATTCCTGATTTCAACTGGCAGCAGAGAGAATTGAACTCTGGTCCCTCGGGTGAAGCGGGTTTCACAAGGTAGGCCTCAAGCTTGTTAAGTTAGAGCCCTGCCACGTGCTTATCAATTTTAAATTAATCTCCAGCTTCCATTGCAGTTGCTAAAAATACAGAGTTTAAACTAAACATGGGCCAATACAAATCCTTGAATAAAAGAATCACTTTGGGATTAGTTTATCCTTTCACCTAATTATGTTAAATACTTACTTGGCACTGTGAAAGAAGTATTTGCCCCATCCAAATGTTTCTTTTTAGTTTTCCACTCAGTATAAAATTTGTCACTTAAATAAAATGTAATAATAGGCAAAAGCAAGAACAAACCCCATATCATCAAACAAACTACTAATTTAACCGCTTAAAGGATATATCTGGGACTGGGACTCAAAAAAACCAAAGCAAAGCAAAAGACATGTGACTAAGAGTACAGTTACATGTCGCGATATCGCAATGCAACATCAACAAAAGGTCATGTGGTACGGTGGTTGCAGTTGATATCGTTCATGTGTTGTGTCGTGTAAATGGGCAATGCAACGCGAAAAAAGACTACCTACGATATAGCAAGAAGATTGTGCAAGCCCTTCAACCGTACAATGTTGCATATGTGATGTGGCATGATTGTGCTGTGTGACGGCGCAACTACAATCTTGTTTGCAACTTCCCCTATTCACTATAATGTTAATACTCGGTCCCTGGGTTGCTCATACCAAGCGCTTAAAAGTTGAGGACAACAGCCTAGTTGCGTTGCTTGCCAATATCTCCCTGTGTGACATCTCCTATGTGATCTTGGACAAGTGCCAAAAACGTGCGCGCTCCTATGAAATTGTGTGCGATATCGGAATGATATTGCGACGTGTAACGGTACCCTAAGCATTAAAGCAAGGTAGTTACCTATTGTGCCCAGCAACATTGTTCGCCAGTACAGGGTGGTTAGGCTAGGGTCAGATTAACATTTCTCTGGGGTAGCGCTAAAAACCTAGACTTTGGCAGCAGTAAAGTGGTGCTAACGCCATGTTAGCACCTCATTAACACTGCCAATGTTAACCTATGGGGAGGCAGGCCTTACCACGGCTCCAACACGGCATCTGACTGAAATTTCGCATTATTTCCTAACATGAACAAAGACGCTTTAGGGAGCGTCTTTGCTCGCATTAGGAAATAACGTGAGATTTCCATCAGATGCTGGGGTTGGAGCCGTGGTAAGGCCCGCCTCCCCATAGGTTAACATTAGCAGTGTTAACAAGGTGCTAATATGGTGGATTTAAAGGGCAGACAGTCTGCAAAACAAGTCTGCCACCCTGAGCACTGCGGTCCCCAGGAATTTGCTCGGGGGCCGCAAAAAAGTCATCGAGGGCCGCATATGGCCCTGGGGCCTGAGGTTCTACCCCCCCCCCCACTTTAGTGAGTACAGATAGTAGTGAGAGCTCCTCTGGATCACACTGCTGCTGCTGGTTCTCATGTGCTGCTGTTTTGGGCTGGTGAGAAGAGTAAGGCAGAATAATTGAGAGATGATAGCAGAGCAGACTGGATCTAGCACTGATAATCACAGACTGCTGCAAACCAGAGATCTTCAGCATTTCTGCACTAGGTCAACTGTAAATCACAAGTTGATCACATATCAAGTGAACATCCTCACCTGCACCTCAAATATCATAGCTATGAAAATTGTTGATGCTACAAATAGCAATTTTCTGTGTGGGCAATTTTCTATGTGGGCAGTTTTCCATGTGGGCAATTTTCTATTTGGGCAGTTTTCTGAGTGGGCAATTTTCTGTGGGGGCAATTTGAAAAGTATTTGAAAACAGAGAGTCAGAACACGGTAGGCTGAAACTCGGCTCATACTCAGAGTAGAGTTTCAGTTGAGTGTCATTAGCATATTGCATCGAATGCTATATGCTAGTGTGACAACAACTTCTCTTTGTTAACAATATTTGGATTAAATGACCAAGGTTAAAGAGGACCTGTCACCTCCCAGTACTTTACAAACTGAAAGCATCTCTGAATGCAATGTGTCTGCCGCATTTAAGGAAGGGGTCTCCCATATTTTTACCCCCCCTCCCCCGTAACCTGGAAAAAACACTTTAGAAAGTTTAGAGGTAGGAAGTCCAGAGGCACTTACTGATTATTCAGTCCTCGCTGTTCACAGGGGTCCTCCCCGCCTACTGCCTCTCTGTGCTGACTCCTGCCTCTCTGTGCCACCTCCTGCCTGTGTGTGTCTCCCCTCCTCGCCTGCACATGTGCCTCAGTGTCTCAACTTACTCAGGCGCAAGCGAGGAATTGTTAGGAGTGGAATGCTGGCGGCCGAAATGCCTCCTACCTGTGATGTCAGCTTAGTTAATTAGTTTGCTATACTACCCTGGACCTCCAGGAAATGTTATAATCATTATAGGGGTTTTCCCAAAAGGTAAAGAGATTGTTCACTTTAAATTAATCCTTGCTCTTGGGTCCAGTTTGGTATAAGACAAAAAATAAACTCATTCCCTGATTCCACTGGCGAGTGAATGTGGCGACCTGCCATTACAGGTAACCACAGAACCACCTAAAGCATGAAGGATTTCCACAGTAGGTACCCTTACACATACAACACCTTCCACCCCAGACCTGTAGGGGGAGCTCCACTTGCTGTCGTTAAGCAAGATCCCTTATAAATACCGGTGCTGGGGGAGGAGTTAGCGAGTCCGTGCGGTACGGAGCAGTACTGTGAAGACGCCCTGATATGTCAGAGCCGTGCTAGGCCTGAGCCAGTAGACTAGCCTAGCCAGTGTGAGGGCCTGAGACTGAGGTTGAAGACAAGGCATGAGGAAGACAAAGTAAAGGAGCAGACTGGGGCAGAGGAGCCATACTGGCTCGCCCCAAGAAGCAACCTGGACACCGGAGTCCGAGTCTGCAGGGGAACATCAAGCCTAGCAGAAAACACCAGTTCACCGAGAAGACTTCGGTCTCCCGGACACCCGAAACGCAACCAACAGGGGAGCCAGGGACCACAGGAGAAGTTAGAGCGGTAGCCCACACAAAGGTTCTCGACAATACGACACAGGTGAGAGAGAGAGAGACACAGAGGCGGTGAGGCCTAGTTCTACACAGGTCAGGGGACTTCACCAACAGAAAAGAGACAAGGAGGCCTTATTCAACACTCACTGTGGAAATCCAGAAGTGCCTTCCCAACAACCTGGAGCATACCCTGGACAGTGCCTGCCATAACACCAGTAAAGGTACAAAAACGATTCCCAGTGTGTGTCCATTTGTCCATCCCTGAACCTGTCCGGCCTAGAGACTGTAGCAGCAGGCCAGCTGCCTAACCGCCTCCCTGTACAAATCCCCATCATCCCATCAGTGCCCCGGGGATCCCGCTCCGCGTTGGGAGCTGTACTACCCAAGCTGCCCGTCCATCATCCCCGGAGGTCTGCAGCAGCGCTGGTGCCTTCACCAGATACCACAAGTGGCATTACGAGACTTTCTTTTTATTATTTTTCGCTTTTAACAGGTGACCCCAGGGTTACGGGTCCGGGCAGCCCGGATTCCCAAAGAGCCCTGGGTGGGTCAAATACGTTCCTTATGTCTGGCATTGTTTACGGTGCCATTGTGACGTTATGTCAAGGTTACAGCCATCCGGTGAGCTTGGCGGCTCTGCCAAGGTCGCCAGAACGCTCAATCAGAGCTGCTGAATGCAATGATTGGCTGACCAATTTCAGACACTAGAATAGAAGCAGACTCAGGAATATGCCAGTGGATCCAGAGAAAGTGATTGTGGTGATTTTTTTTTTGTTTGCTCAGGAAAGAACTCTAAAGGTGCTGTCACACATAACGATTGCTCCAACGATCCCAACAGCGATAACGACTTGCCGGGATCGCTGGAGCGTCGTTACCTGATCGCTGGGGAGCTGTCAAACAGGCAGATCTCCCCAGCGATCAGGCCATGGGAGCCACCTCCCACATCGCTCCCTGCTTAGCGCTGCCTTATAGGCAGTGCTAAGCAGGGAGAACGCTGGTAACTATGATAAACAGCGGGGTATCCAGGCAGCGCGCGCTGCCTGGATACCCGCTCTTTATCATAGTTACCAGCGTTCTCCCTGCTTAGAGCTGCCTGTAAGCAGGGAGAACGCTGGTAACCATGGTAAACGCCGGATATCTAGACAGCACGCGCTGCCTGGATACCCGGTGTTTACCATAGTAACCAGCCCTGTGAGGTCACAGATCGCTGGTTTCTTGCAGTCATACGCAGCGATGCGTGCTGACCAGCGGGAAACCAACGATCTAAAAATGACCCGCAGCACTTTGCAGCGATCAGCGACCTCACAGCAGGGGCCTGAGCGCTGCAAAGTGTCACACATAACGACATCGCTGGAGAGATCGTTGTAACGTCACAGTTACAACGATCTCTCTAACGATATCGTTATGTGTGACTGGGGCTTAACTGAAAGGTGATAACCCCTCTAAAGATGACAAAATGAAATGCGTCACTAACACTGCTGAATTAAACATGTCTTGGTTAATATTGCTCTTGGCCATGTAGCATACCTGGGGCATATGATCTCTACCTTGCATGTCATCAAATGTTCTCTCAGTGTATAATGAACACTCCCAAATTTTCTTATCAACCTACATCGTAACAGGCAGGTGACAGATCAAACCAGCACTGATGCCAGTGACAGACATCAAAGCTAAAGGGCTATCAATATCATGAATATACATTAGGTATTTTTCTTCAGTTGGCAACAACAATTTCAGAGTTTGGTGATTGCATTCTCATACAGACTCCAGTGGCAGTAAATATACTTGGCCCTTTCCTATACAATCAGTGTTACAGAGAAGGCAGAGGACTTCATTGCATTTCTGCTTATAAGGCACAGGCAAATAACTGCGAATGCTCAACCATCAGGATCAAAAATAGAAGGTGGACATGTCAGGTGGAAACAAAGAGGTAGGGCTATGTCTTCTAAACAATGTATAATTAAAAACAGTACTTTTCTAAGTCCACCAAGGAGGTTATCTTTAACCCCTTGTATGCATTTGTCCACCAAGTGAATGACTAATCACTGCTTACAGGATTAGGACCTCTGGTCTCATATGCCTTAGACACCCTGTGAAATAAACTACTGCTGATTGGTTACATGTTTGCCTATTGGCAATTGTTTAATAGCCTGTTTAAACAGGGTAACTGCACTTAAGATGCACACATAACAATCAATCTGAGATTGTTCTGTGCTCATAAGCTCTCATTGTTCTCGGCAGTATATCTCTTATTTACACAGTTCTAGGATCTATAGAATGCTTATAAATCAATAAAATCATATCTGCTCCTCATCTATTACCCCTCCGTTTGGGGGCAGAGATATTAAGCCTCATACAGCAGCAGTGAAAGGAGGTGTGGCAGGGGCATGGATGCTGGGGACTCCAGGATCATCTTACATTCCTGGCCCCTCATACATTCCTCTGGATCAACAGGGGTGTGGCAGGTGGCATGGCTTCTGCCGCATGGTCACACTACAATCCAGCCATGTAATAGGCTAGGAGCAGTGGCAAAGCACTGTATTGATTGATTCAGCACTGCCATGGTCTCTCCTCCCCCATTTAAACTTGGTAGCTTCCTGTCCCCTGAAACTTTAGCACTATGCATGACTGAATTTCTCTGTTCCCTGAGGGAGGGATGAGAGCTGAGGAGCAGATATGATTTTATTGATTTGTAAGCGATCTATAGATCCTAGAACTGTAGTGCCCAGCTCTGCTTCATCATATGGAAGGCAAGGACGTACAAACATTTTTATCTCCCGAAGTTCCTGTAGTGATTTCATCTGATAAACAAGTGTTTTGCTTTTTCCTTGAGTGTTCATAAACCAGGTGGCACTGAAAGATTATCCTATGATATTGTTCCCTATAATTGTGCAGTGTAATACACCCATAAAACTAATTATCAGGCAAGCAACAAAAAATAATATTTTTCTTTTTTTTTTTTAGTAATTTTAAATATAAGTTACAAGTTGTGGTACTTCAGCTGAAAGGTGCATTGTATTGGTACGAGAGCTCTCAGTTGTCTGCATCAGACTCTGGTCTGCATGATAATGTAAGTGACATTATATGACTTTTTATTTCCCAAGCAGGAAAGGTGTTCTTGGAAAAGTCCCCTTGCTTATTGGATATATTTGGAGTCTCCAGATCATTGACCCCTGCACGATAATGTACGTAAGAATATATGACTTTTTATATTGTTGGTTCACAAGCATTAAAGGTGTTCTTGGAAAAGTCCCCTTGCTTATTGCACATATTTGGAGTCTCCAGATCATTGACCTCACAGTGTGAGAGAGACATGACCTGCACCGATTCTATCGTGGCCCATAAAAATGGCTCCCCATAAAGACTTGAAAGCTTTACTTTTAATTGACAGCGATTATTTAAAGCCTTAATTTATGCACATCAAGAAGACAGGTTCTGGTTAATAGGGGCACAATACTAAATAACTGGTGATAGTTCTCTTTAAAGTACGGTATGTGGCGAACTTCTTATTTTGTAGACATGTTGAATGCGATTTATTAAATATAAGTTATTTAAGGTTTTCTTATCCTTTTCAGCCGCAACAAACCTTGGTCAAGACACAATACTTTCTTGTTAACTTACATGTACAACTCACAAATTCTTCAGAGGTTTGTCTGTGCTGATATTTTAATGTGTTTTGACAGTAAGTCAAGGGGCTTAGCTGTGAATTGTAATACAAATTCTCAGCTTGCTGTATCTTCAAGAAATAAAAAAAGAAAGCAAAGAAAATGAATAAAAAAAGGAACAAAAAGGGTCTAGACAGACTTTCCTTTAACTCACCAGGGAAAGATTTTTAAAACCAGTTTATGAGAAAATAATTCAGGTTTGCACAATGCACTTTCCCCCCCTTTTTTTATATTACCGCAGCGCGGCTGACAAATTAAGAACCTGGAGAATTTTATCCAGAAGAATGCAGCTCTGTTAAAAATGTACATTTCCCTCACAGTAGGCTTACTTTACATAGTTGGTTCCCTTTTATAAAGCTGTTAGGAATAGCCATATAAGACGTATAGAAAGAGGCCATAAAACTATTCATCCTCACAGTTGTTAAACTGTTTTGTTGAAATTCCTCCAACACTCTCCCTCCCGCTTCTGAAAGTGGAAAATAAATAGTAATAATAAAATCTCCATTCAAATCTAAACTAATTTGCTTTTACAAATGATTAAATTACAAGATATGTTTCAGAGCACACGTTTAGGTAAATCTTTGTGGTGCCAAATTCTAGACTTTCGTTAGTCATGTCCGCGAGCCGTTGTTTCACTTGTTGTGTGGCAATTGTCCAATTCCTAAAGGAGAAATTAAATCTCGCTTTAAGAGACCAGTAAAGAAATGCATTTCATTTGCCCTGTGCACAATTATATAGAAAATCTGAGATGTCTACATTACTCTTTGACCACTTGAAATCAGAGTTCACCAGTTTTGCTACGTTTTCCCCAAAAAATTGATGTACATCATTGTGAATCACAATAGAGGAAAACTTCTAATTGCTCTGGAAATACAAATATAACATTCAGTTTTTGTAAGGAGGATAAAAAGACAGAGAGACAGACAACTTGTTTCAATGTGATCTGTACAATCTGTTTACATAGTGTATCGGGAGTTGAAATACAGCCAACTGCACCATACAAACTGCCTGACCCTGCCCCGTCTGTGCTCCTATGGGGTCTGCTGATCTTTGATAACCTGATCTGCTGGATAAACTGGGGTGGACCATGTGATGTCACAGAGCACGACTTTATGGTGAATGCCCAAACAGTCACCCAAATTTCACTTGCCTGCACGCTGATGCTTCAGCAATGTGGAAAATGGTGCTGAACATGTTTTATTTTTGCGATCCTCCTGAACTGAATTTCAAAGCATTGAAATTCATCAGGAATCACAAATTTCAGTAAACTAGAGTCAAAATTGCAGTCTCTGTCCATCTGTAAATAGGGGGTTGGACCAGAAGATGTAGCAGGTCCTTTTCAAATCTACCATTCTATCATTCTTTTATTCTGTTTGCTGCATATGTAAATATATTCCTATCATAGATTTAATCACTATGGATGTTTACTGTGTTGTTTTAAAGCCACCTGCCATCCTAACATTAACAACATTAAAATGTTACTGTATATTTATAATGGAGAGTCATCATACCTAATACCCTCTACACTTCTGCAACAGCCTTCAACCATCATATTGGCACCATATTTTCTTCATTTTCAGTATTGCTACTTTAGAGGCTGTACAAAGTTTGATCAACAATTCCCCTGCTTTTCCATTGGTGTGATATGAACCAATACCGTGGATGTGTGGCTAACAGCATGTCTGTGCATTGGTTATTTTTTGAGATGAGAAGGATGGTATAGTGATCTGAAAGAGGGAATCATCAGCGGAACTGTGGTATAGTGACTACACAGGTAACATGTTGTCATATTTTAAAGGGGTTATCTGGGATGCATCAAAAAAACTAAATTGTGCCTAAGCACTAACAGGCAGGTAGCTGCTACCTACCTGCCTATTGTGCCTGTCGGTGATTTTGGCGCTTCCGCTGATGTCACATCAACAGAGGGGAGGTATCTCTCCCTCCATTGATGAGCAACAGAGCCAACATCACACTGATTGACAGATGGCTCCCCCAATCAGGTAACAGGAGCCGGCTGTCAATCAGACTTCCTCAGAGCAGAGCAGAAAAGCCACCTCTGCTTTGCAGTCCGTGGCAGGAGCGGTCTTTGACCGCACTGTGCCGTGGGTGAACGCCGATGACCGTGGCTGAGCACAACAGGCAGGTAGGTGGCAGTTACTTGCATATTATGTGTGGGCATTTCATTTTTATACATACCAGTTAACACCTTTAAGCAGAATTGCTTTAACTCTGTTCAATATATTCTCTAAATTTTTATGTTTAGCAAAATGTTCCAATATATCCAGCAAACTGAGCTGCAGCGTATACAAGTGGCCACAGGCTTCCATTCTAAAGCAAGTTCCTCAAGTGGCAAATTACAGTTTTAACAATTGTTGCTGCATTAGAAGCTTACTTATTTATGCTTTTCCATACAATTAAAACACCACTACAGTGTTTTTTTATTACACCACTGGAGTGATTCTTTAAGACTAAGTCACATTGCACTACTCTTATACTCACTCTGATGTCTCCATCTGTTATCCTTTTGGCTACCATTAGTCTTCTACAATTTATGATCTGCCCGCTGCTTCAGTGTTTCATGGAGCACACTGGGTGTCACAACGCAATACAAGTCTATGAGGCCTCTTTCTGCTGTTATAGTCTTGAATTGTGAGCTTAAGACTTAATTTCTGACTTCCATCCAATCAGAAGTTAAGGGCACAAGATGGCGCTGTACTGTAGTGATGCCGAGAAAAGGTGAAGATGCTGAAGGGTGAATATAACACTGGGGAAGGGGACTTTGCACCACTTCAACAGTGAAAAAAAAAATGCTGGAGTGGTGCTTTTAAACAAATATGTATGTATAAAAGTCAGACAAAGTTGAGACTGTACCAATCCATGCAAATATTCTACAAATGTTGTGCTGATATCAGCATTTATACATTGATTGTACCCAATAAATGCATTGCAATATATATTTGAGTTTGTATTTTCATATTAATGAATATCATGCACAATAAGAAAGGTTTTTCTAAGATATCCTGATGCCATAGTAGTAAGCAGATAGAGGGAATTATAGCCTGTTTTTGACTACACATCCCTCTTTTGTCATTTGATCATCAGGCAATTATTGAGAAATACTTGTAAATGGACTAATGAAAGTCAATTTGGTCATAAATACCGTGTTTCCCCGAAAATAAGACAGAGTCTTATATTAATTTTTGCTCCTAAAGATGCGCCATGTGGCCCCCAATAAAGTAACCCCATCATCCCCCAATATGGTATCAGGGACACACACACACACAAGGGCAAACACGCGGACACACAAACACAGGGGCACACACAGGGGCACACGCACAGGGGCACACACACATACAGGGGCACACACACACACACACACACAGGGACACACTCACAGGGGCACACACAGGGACACACAAGGGCCATGTGGCCCCCAATAAAGTAACCCCATCATCCCCCAATATGGTATCAGGGACACACACACACAAGGGCACACACGCGGACACACAAACACAGGGGAACACACAGGGGCACACACATACAGGGGCACACACACACAGGGGCACACACACACAGACAGGGACACTTCTCACCGGTCCCTACTGCATTCTGGCGCTGCTCCCAGCTGTCCACCGCTGTCCCGATGCTCACCACTGCAATGAGGACGGCACCACTCTGATCTCCTTTCCGCAGATGGTGTAGGTGTACGGTGCCACTGGCCCAGCCATTCACAGGCCAGGAGCCAACTGGGCAGCCAATCACAGGCCAGAAGCCGACGTCATGCAGCGAATGGCCTGTGATTGGCCACTGGGCAGTTCATGGCTTGTGATTGGCCAGGACAGTGGCGAGGGCTTTGAAAAATAGAGCGGTGGCGGTCTACATGCATCTGCGGCACCGCTCACAGCGACGGGCACCGGGACATGAGCGGGGGGAGGGCTGGAGGAGTCACAGCTGCATGCTGTGGTAAAATATTCAAAAATAGACATGCCTTATTTTCGGGGGTGCCTTATATTTACAGGCACATTAAACCCCCTAGCATGCCTTACTTTCGGGGTGCGCCCTATTTTCGGGGAAACAGGGTAGTAGTCTACTTGCTCTTCTTAGCAGCTGATTGGAATTTAGATAAGTGTAAAGTCTTATTCAGACATTCCTGTAACATGATCAGTGATGCACGGACAGTCCCGCAGGTCTACTGAACCAAACTTTATAACCTCATATGCGTCTACGAGACTGTTAAATTTGGGTCTGGAGACCCGCAGACTGTCAGTGCTGAACCATAACACATGGATGTGTGAATATGCCACCCCAAACTAATGCACAGATTAATATCTTCTTTAAACCTTGAATATTTAATATGAAACATTATAGCCTGCTGCTCAGAAGTTACTTCTTTAGCGCTAAGATGTTACCATTAAACTTTCAGTGAACAAAACTCAGGCGCAATGTTTTAGGTTACTCTTCAGCCTTTTTTGATAAACCAAACATAAATTAAATTTACTACAATCATTGTATGGAAGAAATTATAGGACAGTGTCTGAGGATGGCAGGGCGCGAGGAAGGAACTGACACACGCACCGCTGGTTGCTCTTTACCTTTTTACTGGTGTTGAAGCAGGTAAATCATCCAGAGTACCACCAGGTGTTCAGGATGCACTTCTGGGTCTCCACAGTGAGTGGGTATAAGGCCTCTTCTTTACTTTCCCCGTGTGTGTGTGTGAAGCCCCTGCCTGTGTAGAACTTGGCTGGCCTCCTCTGCTCTCTCGTTCTCCTCCTGTGCTGTCGTCGGGATACCTTCTGCTGCCTACTGCTGATTCTCTCCCCGCGGTGCCTGGCTCCCTGGTATGTGACTGCGTAGGTTTTTTGGTGTTCTCCACTGGGCCTGGTGCACTCCAGTGGACACTGACTCTGGTGTCTGGTGGTTGCTTGGGGGTGAACTAACGCTGGCTCCTCGGTTCCCCCACTGTTGTGCCTCTTCTCCTTGCCTCTCGATGCCACTCTTGAGCCTTGCATGGCTACTGGAGACTGGTCATGGTGACTGGCTCGGGCCTACCGCAGCACCGAACACCAGCACTTCTTTGCAGCTCTTGTAGCGTCTGCACACTCACTGAATAACTCCACCCCCAGCACCAGTATTTATAGGGGATCTTGCCTAAGGCAGCAAGTTGTGCTCCCCCTACTGTGCCGAGGTGGAAGGTGTTGCGTGTAACTGTATACCTGCTGTGGAAACCCATCCATGATGCGGGTGAGTCTGTGGGTACCTGTGGTTAGCAGGGCGCCACATGAGCATACAGATTTTTTATTTTGAACTCTTTCTTTTACTATATTTCACTTCTACAATGTATATTATACATTGCAGAAGTGAAATTAGACGGTTAGGAACAATTTTTGTGTACTGAGCATGCTCAGTACACTAAAATTGGGTCCAAGGAACGATCAGCTGTTTCCTCGGACCCGCACTCATAGGCCCCCATGTTAAAGGCCAAGGATCAGATCGAATTTGGCCTTATTGCCATCCGATTTTGTGGGATCTGATCTTTTTCTGTGCCCAAAATCGGAGCACTTTGTTTTACAATGGACAGCAACGGATCCAACAAAAACGTGATGTGAAAGCACCCTTATCCTCAATAGAAAATATATTATTTGGGCATATGTCTTGAACAACATCTGACTTTTCTATTACTTGGACACATTGAATTTCATTATTTATTTGCATTACATAATATTTATAATTTATTAAAAAAAGATAGACTATTATTTTTAATTAAAAAAATTCAATTATGAAGAGCAATATGAATTTAAATTTGATCTTGAGGCAACATTTCATGCCTACACAGAAGGAAGTAAAATGCAAGGTGAGAAACTGGGATATGAAAGAATGATCAGCATAGAAGTTGTGCAATGTGAAATTTGTCTCATTGTTACATACAATTGTGCTCAAACGTTTACATACCCAGCAGATTTTTTTCTTTCTTGGCCTTTTGTCAAAGAATATGAATGATAACACAAAAACTTTTTTCACTCATGATTAGTGGTTGAGTGAAGCCATTTATTGGCAAATTATTGTGTTGTCATTTTTTAAATCATAATAACAAACAAAAACATCCAAATGACCCTGATCAAAAGTTCACATACCCCAGTTCTTTATACCGGGTATTGCCACCTCTAACATCAATGACATCTTGAAGTCTTTTGTGGTAGTTGTGGATGAGGCTCTTTATTTTCTCAGATAGTAAAGCTGCCCATTCTTCTTGGCAAAAAGCCTCCAGTTCCTTTAAATTCCTGAGCTTTTCTGCATGAACTGCACGCTTGAGTTCTCCCCAGAATTGCTCAATGAGATTACATGAGGTCAGGAGACTGAGATGGCCACTCCAGAACTTTTACTTTGTTCTGCTGTAGCCAATGACATTTCGACTTGGCTTTGTGTTTTGGATCGTTGTCTTGTTGGAACGTACAAGTACGTCCCATGTGCAGCTTCCGGGCTGATGAGTGCAAATTTGCCTCCAGTATTTGCTGATAGCGTGCTGCATTCATCTTTCCTTCAACTTTGATCAAGTTTCCTGTGCCTTTGTAACTTGCACATCCCCGCATCATCAGATATTCTCCTCCATGCTTTACAATAGGAATGGTGTTCCTTTCATCATAGGCCTTGTTGACACCTATCAAAATGTAACGTTTATGGTTGTGGCCAAAAAGTTCGATTTCGGATTCATCTCTCCAAATTACATTGTTGCAGATGTTTAGAGGCTTGTCTCTGTGCTGTTTGGCATATTGTAGGCAAGGTACTTTGTGCCATTTGTGCAGTAATGCCCTTCTTCTGGCGACTCGACCATGCAGTCCATTTTTCTTCAAGTGCCTCCTTATTGTGCATCTTGAAACAGCCACACTGCTAGTTTTCAGCGAGTCCTGTATTTCGGCTGATGTTATTTGTGGGTTTTTCTTTGCATTCTGAACAATTTTTCTGGCAGTTGTGGCCAAAATTTTTGTTCGTCTACCTGATAGTGGTTTAGTTTTCACAGACCTCCTGATTTTCCATTTGTTAATCACAATGGGGCAATGTTGATTGATGAAGGTTTACACCGAAACGCATCTGACGGGGCCAACTGCCCACCGAGATGCTTTTAAATTTCATGTGATTTCTGTAAAATAAACAGAAGTTCGTTGGAAATGGTTTGGGTGCCAGCTTTTCTTCTTGTAAATAATCCTTAGGGTGCCATTACACTTGGTGACGTTTCTGCAATCCTGACAACGATACGACCTGGTAAGGATCACTGAAATGTCACTATGTGGTCGCTGGTGTGATGTCAAACAGTCAGATCTACTCAACGACGTAGCAACAATACGGCGACCCGTATAACGACCTCAGTGGTCGTTGGAACCCTGTCACACAGCAGCTAGTCTGATGACTCAGGCCTACATGGCTGAGTTCTGAGTCGCCAACGAGGTCGTTATTTAGGCGTCAAACACACCGATGCCTGCTGCCCAGCGGGAAACCGACAATCAAAAAATGGTCCAGGCCATTCCGACACGATCGGCAATGTTACAGCGGGGGACTGGTCACTGCTACGTGTCAAACATAGCGAGATCGCTGGAGAGGTTGCTGTTGCGGCACAAAACCTGTGACGTAACAGCGATCTTGCTACGTGTAACGGGGACTTAAGTGATGTCAAAGTTTTTATGACACTAATTTGTATGTAGACCTGCAAATTGTCACTTCAGTGAGGAAGTGAAAAACTCTAATGCCACCCAATAAGTACACCTGGTGTCTTAAGCGTCTCTGAAAAAAATTATTCAGATGTGATAAGGAACCATAAATCCATCGGAGATGTTTAACCCTTGGATGCACTGAAAACTTCTTATTAGCTTGGATTCACAGACCCTTCGATGTTTCTGTGACTTAAAATTACCTCTCAATATTTGTAAAATGTATTGATACACTGGAGAGTTTCTGCCCTTAAAAATAATCAGTAACCAGAAAAGCATGACAGTGCAGAGTTTTTTCATTTAGAAAAAACATACAAATAATGGCTATCACTTTGTTGCAAGTTACAAATAATTTAAAACTTATGGACCAGTCTTAGAAAAACAGGAGGTTGTGTTACCAAATAATGACATGGATCACATAGTAGCAGGAATCTTATAGAATGCATTCATAGGGCAAACAGAATAAAGCCCCTTTGCAAAGCGGATATCAGACAATGACAACCACTCACCAAAGGTACTCCCAATGTTTAACAATTGAGTCAGATCATGAAGCCCTGTTGCAATCGCCCTGCTTACCCATTAATCTGTGATCACCGAGTCAAGATGGTTGAGATGCCCCGATGTGTTTCCCAATGAGCTTCCTTAGGGGGCCCCAGTGTATCAATAAGGTTTACAGATGAAGGTTAGGAGGGGCCCCTTTAATATACTGGATTATCCATATTGCAATCTTCATATTTTCAATGTTATGTCCTTGACGACAAAAATGTTTTGCTACTGGTAAATGGAGTTTTTTGTCTGTAATTGTGTGACAATGAGACCTCACCCTTGCTCTAAGTTGTTGTCCTGTCTCCCCGCATAAAAAGCCCCCACCGAGGTTCATGTCACTTAATGAATTTAGAACATCTGCTCACTGGTGTTTGCCTCTATGTGTCCTTCAAGAAATATTACTCTAGTCATTTAGGGACTGGAATAATGTTTTTAGTGTATGAAATGCTGAAACTTTTTCTGAATTTAATGGGTGGACATAGCCAAGTCCGCTCAATCCTAGTTCCTTTCCAACTCCAATGCTTTAATATGGAGAGAAAATGCAAAAAGTCTCAATATTTTTGCATGCCGCCCCATCCTAACTATTTAATGTGTTTTATGACAATTTTCTAGTGTAAACACTTCAGTATATTAGTCCCCTATGTATTAAAACACCAATACAGCATTTTTGTTTTATTGCTTTAAATTTAAGTCCCCCGACCCCTGTCTGACACTCACCTTCCGACAGCATGGTCTTTTACCAATGGCTCTCGGATTGGTATGTGGGAATATGTGACCTGCCAGTAGCTTCAGTGTTTCATGTAGTGTGCCGGAGGTCACAAATCAAGACATCTCTATGAGACTCTCATTCTGACCTTGTTTCGGTTCTCATAGACATGCATAAAGTTCTTGTGATGTACCTTCTGACTTATAGCCAGTCAGAATTTATGGGCACAAGATGGTGCCATGGAACTGGAGGTGAAGACGCCGGAAGGTGAGTATATGCCAGGGGGCAGTCGGCTTACATTTAGAGCGCCACTCCAGTGCTGAAAACAAAAACATTGGATTGGTGCTTTAATGATTGGTAATCAAAAAAAGTCCTGTTCACTGGGCACTGCTAAGTTAGGAGAAGTGCTTATTTTTTCATATGGGTATATGCGAGGTGGGGCATTGCTGGCCGCCTCTGGGTGCCCGCTATATATCACATCAATAATAGCATAAAAAGAAAAAAGATAGCGGCACTCACCGGGCGTGTTTCAAAGGTGCTTTATTTGGGTACCCTCATTCCAGGGTCCCACTCAGGAGGGAGGGGGTGCAGAGACAGCAGAGATGACGGATCTCCGTTTCGGGGCTCCTACCCCTTCCACGGACCTTTTTTCTTTTTATGCTTTAATGATTGGACTCTCTAGAGTACAATGCAATTAATTTATTAGGCAATAAATGACTTTCGTTCATTAAATAGGCTTATTAATTAGGGTACATTTCTGAAAGCAAGTTATACCACTAAAGTGTCATAACTTGTTATTAATTTAATAGATGGGCATAGCAATACCCTGTCCTGACCACGCTATGTGCATACTGGCATAGTTGGCTGGGACTGACATGTAAATGCCAAATGCCACAATATTTTTGTGCAACATCCAAATTGTGCAAAAATTTTACAACTTTTTATGGTGTTTTATGCCAGGATTCTGGAGTAAACACTCTCCATTACACTCATACTGGATGGCACTATATACTGGGAACTAAAAGTCCATATTCACCCTAAGGCTAGGGTCACATCTGATTTTTTTTTTAAAATCCTGATCCGGTTTTGAGCTTTCAAAAAGCTCAAAATCGGAGCAGGAAACGCTCCTTATAGGAGCCCATTATAAAAACCGGATTGCTTGTAAAGCAATCCGGTTACTACATCTGGCTCCGCAGCCTGCGTGAAAAATCATGCATGCTGCAGTTTTCGGAGCGGTTCTAAGTCCCGCAATGCGGTTACCGCATTGCTCAGGATGTGTAATCCTGAGCAATGCGGTTACCGTATATACTTTGCTTATCCTGGCTACCACCGGGATAAGCAAAGTGTTGTCACTGTTAAAAAAGAATAAATATTATTAATAATTGTGGCCATCATGTCTCTAGGGGGTGCTCACCCCCCCTAGAGACATGCTACCCACTCAGGTGGCCATATAAAGTGTTAATTACTGATGTACAGTAAGCTGGCTCCTGTTGGCTCTGTACATTTTTCTGAATGACAGCTGCGCACATACTATACGTAATGTAAGTATAGTATGTGCGCTGTCTGAGGTCCTGAAGGCTCTTACAGTAGATCTATGGCGCTGCACAGCCCATAGATCTACTGTAAATGCGTACAGGACCCCGGTCAGTGCACATACTATACGTACATTACAAATAGTATGTGCGCAGCTGTCATTCAGAAAAATGTACAGAGCTGACAGGAGCCGGCATACTGTACATCAGTAATTAACACATTATATGCCCACCTGAGTGGGTAGCATGTCTTTAGAGACATGATGGCCAGAATTATTAATAATATTTATTCTTTTTTAACAGCTTAAATACTTTGCTCATCCCTGCGGCAGCAGGGATGAGCAAACTGTACGGTAACTGGATTGCTCCGGATTACACATCCTGAGCAATCCGGTTACCGGATAGCGGCTTCAGCCAATTGGGAAGCCAATTGCGTTCACCGCATCCGGATCTGGATGCCGTGAACGAAATTCTAATAACAAATGTGACCCTAGCCTACCTCAACCTGTTTTCCCAAAACTAGTCATGGTAGGAGCTTAGTACAAAGAAGAAAAAAACAGCATAACAGCATATTAAATCACTTCAGTGTATTTTGCCAGAGAGAGGCAAGGAATTTGTCACCCTGGTGAAAAGGCTTTTGAGGTTTTGAAGAATGTAATCAACCTATTTTTGCTTTATGCAAGAGAGCCATGCTGGTTTAAGAACATGAAATGCTGATTTAACACCTCCTCTAACAGAGTTGTACAATCTATTTTAGTGACGTGACAAGAAGTATAGTGCATAGCGCCATAAAAATCATGGTAATCTGATGCCCTGTGAACACTCTGGTTTTACAGGGGGCTGTTTATGAACCACATTACGACTAAAAATAAAATGAATTTTAGTCTCCGTTGTTTGCTAACTAATGCAAATACACAAACTAGAAAAACAAGGGTGAAAAACATAGATATAATTTATCATAATGTACGTGATCTGTTTTTTTAATAGATACAGCACCTATTATAATATATGGCGCCATTCACATGTCCATATTTTTTCACGGACTGTCTGTCCATGCAAAACTCACAAAGACATGGCTGTTTTTATCCAGCATTATGAATGAAAAGTGCCGACACACGTCTATGAGTCTGTCAAAAATACGGATGGCATCCATGTGCCATCAATGTGCTGCTGTCTGTATTTAACAATGCTAAGTATAGGAGAAACTTTGCAAACAAAGTAGTAAGATCTCACTTGCCTGTAACTCAGTGTTGCATGAATCAGATGGGTTGGCTCAGCATAATCACGAAACAAACAGGAATCCAGCTCTACCACTTGATACTAAATAAAATTCTTCTGCATTTTAATCCATAAACCAACAAAGATAAAGCAGACAGCTGTGAGCAGATATTATCAGGCTGGGAAGGTCTATGGTTGTTTGGCCCTTCCCAGCCTAAAAGTACTAGTTGGAAGCCACCTCATAAGTGACGTATCACATAATATGCACCAATTCTGGCACTTCATCTTGGCTCTTCCAGACTGCCCTGGTGCAATGACAATTGGCGTAATGATTTATGGGATTTATGTTAACTATGTAGCATCAACTGGCATGAAGCCCTATCAGATACCCCCATCATTAACCAAGTAAAAAAAGCCAAAAAAAACCCACACAATTATTTTCTTTTAAAAAACAACCTCCAACCCTTGCCCTGGTTTACCAACTTATTAATAAGAAAAAGCCAAGTAAATTCACAGCAATCCACCAAATTTGAAGTTGTCCACATAAGGGAATCTAAAACACATAAAAAGAGAGAGTTAAAAGAATAAAAAAAGGGATAGTGCCTCATTCACCAATTTGCTATAAAAAAAGCTTGTGGCATCAACATGGTCCATGTTGCTCCCATGACATCTCCTGAATCAACAAGTAGTGATGACATCAATGACTAAGTAACTCAGTCTTGCACTGCCCTTTGTGTGACCCAGCAAGAGTGGTGATGAGCAGTAATATTACTGAAGTCATTATCACTCCTCACAGTTGCTAAACATCGCAGAGTGCATCCTGACCAGGAGTGAACTATGAAGCATCATTCTCAGTACAAGAATACAGAATCATTGGACATCATGGGGTGTGGCATGGACCAGGTCAAAGCCGATGAGATTTTTTTAAAATAATAAATTGGTGAATGAGGGACTGTTTGGTTTTTATTTCTTTACCTCTCTCATTGCTTTCAGGTTCCATTTGTGGACTACTTTAGATTCGGTGGACTACTTTAGATCTTCATGGCTATTTTTTTTTTTTAATAAATTGGTTAACCATTGCATGAGTTGGGGATTATGTTTTAAAATAAACTACTTGTGTGTGTCTTCTCTTTCTTTTTTACTTTTTACTTTTCACTTGTTGAATTTTCTGAAGAAGAAGCAGGGACATGCTTCTAAACGTATTGGATAAATCACCATCTCTTATTATTACTTCGTCTGGACATATATTTGACAGCAGCGTGGGATTTTTTCCACGATTTCTCTTACTTCCTGCATCATTGGCTTGTAATTGAGCTAAATGGGCACGCTGCAGATAGGCTAAGTTCACATCTATGGGGGGTTGCATTTGCATTTCTATGCATTTTTGCACTGCATTAACGCATAGAAACGCAATGAAACGCATGTGTTTTTGTCCCCATTGATTTAAATGGGAAACACATTGAAAACGCAAGTAAAAACGCATGTCATTTTCTTCAAACGCAGAACGGCATGCGTTTTTTGCAAACGCAGCCCAAAACGATGTTGGACATGTTTTGGGCTGTGTTTGGAAAAACGCATGCGTTCTGCATTTGCAGAAAATGACACGCCTTTTTACTTGCGTTTTCAATGCGTTTCCCATTGAAATGGGGGCAAAAATGCATGCGTTTGCAATGCGTTCTTTGACACACATGGATACAAATGCAGATGTGAAAAGGCCCATAGACTTCATGGAAAGGAAAATATTCTTAAAAGGATTTTTCCTCTTTCAGCATTCTGCATGCTATTGGTGTGCCTGTTTTACAAATATATGTCCTGTACTCATTCAACCCCAGTTCAGCACTCCACTGTTCCATCATTTTTTATTCGATTTTACCACTGGAGTTGGGCTTTAGCTCTAAGTCCCACTCCCCTAATTTTATACTCACCCTTCGGCATCTTCATCTGTTTTCACTGTTGATGTAAGGCACTTTTTGACCTGCTGATTGCTCTAGTGTTTTATTGAGCGAGTTAGAGGTGACAACTCAATACAAGTCTATGAGAGTCTTGTTCTGGCTTTCATAGAATTGAATTGTCTCCGTGTGATGTAACTTCTAACATCCAGCCAGTCAAAAGTTATGGACACAAGATGGTGTGATGTTACCAGGGCGACATAAAAAAAGATGAAGACATCGTAGGGTGCATATCTGTCTGGGGGCAGGGCATTTCAATTTAAAGCACCACTCAAGTGCTGAAAAAACAGCTGGTGCTTTAAAATGATGTTATCACTGCATTTGGTGAGCAGTCACTGGAGCAGTGGCTGAGACACTGTGCTGGACAGGGGGATGGTGAGAGCCAGACAGGGGCTGGCTGGTGCCTCTGGCCCCAGGTGGCAATTTTGGTCTGCAAGCCCAGAGTTAAGGAGGTGGGGGGGGGGGTTGGGGAGGAGGGTGCTATCAGAATTTTTGGATGACCTGGGGGGGATGGGTTGGTGCTATCAGGCCACCGCAGCTCACTTACCATGTCCGCCGCCGTCTGCTGCTGTATCGCCGCGCTGGCCGCAAAGCGCCGCCGGCCCATTTGTGTGGGGGGGCGGCCCTAGATGTGGGCTATACCACCAGTCCAGGGGGCACTTGCCCCCCTGCCACCTGGGCCAGTCCGCCCCTGGAGGCAGATATTTGTATTATTTTTAACACAGGCAGGTTAGTGGAATGTAGAATGATGAAAGGAGAAACCCCCTTTAATTTGATGAGTACTCAAGAGCTTATATTTATTGCTGATTTCTTATTTTTTCTGTGGATGAGTTGCTGCTTATTTTAATCTATTACTTTTAATGTGATTCTTTAATGTCTACTTCAAACTGAATGCTTTTTGCTATCAGGAAAAGAAATTTCCACTTCACAAATACAAGGGGTTAATAAGACAACATTAATTATCCCTCTCTTTATTCTAAGTATATTTTAGAAAATATTCTTTTTTTGCGCTAATATCCTTTGAAGGTCTTCACAAAAAAGCATGGCTAATGAATTCCCTGAAAGGAGCTATCAGCAAAGTTATTAGGTGCCATGTTTAGATGAGAGATATATATTCCTGCAGGTTATTTGTGAAGTTATAGTAATATACTCCTAATGGGAGTTAGGATGTACTGACATTGGAAGTGAGACTGACAGGCCCACAGTTAGCTGTCATCTCCATCATAGCTCTTACAGGCTTGCCAGGCATTCTCCAAGCAGACGAAGAAAGGAAGGGCTCGGTGTGACAGTATTGTACAAGAATGCATGTGAATACCATTATGGTATTGAAAGTGTCAGGTGCCAGCAGAACAGCCCTGATCAGATAGACAAGCATCGCAATGAATGCTTTAAGGTTATTTGAATCCTGTCATTTCTATCAGCCTGCTATCCACAAGTGAATCTTTCATTAGTTTGTTTTGCTTAGATGCTCGGCACAAAAGAGCCGTAGACCCAACCCCTTGGCTACTTCATCATTAACTGCTTATGACGGGTGGTGAGAGGCAAGGGAACACAGCATAACCCCACCCGAGTGTCTGCTCATTAACGCCTGGCAGCGAGGAACTGGAGTGAGTGGACACTGGCACAAGCTAAATATCTATTTTGAAAGGAAGGCCAAAAAGACACTCAGTAGATTTAATTAAAACCATAGTGAACAGATGGGGATGATGGAAAGAGATCCAGCTTGAGACCATTCATCTGTCTAGACTTGAGTGTTTTAATGAAGCCTTTTCCTTTTTGCTTGCCCCCACACAGTAAAGTCTGCTAAGCTGTATGCTAAAAGCTTAGCATTGCAACCCTGCTGTTAAAGCTATAGTGCTCTGGACTACTTCACAACAAAATATCCAGTGTGTCGTTCTAAATTTCCCCATTCAGAATGCAGAAAACACAACCCAATGTTCAGTTAGATGTGGAAGCGTTTAGCTACGGGGCAATTTCTTAATAGCTGTTGCCAGCTGTTACAGCCCACCCAAAGGAACTATGGCAATCAACCGTAATGATTTGTTGTATGACTAGCTGTATGGAAAAAGCTGAAATATCTTTTTTTTTTGTTTACCATTTTTCAGGAATCAATAGAAAACTCAATTTTTTACTTGACATAGGGAGTTTAACCCTCAGGAAGTATTGGAAAAGTAATTTTAAGGAACGGAAAGAATCCCCTAGGTTTATTTTCTGATATATTTTCTATTCTTTGGTGACCTAACACTGCAATGTGGATATAATATTCTCCACTGAACTTGATTGCTTTTCTAATGTGGTTCAATATTGCCTTAGCAAATTTGAGTGGATCTGTACAACTAAATATGAAATTTACCAAGTCAAAAAAAAATAGATATTTTCTGCAGGCGATAAACAAGGTTGAGAAACAGACATACAAGCTGCAACAATGCAATAAATAAAATGGTAATATAGCAGGGCAGGCAACAGGCAAGTTCCTGTAGGTACAAATTTCGTAGGAGCTCTTGTATTTATATAACTAGTCAATAGAGATGATCGAAAAGATTTGCAGGTCTCTAACCCAGTAGCCACAACAGTTGAAAACGTTCTCAGCTCAAACATGAGGCACTCCGACTCTATCAATATGCTTATTAATATTCAGTAGTAGTGGTGCGCTAAAGCATTGCAGCACCCCACATCAATTGTCTGTGGCTGCTGACAAGAGCCCTTCAAACCTTCTCCTACTTACCGAAATCACCGATACCTCTTCTCTGCTTTGGAAGTCCGGCGCAATATAAATGTTGGGACGCAACATAAGCATAATGTACCCATGAAACATTACTAACCAGAAGTCATCTCCTACAGGTAGGTAGGACAAGGTTCTCAGGGCTATGTGGTTCTGCTGCAAATCTCTTTGCTCTGCTCTAAGACTGAATACTAGTAAGTATAGTATTGAATTTTACATTTAGTTCAGTCATCACCCATCCAATTAACTGATTACTTTGTCACAGGCTACAAAAGGTTTTTGAAAACCACTAGTACTGACAATTAAATGGTAAGTCTCATGACAGCAGCTATGGAATGTATGTATAGCTTCACTATCCCCAGGTGATCATCTGTTATCAAAAGGAGAAGTTCCAAGAGTTCCAAGATCAATTGACTACTTGTTTTTTTAATGGAAAACGTTTTTAAGGAACTTTTTTTCATCACACACTGGTGCAGATATTCTTAACTCTTGCCACTTTTTGCCATTATCTAACTTGATTCTAGGTACAGTCAACCTCTTTAAAGGGAAACTGTCACCTAGTTTAAGCCCCCCAAGCTGTCACTACATGTCCCTGCACCTTCCTATTACTAATCTAACTATCCCTCTCTGTGCTATCTGTGTGCTGGGATAGTGTATAAAATACTTTTTATACTTACATGTTGTTACGGAAACGAAGCTCAGGGCTACTGTTATTAGCCCCCCGGGCGTCCTCTTTCGCTGTCTGTCCCCTCTTTATCATGCCCTGATGGGCGTCTTCATTCCCTTCTGTAAAAAAATCCTCTTCTGGTTTGAATTCTCCCACCCCTTCTCATCATATAGCGCTGGGCCGGAGCGTCGTATCTGGCCCGGTGCATTGTGGGGCTGATCACGTGGGACGGCCCAGCTTCAATATGCACACTGCACATGCGACGGGGGCCAGGCCGTCCCACGTGACCAGCCCCACAATGCATCAGGCCGGATATGACACTCCGGCCCGGCGCAATACGATGAGAAGAGGCGGGAGAATTCAACCAGAGAAGGATTTACAGAAGGGAATGAAGACGCACCATAGGGCATGATAAAGAGGGGACAGACAACAAAAGAGGATGCCCAGGGGGCTACTAACTTTGTTTCTGTAACAACATGTAAGTATAAAAAGTATTTTATACACCATCCCAGCACACAGATAGCACAGAGAGGGATAGTTAGTTTAGTAATAGGCAGGTGCAGGGACAGGTAGTGACAGCTTGGAGGGCTTAAACTAGGTGACAGGTTCCCTTTAATGATTGATCTTTCTACAAAAGAAAAAATGTGACTAATTCCTTGTTAATTACTGAAGTTGTCTCAGGTCTCTTGTGGGCCAATTTGGACAGAATTCATCCAGGGAAATGTTACCTTGAATGACAGGAAAGCAACTTTGCCTTTGGCTGTTATAGACATTACAACAAGTCAATTAGTAATGGGTTTTGTATTCCTATTATTACAACTTTTGGTAAAAAAGCTTTCTTACACAAATATTTGCAGTAAATATAAATAACAAACACTAATTACATATGTATGAAACATTAAATGGAACTTCCAATACAGGTTGAAGCTAAAGGAAATTTGAAACTACCGGTATATTATACTCACATTCTCCTATTTAGTGGCAGTATATTTTAATTGCAAGTGAACTGGGCTCAAATATCATACAAAATAGCACAAGAAAGTTGTATTGAATATTCCTGCACCTCTTTGTTATATGTTTCTCTATACTTCATTGGAATGAATAGTGCTAAAGTCATTCCGACATAGTGATAGATGAGAAGTCGTGATGTGTTGAGAAAAAAATTTGAAGGGCCTGTATTACTATATCTAACACTCTGTCACCTTCATGCTAAATCTGGTGTGGAACTGAATGATAAGACCCAGGGGCATAACTACAATAGGTTGCAGGGGTTGCAATTGTACCTGGGCCCTGGAGCCTAGGGGGTCCCAAAAGTTCCTTTGGGCTATAGAAAAAGACTAATGCTATTAAAGGTTTGCAATTATTGGGGCCCCTTTGGAGCTTTTGCATTGGGACCTATGAGCTTCAAGCTTACGCCACTGATCAGACCCCCACCTATCAGAAATGCAAAACTACTAATGATATTCTATTACAATGAAATTGGGTAAGTCCCTTTTTAACACTAAAAAAACCTTTTGTGCTCATGCACAGTTTGTTGAAGGAGCCAGCACCTCCTGCCGCGGTTACGCTGATACCAATGTTCCTGGGGGGCCCCCTGGAGTCAGAACTTCTCTCCTCCTTGCTGCACGCGCTGTAATCCTGGTGCCTGGCCTCCTGTAAGCAGCACAACGTCCCTTCCAGTTCCAATATCAAGTAGGAGCCGCACACAGGATTCTTTTTGCAGCCTTTATTTTTTCTTCTTGTGGAGTCTTACAAAGTGGAGGGTGCGGGGGGAGGACGGGGGAGCAGTCTATACTACGGCCGTTTCGCACCGTCAGTCGTGCTTCTACGGGTACAATCTCCAATAAAGACTCCAAAATAAAGACTGCAAAAAGAATCCTGTGTGCGGCTCCTACTTGATATTGGAACCTTCTGTGCTCATGAGTTATGTCTTTTTATATTAGTGCAGTATGTGATTGATGTATCAGGAATAAAGCATTGTTTTCACTAATTAGAACCTCAGTCGCTGTCTACATTTGCATTTATGAGCACTTTCATGGAGATTAATAAATAGTCTTTAAATCACAAAAGTCATTTTCTCAGAAATATAGAAACAATCCTTCCCTAGTTCTAAGTCTCCACAAACTAGTTACGTGAATATGTAAAAACAGCTCATTGCTCTGCTAAATTCCCTACTATATTAATCTCATTATCCTTTGAACCATTTAACTGGCAATGCCAAATGCAATTTGTATTCTGCAGCAAAGCAAATGCTCTAAACTGATTATCCCAATATGAACCGTGGCAATCCTCGATATTGTTGGTCCTGAAAGGCCGTCTATCCACTGAATAGAGTTCCCATATGCCTTCTGAGCTTCATGACAAAATGTTGCGTCTGCTTTGCAAGGGATAAATTAAGCGTGTGAAAGTCTTAGCAAAGCCCTCATTTTCCAGTTAATCAAATCTCTCCTAATCAAATTAGCACACATAATTCCTCTGGATGCACGGCACAAAAAGTGCATTATCCCCTTCTTTGGAGTTGAAAGGGAGAGAACAGCATGATGCCTTTTCTCCTCTGCTTGAGTAGGCCCAAATAGAGGAGTTCTTCAGAAAGGCAGTTTGAGGTAAACTTTGGCAGCATTAGTGTTCTCAGCTCATTAAATCCACTGCCTCTGTGACCACCTCCAGGGACCACTGAAGCATTCTGTAATGAGATACTTGTTTAATTTTTCTTCAAAGTCTGGACATCTGTGACAAACCTCCCCATTTCAGCCCCACACAGGCATGTTTATCAATAGGCCTAAGGCCTCTATCTAGTTTGATGGAGTGTTTTCCATTGAATAAACCAGATAATAAATTTTCAAGAGAACAGAACAATTGCCATTAACTCTCCTCTCTCCGAAAAGTCGAAGCCCATCATGAAAATTCAATAGCCGGCAGAGCTAAATGGATAAATGTTCACAGTCAACCTTTTTAATTGATTTTCCTTCATGAAATGATCTAGTCTCTGAAGCTAGCCGTCCCCAAGCCCCTCTTTAACCTTTCTTTTCATTCCACATACATTTAGAAACACTGAACAAAAACGAATAGCTAAAATATTAATCTCCCTGGAGAGCAAAGGCCCGCAACAGACCATATTCTTAGATCAATTCCCAACAGTGTCAGTGGTCTACAAAAGAATGAAACACACTTTTAGTTCTATTCAGGAAGGCTCTGCTCATGACCTTTATTGAAAACCAACCACCACATCCCGACACTGGCTGCAACTAAAAAGCCTTCACTAGATAATAGAAATTCACTGCAGATATTGTTATGTCTCTTTCACTCAGTCACTTCTGGTTATTTGATAATGAGGCCTGAGACATGCATAATGAAAGCTGTCTCAACAATATTTGCACTTTTAATGCTTTATTATGTCTATGAATATGTTCTAAGTGGTAATGTTCTATATTTTTCACTTTTCATGAGTCTTGCAAATGCATAGGAAATGATAACAAGCTATTATGATTTCGGAGTTCTTAAGCAGCGTGAATAGCAACGGTTATGAGAGTCTTGTGATTTTACTTTGTTTTTAAACCAAATTTAGAAATTCAGTATCCCTTTGCCCCTCTAATCATTATCCATTGTATGTAATTTCATGCCTCTTGACGTCATTCCCGTCTCACATGTTTTCTTTTTCATCTTGTACATACTTACTTCATTTAGACATATATTTAAAGCTTGGGAACATCTGTGTTCTGAATGAGAGTCTGTGGCTTGGATATATTAACTCTTTAGATCATGATGAGTAGCTATGGGACAATTTAGTCGAGTGGAAATGAACTTTTCAGAATGCTGTGTTCTCCAAAACACAGATTTTTTTGTAACTCAGCAAAATGGTGGCAGGCTAGTAGCAGCCATCACTTTGCTAATGTAGAGGATCAACAATAAGTAAAAAAGGGCTTCTTCTTTAAATAGTCACACGTCGATGTTTTCACTCTAGAATATGATTTCTATCTATGATCAGGCCTCAGGTGACAATGTTTATTGTAAAATCAAGATGTGCCGTGACCTTCAAAACATGGTCATTGTCAGAAGTGCTGTTCTAAAATAAAGACACTAATGGCCACTTTACACGTCCCGATATCGTCGTCCAACTTCGACAAAAAGTCACGTGGTTAGTACGTTGGCCCTGATATCGCTCGTGCGTTGTATGGTGTAAATGTGCAATGCAACGCTAGAACGATACCAAACCGATATCGGGGAAGAATTGTGCAGGCTCTCCAACTGCCCGATATTGGATGGACGATCTGGCAGGATCGTGCTGTGTGACAGCCCAACACCAACTTGGAGAGCAACTTCCCCTATTCACTCCCATGTTAAATGGTCGTTCCTGGGTCGCTCGTACAAGGGGGCATATACATCGCAGTTGTGTTGCCTGCCGATATTGCCCTGTGTAACATCTCCTATGCGATCTTGGATTTTAGACAAAAAAGTGCGCACTCCCGTGCCGTTGTATACAATATCGAAACGATGTTGGGATGTGTAAAGTGGCCATAAGCATGGAGATCACCATTTGTCATAAAGTCATGAAATCATGATGCACCCTAGCCTCTGAAGCCTGGTTGTGCTCTGAAACCCTGCTCTAGAGGGCAAATTCAGAAAGAATAGTCCCTGAGAACTGGAACTGGTGGGCTGTGGGCCTTGGAGACAGCTGGGGTGACACGATAGGTGAACAGTGAGATGAGTATTCTTATTTTTTCTTTTTACATGTCATGAGACCTGCCTATTATCAATTGTGCCACTAAATAGTTAAAAAACACACACAGGAAAAGCCTTTATTTGAAATAAAACTCACAGATAACCCTCATTTTCCCATTATTAATCCCAAACATACCCTCCAACAATAATCTACAGTGATATCCAGCAAAGCACACTCAGCTCTTCTACATGTGGTGAGCAGAAAGATTAGTGCCCACTCACCACAGCAGTACTTTCATGCTGAGCCACAGCTGTGTGAAAGGTGACATCAGAGAGTTCATCTGAGGACAAAGGGGTTGCTCAGCCTGGGAGCAAAAACTTGTGATAAGCAGACACTAATGTCTCTGCTCAATGCGTGCAGCAGAGCCTAGTGTGCTTCGCTGGACATTGCTGTGGATTATCATTGAAGGGTATGTTTGGGGTTAATAAATGGGAAAATGAAGGTTGTCTGTGTGTTTTATTTCAAATAAAGAATGTTTCTGTGTGTATTTTTTAACTATGTGCTCACAGGATTGATAATGGGCCAGTCTGATAAAAGCCTGAACATTATCAATCTGGGCTTAATGATCTCTGTCAATACTTAGTTGTCATTAACCCTTTCTACCACCACAATGTCACTGCACCATGGCATCGGAAAGAGCTGTGTAAAGCGCCAGTAATTGGTGCTTCTAATGAATGCACCAATTTCTGGGGCAACTGCAGACTGCTATTCCCCAGCCTCGGGGACCCAATAACTATGGGCCTCACTACACTTAGATAACCAGCCCTTTGGATTACTAGCTGCCTGGTTTTACTTGCAATCAAAAATAGGGCAGAGCTCGTATTTTTTTTTAATTATTCAGTTAAATAATTGAAAACAATAATGTGCTCCACTGTATTTTTGATTGCTAGCCAAGGTAACACCAGGCAGCTGGGGTTGGCAGCTCGTAGCTGTCCACTTTATTTGCACTGAGAATCAAAAATATAGTGATGCACTAAGCAAATTTTTTTAAAATATATGTTTATTTTTATGACAATGACTCCAAACATACTTCAAGAAGCACCCAGAACTGGATGGAAACAAAGTGGTGGAGAGATCTGAATCCAGATCTAAATGCCATTAAACAAATGCAAAGAGATCTTAAAACTGTTGTTGTTGGGAGAAGACACCCTTCAAATATGAGAATGGTCCAAAACTCAAGTTGAGAGGCGTTAGAAGCTTGTTGATGGCAAAGCAATTGATGGCAGTTATATATTTCAAATTACACATATTAAGTTAATAATAATATTAAGTGTAACAATTTTGTCCAGCCCACTTTTGGGGTTTTGTGTAAAATTATGTCCAATTTCCTTTTTTTAAATATTTTCTTTGTATTGTTCCAATACTCACAATGGAAATAAATGTGTAAGCGCAACATGGGGGAAGGAGGGGGGGGGGTAGAAGACAGCGCACAGAGTCAGTACAAAAGGAAAGAGAGCAAATGGTGGGAGAAAAGAGCGCATGGGGGACAGCACACAAGGGGGGAGGCAGCGCAGATGGGGAGAAGATAGGGGAAAAGAGTGCACATATGCACAGAGACAGCACACAGTGGAAGAGAGCACATAGTTGGAGAAAACAGCGCACAGAGGGAGAGCATATCAGGGGGAAGAGAGCGCACAGGGTGAGAAAACAGTGCATCAGGGGGAGAAAGTTCACAGGGGAGAAAAGAGTGCACAGGGTTAGCAGGGAGCTCATGGGGAGAGAGTGCATGGGGAGAGAGCACATGGGGACAAGAGAGTGCATTGGGGAGAAGAGAGTACATGGGGAGAATAGGGCACATGGGAAGAGAACACATGGGGGGAAGAGAGTGCATGAGGAAGAGAGAACACAGCAGAAGAAGAGAGTGTACAGGGTGAGAAGAGAGCACATGTGGAAGAAGAGAGTGCACAGGGAAGAGAGCACATGGGGAAAAACAGCGCATGTGGAGAGACCACACGAGGGGTAAGACAGTACACATGGGCAGAAGACACTACACGGGGAGAGAAATAAGCCAATGGGGGAGAAAACAGTGCACAGAGGAGAAGACAGCCCATGGGGGTGAGAGCACATAAGGGAAAAGACAGCACATAGGAGAGAAAAGAGCATTTGGGGGAGAGAGCACATGGGGAGAAAACATTGCACAAGAGGAAAGAGAGTGTATGGGGAAGAGAGCGCACTGGAAGAAGACAGCACACATGGGAGAAGAGAGCGCATGAGGATGAGAGTACACAAAAAGAGAAAACAGCGCACTAGGGAGAAGAGAGCACATGGGGAGAAGACACCACATGGAGGAGAGAGTGCACAGGTAAGAGACAGCACAGAGGGAGGCACAAAGCGACAGTGCATGGGGGATTATATTCACTGGGATAAATTTCATCTTCACCTAATGCTTCAAGAGAATTAAATATGTGCCAATAATAATGGCCACCACCCAGGCATTGAAGGGATTAAACAGCTAATATATATATATATCACAACACAGGAAAAGAAAGCATTATTTCTAAAGACACCACAAACTAAAAAACATTGTCCATGCTGTTTATATTATCATCTCTTGGGAAATAGGGCTCGGAAATCATGTCAGATATTTTTCTGTTACACATTTTCATAAGCTTTTAAGGTAGAAATAAAAACAGATGCTAAAAGAAGAAGGAATGATAAGCATAAAATTAACATATAGATAAAAACAGTTTAAAGAACCGCAATAATTTGATGATAAGAATATTGACAGCAAATCAGATAGCCTTTTACTTTTCAGCCTTGAAAGTGAGTTTGTGTTGATTTTGGCAATCACATTTTCTTGGGAGACCAAGGCAGATGATAAATGCTGCGCAAATGTAAAAGTAATTTTGATGTGTTTAAGTTGAAACCTTTATTGGAGAAGCTGACCTTGCTAATATACTATGTAGATTTCTTGCCAGCTAACCATTGGACTGTAAAGCATGGATTCAAGCTGTGGGCAATGATCTGTAAAAGAAATGAATGAGTGGGTTTTAGCAGCCAGAATCTGTAGCCTAGTATCTGTATCTGACAGCTGTCACCTTCTCTACTGAGGCCAAACCCAAGCCCTTCATTTAAAAGCAGTCTGGCTGATCAGATTACTGGGACAGTGTGTCAAAAGTGACTGCACACAACTAAAAAGACTGAAAGTCGGCCTATAAATAGATATACTGGATGTCTTTTTGGACATCTTAAAGGGTCTGCTGGTGGATTTTCAATTGCAGGGTTACATGTTTGCCAATAGTAAAATGAGTCAGTGTGGTCTAAATGTGGATATTGGCTGACATCAATGTGTATTTCTTGCAGCTGAATTTGATTCCCTAGTCCTCAACGATTCTACTGGGATTTGCAAGCAAAAAGGAAAGCCTTGTTATTTGCATAACTAGATAATCCTTAAGGCATTGCTTCTGCAAAAATAAAGACAGGGCTCAGGACAGAGCTTCTTTATTTCATATCTGTTGTATATGTCAAGCTAAGCTTCATCCAGAACAGCTGTAAAAGCACTCCGACAGGAACGTCAAAAGTTATCTATAGGATGTACTGGGCACCAATGTGTGATAAATGACCTGACAGACATTTTAGAACATGTACCAGCTTTTCCAAGAAGTATTTCTCTCTCTCTTCAAAGGAGCCTTGATGAAATTATTGGCAAATGAAAACTTGTAAACAGCCTCAGATAACAACCATGTGGAAATGTTGACATGTGCACCAAATGATACACTTAATAGGCTTCTGTGGCTACATTCTTACTCTGGCGAAGGCTACTTATACACAGGATCTTGAAGGAATGCTACGCAACAAAAAAAGCGCAACACTCAACACACAAGTGAGTGGTATTGATTTACTGTACAATTACTGTTAATGTAGCGGTTACATTTTGACAAACGTAGCCAAGGGAACAGCTTCACTGCACATCCGAGCCATGAATCATATCTTGTGCTATGCCTCCAAAAGTCTATCTTTTGGAAGTGCAGACCTTATCCCAAATCATTTTGTCACTCCTATGTCCTGATCACATGTCCCTCGCTGATTATTAGCACAATAGATGTGGAGTAGTGAGATACCTGATTATTATTATTATTATTATTATTATTATTTTTATTATTACTTAACAGCTTTCAGCTTGATCTCGAGCCATGGCGACTTGATGGATTAACGCTCTGTGGAGAGATCAATATGAGATGACAACCAAATATTGTTCATTTACGATATGGGGGTTACAGTGGGTTTATGATGCAGGCTCAGAAACTGTCAATCTCTGACAGCAGCTTTTAAATGTCCCCATTGCTGGTATGCAATCATGGTTAACAAGTTGTATTGGCATCCGAAAGCGATCTTGGCTTCTCTGTGAAGCCCAGCTTGTGGGTGAAGTTCAAAGGAAAGGGTGATTTTCATTATATATTACAATAAGTGTATGGCTTACTATAATAAGCAGTCAAATTATCACAAATTCAAGTCCAATAAGGCTATGTGCTGACCAGACCACATGTAAAGCACATTTTTACAGTGTATTTGTAAAAATGTGCAGCAAACACGCATAGTATATCGGCCAGCCAGTAAAGTCAATGTGACTTTGTGGCACCCCATGGGTTAATGTGCCACAATAACATCACATGGGTTCTCTCCCCCACTACACACTGACAAACACTACCACCTCTGGGCCAAGAGGGGGAGCACCACTTGCTTCCTTATATACTCTTGCCCATGAGGGAGAACTCAGTTCAGCATGGTGCAGTGCTGAGAAGAGGACACAGAGCAGAGTTAGCTCAGTGCAGACCTAGCAAGGGTCAGAGGAACAAGGAGAACGAAAGACAGAGGAACACATCTGGGAGCTAGAGTGACACCAACACTTGCCCCAGAAGTAAGCACAGAGACGGACACCGGATCCGGTACTGTGTCTGGCACCCACAGCACAGTGAATCCAGGAACAGTGGGATCTCTAGATGCCCCCTAGTACCAGAGTGAAGCAACACGGAGGGGTCAGTTCAGCATAGAGGACCCAAGTTGCCTAGCCAAGTGGTACCAGCAGAATACAGAGAGACGTGAGGAATCCCAGCAGCTTAGCTAGAAGCAGCAGCCCAGGACACACACACAGAGTGCAGCACAAGGAAGCCAACGACCCGGACAGGGTGTGGGGAGAGAGCTCAGCCCCATTACAGACTCCGTGGACTATGATCTGCAATAATATCAGCAGTAAAGCCTTGGAAAACAGCTTTGGAGTCTGTGTATTGATTGCGACCTTTGCTCCAGATTCAGCACAGAGACAATTCCTCCCTACAGATCCAGCCTGTCAGCTCTGCAGCATCAGGAGAGGAAGAGAATTGCAGTGTCTACCAAACGTGAGTGTGTGTCCTCCAACCCTTCTCCACCATCTATAACCCCAATAGACTTTAAACACCTTTACTGCCCCGGGGGGTACAGTTCTCCTTACTGGAACTATACCATCTCCGCTGCCACTCCATCACCCCCGGAGGTTCTGCAGCAGCGGCGGCCCCATCACTGGCCGCACCAAGTGGGTGGCGTCACCCGTGACAATCCCTTGTAAATATTCCCCTTTTATTGTGAGGGCCCAGGGACACGGTCCGGACCAAGCCACCCGTGACATCCCCAGTACTGTCCGGTCCGGTACCGAGTACCCTAGTCCCGCCTGGGGCTCCACAACCTGGCGTCACGAAAAGGATCTACCCGGTCCAAAAGAATTGGACCCTGTGCGCCATCTTAACTGTATATTTGAAAATCCGCCATTTTGGAGCGCGCGGGAAAAAAAAGGGGGCGGTACCCTGCATTGGCGCGAACCCAGCCTCCTCCCTTGGTGCTGACGACATCCGGCGGGGAAGGAGATCCCTGCTGCGCCCCGGAACCTCCCAGAGACATCCGGACGGAAGCGGAAGACGGAGGGCGCATATTAACTAAGGGGGCCCAAGATGTCGCAGGCCGATGCACAAGACGGCGGCGGAGTAGCCGATGGAGCTGCAGCGCCGGACCCAGCGATAGTACCCGGCGGTGCAGCGGCGCAAGGAACAGCATCCATAATGCCATTCCTGATGCCGTATACTCCAGGGGCAATGTGGCTGCCCCAATACTCCGGTGAGCCTAATACTTTAACTGACTTTATGCAAAAGATTAAAGAGTATTATGTGATGTATCCCCTCACTGAAGCCCAGCGTGTAGGAATGATAATGGGACAGTTAACGGGCAATGCACGGCGTGAGGTGGCGTCCTGGCTGGACGCAGATAAGGACAATGTAGAGCATCTAGCAGCCAGACTGAAAGCAACGTTTGAATCTGCTGTTGATGCCCGGGCTAAGATGAGGTTCTTTGCATGCCACCAGAAACCTAAACAAAGTGCCAGAGACTTTGCCTTGAACCTGCAGGAAGCACTCAAAGCCCTTAAGCTGGCAGAACCTGCTTTAGCCCCGGGAGCTGATAAAATGCTATTTGACCAATTCATAGAGGGCCTCCATTCCCCTTCCCATCGAGGACAGTTAAGCATGGTACTGCTGCAGAACCCTGACATGACATTTACTGAGCTGAAGGATAGAGCTATCCGCCTGCAGCAGCTGGAAGAGCCAAGGGAATTAACATCTGTGCTTGATACTGCAGCAGCACCTCGGCAGGCGGCAGCGCCAGCGACATCTGCTATGTCAGCGGCTGCTGCTGAGGCCGGGGAATATATCTCAAATGCAGCCATCAACCAAAAGCTAGATGCCCTGACAGACACCGTGATCTCCATGGCCAAGGTCATCAAGGAACTGCGAGAGTCAAAACCTGCACCCAAGATCGAGTTGGCGACCAGCAGAGAGGATGTTCCGTGGATGAGGCCCAGAAGATACCCAGCAGCAAGAGGACGACCCAGCGATCGCTACCAACCAGAGTGACAGCCTATTTGCCGCCGTTGCCAGAAATCAGGCCATCTTGCTCGAGAGTGTCCTTTAAACGACGATTCCCTGGGCAGGCGGGCCACTCCCCAGGAATGAATGATCAAGGCCCCTCAGCCTGGTATGACAAATTCGTGGGAGGAAAGCCGGTGATCCCTATTGTGTTGGATGGCATTCCCTTCAGTGCCTTGCTGGATATCGGATCCCAAATAACATCCATCCCACATGTTCTATATAAAAGGCACTGGGCTGATTCAGACATTACTAATGCGCCAGATGACTTTAATTTTGATATATGGGCTGGTAATGGATTGATAATACCAAAGGTTGAGTTTAGAGAGATGAATATTCAGGTTGGGAAGGTAGAATTACAGAAACAGGGTATTATAATCGTAGATGTCAACCGGCGAGACCGTGAACCCGTGATGGTGGTAGGAATGAATGTCATTGAGAAATGTTTTTCCGAAGTGTTAAGTGTTTTGCAGCAAATCGCCGAGACTGCCGGAACAGGACAACAGAGGCTTCTGCACAAAGAGATCAAAGCCCTGATGTTGAAGCAGCAGGTAGAAATCTCCGGAGGTGAGATCGGCAGTGTACGAGTAAGTGACCCAATACCCATTGTAATTCCTCCCAAAACTGAAATGTTGGTATGGTGCAGAGCCGCAATAGGCATTAAAGGGCAAGACTATCAGGCCCTGGTAGAACCCGTGTACTCAGACAGTAGACCGACCATACTCACTGCTAGAGGAGTGGTTGACGTACACAGGGGAAGAGTGCCATTACGCCTATTGAACTGCGGAGAAGATGAGGTCACATTACCAAAGTATGCTACCATGGCTAAGTTGTACACGGTTGACAACAATAACATCACAGCCGCCGAGCCCTTGAACCCGTCATGTCAGGCGGATGACAATGGCTCAGAGGAGAAGCTGGAGGATTGGTGCCAAAAGTTGCATGTAGGTACCAGTTCTACACCTCCCCGTCACAAGCATGGAGTATACCGGGTAGTGAAGGAATATGAACAAATATTCAGTAAACACCCGTTAGACTTTGGGCAGATCAAAGGGGTAGAGCACACTATACCCACAGGTAACCATCAACCTATAAAAGAGAGGTATAGACCATTACCACCAGCTCACTACCAAACCACCAAAGACATGCTCAGAGAAATGAAATCTGCAGGGGTAATAAGAGACAGTTGTAGCCCCTGGGCAGCACCTCTAGTGTTAGTTAAAAAGAAGGATGGGACCATGAGAATGTGCGTAGATTACCGGCAGATTAATCGCATCACACATAAGGACGCATACCCATTACCTAGGATTGAGGAGTCATTAGCTGCATTAAAATCTGCTAACTACTTTTCCACCCTTGATCTGACTAGTGGGTACTGGCAGGTTCCTGTGGCCGAGGCCGACAAGGAGAAGACAGCGTTTACCACGCCGATGGGCCTCTGTGAGTTCAATTGTATACCGTTCGGACTCTGCAACGCACCCGGGACCTTCCAACGTCTGATGGAGAGCTACCTAGGACACAAGAACTTTGAAACTGTCCTGTACTTAGATGACGTCATAGTCTACTCGAAGACGTACGAGCAACATCTACAAGACCTGGCAGAAGTGTTCGAAGCTTTATCGAAATATGGCATGAAAATCAAGCCATCCAAGTGTCACCTTCTCAAACCAAAGGTACAGTACCTGGGACATGTCGTGAGTTCAGAGGGAGTAGCACCGGATCCTGATAAAGTCACAGCGATAAGGGATTGGCCAAGACCTACGAACGTAAAAGAAGTGAGGCAATTCCTGGGCCTGGTAGGCTATTATAGAAGATTTATCCAAGGATTCACGAAGCTAGCGGCTCCCCTGCAAGACATTCTGGTAGGACGATCAAAGAAGATTTCAAACTGTAATTCCCTGACATGGTGGGATGAGGAAAGAGAAGATTCCTTCAACAAGCTGAAAAGTGCGCTGACGGGAGAAGAGATCCTGGCATACCCTGATTACCATCAACCATTCATTCTTTACACGGATGCCAGCAACGTGGGACTGGGAGCAGTATTGTCGCAGAAGCAAGGAGGCAAAGAAAGAGTTATTGCCTTTGCAAGCAGGAAGCTCCGGCCTACAGAACGAAATCCCGAGATCTACAGCTCCTTCAAGTTAGAGCTACTGGCAGTAGTCTGGGCTGTAACCGAACGCTTTAAACATTACTTGGCAGGTGCAGAATTTACCATCTACACGGATAACAACCCGTTGACTCACCTGGACACAGCAAAATTAGGTGCTCTGGAGCAGCGATGGATAGCCCGGCTATCTAACTACAACTTTGTCATCAAATATCGGGCAGGCCGCAAGAATGGGAACGCAGATGCCTTATCCCGGATGCCGCACCTGAAAGACGTGGAAGAGGAACCGGAAGAGTTGGAAGAGATTGAACTACCGGCCTTTCATCGTTCAAGGGTAGAAGATTATCGACCCGGCATCTACCAAACAAAACAGGAAGTAAATCTTAACCCGTTAAGACACTACGAATGGGCCGAAACCCAAGATACTGATCCAGCCGTGAAGCTAGTGAAAGAACTGCTTACGCAACAACATGCACACCCTGATCAGAATGCCCCAGCTGAAGCTATACAGCTATGGAGAGATAGAGGCAAGTTGTTCCTGCATCAAGGAAAGCTCTGTAGACGATTTACCAATCCCAAGACGCATGAACTGGTCTGGCAAATAATCGTGCCCAAGCGAGACACTCAAATGGTCTTAGAAGCTTATCATGACAACGCAGGTCATTTCGGATGGAAGAAGTTAGAAGCAATCCTGAGAGACAGATTCTATTGGGTTGGCATGAGAAGATCCATTGAACTATGGTGCAGAAGATGTGCCGCATGCAACCTCAGAAGAAAAGATCTACAGAAAGCCCCGCTTCAACCAATAATAACCAAGCAGCCACTTGAACTAGTCGCATTAGATCACGTCAAGTTGTCACCAAGCCGGTCAGGCTATGTCTATGCCCTAACCATCGTGGACCATTACTCACGCTTCTTAGTGGTGGTACCAGTCAAAGACTTGACAGCGAAGACGGCAGCAAAAGCATTCCAGACGCATTTCTGTAGACCACATGGTTACCCAGAACAAGTCCTTGCAGACCAAGGTCCAGCTTTTGAATCAGAACTATTCAAGGAATTCTGCAATATGTACGGTTGTAAGAAGATTCGCACAACAACATATCATCCCCAAGCAAATGGTCTATGCGAGAAAATGAATCATATCGTAATCGAACTGTTAAAGACCTTACCAGAGTCAGAAAGAAACCAGTGGCCAGATGAATTACCTGATTTGGTAGACTTATACAACCATGTCCCTGTGAGTTCTACAAACTGCACTCCAGCCTACCTTATGCGTGCAAGACCCGGTAAATTACCAATTGATCTAGAAATGGGAATTGAAAAACCAGATACAGAAGTAGAAGAAACAGATTGGGATACCAAACGTCAGAAACAGTATCACCAAGTGCAAGAATGTGTAGAGAGGAACCTACAACAAGCAAGAGCAAGACAAGAGAAGACCTTTAACAAACATGCTCAAGCAATGCCATTACAAGAAGGTGATCAAGTTCTCAAGAGAAAGAGACGTACAAACAAACTGGATAATCAGTGGGAAACCGTCCCATACACAGTCTTACCATCTAATCTAGACAATGTCAAAACCTATTTGATAAGCAAAGATGAAGGAAGAACTTCACAAGTCGTATCTCGTGATCAACTCAAATCGTGTCCTGAAACCCTGAAGACACCTGCAGTCATAGAACCCGTACAGGTCCAACCTATCCAAGAAAAAGAAGAAGTATTCCACACGGTACTAGGAGATTTTCCTAAAACATGGCCAAATTACCATGGAGCAGTTGTCGTACCAATGATTGCATTCCCTTCAATGATGGACCCAAGACCAGAACCTGTGTTACCAGAACCTGTGTTACCAGAACCTGTGTTACCTGAAGAAGACCCAAGACTTGAAGAACTGGAAGTAGAATCTGAAGAGGAAGAACAAATTCCTGGTCCCAGCGAACTTGCCAGTCCTGCAGTCAGACCTCCATCTGCCATAACACCAAGCACCCCAAATAGGTACACGTCTACTCACACTTTCAGACTAACTCCACCAACATTGCGCAGATCAGAGCGTAGTACCCAAGGTCAGTTACCGGCTAGGTACAAAGAGTAAAATGCAGAATTAAATGTGTAATGTAAATATGTTTGTTTAAATGTAAAGTAAACGTGAATTGAGCGCAGTAGACTGTGTCCAAGAGGGTGGAGGAACTGGATTGACCCCCATGTACATTAAGTTAGGGAAAGAAAGTGCCTGGGGGTGGTGTAGTGAATTCAGGCCTCCTAAGCAGAAATGCCCGTAGACAAATGTATATAGTTATTGCAACGTTAAAAAAGCCCAGTACCTACAGAGACTATCCTGTATGAACTTTGAACTTTTCTTATTTACTTATGGACCATATGTACCACAAACTGGTTGTGGTAAGAACTCTCTTGTATATATTCATCAGCCCGGAGGCAATAGACTAAACCTCCGAAAGGACTGCTTTTTGACTTTCGAACTCTTTTTCACATTTTAGTGATTTTTGTACTTTTTCATTTTAAGTTTATGTCAACATTAATTGTGTTTAATTGTTGTTTACTTGTTTTTCTACAGTCCCGGAGTACTGTATTTAACTAAGGGGGAATGTGGCACCCCATGGGTTAATGTGCCACAATAACATCACATGGGTTCTCTCCCCCACTACACACTGACAAACACTACCACCTCTGGGCCAAGAGGGGGAGCACCACTTGCTTCCTTATATACTCTTGCCCATGAGGGAGAGCTCAGTTCAGCACGGTGCAGTGCTGAGAAGAGAACACAGAGCAGAGTTAGCTCAGTGCAGACCTAGCAAGGGTCAGAGGAACAAGGAGAACAAAAGACAGAGGAACACATCTGGGAGCTAGAGTGACACCAACACTTGCCCCAGAAGTAAGCACAGAGACGGACACCGGATCCGGTACTGTGTCTGGCACCCACAGCACAGTGAATCCAGGAACAGTGGGATCTCTAGATGCCCCCTAGTACCAGAGTGAAGCAACACGGAGGGGTCAGCACAGCATAGAGGACCCAAGTTGCCTAGCCAAGTGGTACCAGCAGAATACAGAGATACGTGAGGAATCCCAGCAGCTTAGCTAGAAGCAGCAGCCCAGGACACACACACAGAGTGCAGCACAAGGAAGCCAACGACCCGGACAGGGTGTGGGGAGAGAGCTCAGCCCCATTACAGACTCCGTGGACTATAATCTGCAATAATATCAGCAGTAAAGCCTTGGAAAACAGCTTTGGAGTCTGTGTATTGATTGCGACCTTTGCTCCTGATTCAGCATAGAGACAATTCCTCCCTACAGATCCAGCCTGTCAGCTCTGCAGCATCAGGAGAAGAAGAAAATTGCAGTGTCTACCAAACGTGAGTGTGTGTCCTCCAACCCTTCTCCACCATCTATAACCCCAATAGACTTTAAACACCTTTACTGCCCCGGGGGGTACAGTTCTCCCCACTGGAACTATACCATCTCCGCTGCCACTCCATCACCCCCGGAGGTTCTGCAGCAGCGGCGGCCCCATCACTGGCCGCACCAAGTGGGTGGCGTCACCCGTGACAATCCCTTGTAAATATTCCCCTTTTATTGTGAGGGCCCAGGGACACGGTCCGGACCAAGCCACCCGTGACATCCCCAGTACCGTCCGGTCCGGTACCGAGTACCCTAGTCCCGCCTGGGGCTCCACAACTTTGCTTGTGCTGTGTCAGCAATTTTGCGTTACGTAATAGCCGCAGATTTTACGGATCTTTTGATCCATAAAAATATGCAGCATGTCAATTCTTTTACGCGTCATACCTTGCGTACTGCCAGCACTTCCGGGTTTTGGTCGCATTACATGTCATGTGGGAGGGGGTGAGTTATTTCATACAATTAACTGATTCAGATTTAGTTATATCATTAAATGCATACAATATATTGGCCACTATGAAGTTATCAGTAGTAAAAAATTAGATGCCCAGTTGATGTGATCTCCAGATATCACTATCTGAATGTACCATTCTCATTGCTAATTAGCAAATATTTATGAATGCATATATATGAGATATTATAGATTTAATTATGTGCAATAATAAAAATTGACACAGGGAAAAATAATTTAACACATGAGGCAAGAGAGGTGCAAAAAGCCATGGAAAGTCATGACCAACTGAAATCTATCAGCAATTAGAAAGAAATCCTTCCAATAAGTGGAAAGTAACATCATCTAGTTCAACTAATGGCCTATAAAAAGGTGTCTCATTACCAAGGTATCACACAAGAAACATCTTATGATGGGTAAACCCAGTGAGCTGTCTAAAGATCTTTACAACCTTATTGTTGCAAAATACACTGATGACATTGGTTACAGAAGAATTTCTAAACTACTGAAAGTTCCAATGAGCACTGTTGGGGCATTAATCTAGAATTGTAAAGAAGATCATTTCACCATAAACCGGCCACGACCTGGTGCTCCTCACAAGATTTCACACAGAGAAGTGAAAAGAATTATCAGAAGAGCTATCCAAGAGCCAAAAACTACGTGAGGAGAGCTAAATAAAGACCTGGAATCAACAGGTACAATTGTTTCAAGCATAACAATAAGCAAGGCACCCAACCTCCATGGCCTGTATGCATGCTCCATTGCTGAACAAACATTTTGTTTAAGTGCATATAAAGGTTGCTCAACCTTTGAAATATGCTGGGAGAATATAGTCTGGTAAGATGTGACCAAAATTGAACTCTCTTAGGCCATAATAAACACCATGTTTGGAGGCCAAAAGAGATTTCATATCACCCCAAAAACACATACCGACATAATGGTGTGGGGCTGTTTTTCAGCATAAAGCACTGGCAAACGTCACATAGTTGAAGGAAGGATCAATTAACAACAAATGTACTGAGACATTCTTAATAAAATTTGTTGCCGTCTACCAGGTACAGTGCCTCCAAGTAGTCTTCAACCCCCTGCTGATTTAGGTGGTTTGATAAGATGCAAATAAGTTAGAGCCTTCAAACTGCAAACGAGAGTAGGATTTATTAACAGAAGCATAAATCTTACAAACCAAAAAGTTATGTTGCTCAGTTGAATTTTAATAAATTTTAAACATAAAAGTGTGGGTCAATTATTATTCAACCCCTAGGTTTAATATTTTGTGGAATAACCCTTGTTGCAATTACAGCTAATAATTGTCTTTTATAAGACCTGATCAGGCCGGCACAGGTCTCTGCAGTTATCTTGGCCCACTCCTCCATGCAGATCTTCTCCAAGTTATCTAGGTTCTTTGGGTGTCTCATGTGGACTTTAATCTTGAGCTGCTTCCACAAGTTTTCAGTTTGGTTAAGGTCAGGAGACTGACTAGGCCACTCCAACACCTTGATTTTTTCCCTCTTGAACCAGGCCTTGGTTTTCTTGGCTGTGTGCTTTGGGTCGTTGTCTTGTTGGAAGATGAAATTACGACCCATCTTAAGATCCTTGATGGAGGAGCGGAGGTTCTTGGCCAAAATCTCCAGGTAGGCCGTGCTATCCATCTTCCCATGGATGCGGACCAGATGGCCAGGCCCCTTGGCTGAGAAACATCCCCACAGCATGATGCTGCCACCACCATGCTTGACTGTAGGGATGGTATTCTTGGGGTCGTATGCAGTGCCATCCAGTCTCCAAACGTCACGTGTGTGGTTGGCACCAAAGATCTCGATCTTGGTCTCATCAGACCATAGAACCTTGAACCAGTCTATCTCAGAGTCCTCCAAGTGATCATGAGCAAACTGTAGACGAGCCTTGACATGACGCTTTGAAAGTAAAGGAACCTTACGGGCTCGTCTGGAACGGAGACCATTGCGGTGGAGTACGTTACTTATGGTATTGACTGAAACCAATGTCCCCACTGCCATGAGATCTTCCCGGAGCTCCTTCCTTGTTGTCCTTGGGTTAGCCTTGACTCTTCGGACAAGCCTGGCCTCGGCACGGGAGGAAACTTTCAAAGGCTGTCCAGGCCGTGGAAGGCTAACAGTAGTTCCATAAGCCTTCCACTTCCGGATGATGCTCCCAAACAGTGGAGACAGGTAGGCCCAATTCCTTGGAAAGGGTTTTGTACCCCTTGCCAGCCTTGTGACCCTCCACGATCTTGTCTCTGATGGCCTTGGAATGCTCCTTTGTCTTTCCCATGTTGACCATGTATGAGTGCTGTTCACAAGTTTGGGGAGGGTCTTAAATAGTCAGAAAAGGCTGGAAAAAGAGATAATTAATCCACACATGTGAAGCTCATTGATCTTTGTGCCTAAACTACTTCTTAATACTTTAGGGGGACCAAACAGAATGCTGGTGGTTTGAGGGTTGAATAATAAATGACCCTCTGAATTAACTTTTAACGCTTTAAAAAAAAAAAAAAAATTAAAAAATCTTTTTGGCTGCAGTGCATTTCCCACTTCCAGGCTGATCTACAGTCCAAATGTCACAATGCCAAGTTAATTCCGCATGTGTCAACCAGCTAAATCTGCAGGGGGTTGAAGACTACTTGTAGGCACTGTATATGAAGATGGAATGAGGGAGGACATTTCATCATGACATTGATCCCAAGCAAATAGCCAAGGAAACACTCAATTGGTTTCAGAGAATGGATGGCACAGCAGCTAATTACCTAACCTGAATCCGATAGAAAATTTATGGAAGGAACTATAGCTCAGAGTTCATAAAGGAAGCTCACAGAGTCTTCAAGATTTGAGGAGTGTTTGTGTGGAAGAATGGACCAGTATTCATGTTGAATAATTTTTGTCTGTGTCATTTTGCATTATTATTATCACTCAATTTATGAACATCTATGGATTGATTTCTTTGCCTGTATGGATTGGAGGGGTTGTTACAGACATCTAGTGAGAAATTCATGTCAATAGCATCTTTAGAAATATATCTACTTAGAAAATGGCTCGAAGAAAGTCCATGTGACTGAAACATCGCAACATTGCCTGAAGGCCAATAAAGGCTATATACATCTGGATGGAGTGCTGCAGTCCCTTTATTCCAATTTATGGATTGTATACAAGAGTGACTGTACCCCACTCTGGACTGAATTTGCACCCACCTTTAAAGAAGAAGTGCTGCTCCTGTTTTTCTATTTATACTTAGAAAATTGTATATGTCAAATAACAGCAGCACATTGGTCAAGCCAATCACATGCAAAATTGATGTTCCTAGATGTTGTTAATAGATGTTTTTTTTTAGAAAAAAGAAAAATTAAAACATTTTTTCAAAAAAACTCAGATGTAAATTTTTTATTAATTTTTTTTAAATTTAAGGTTCTCAGTAGGGATGGGCGAGTCTACTCGCTAGGACTCGTTACTCGGCGAGTAGTAAGGGACTCGCAGGACTCGGTACTCTGCGAGTTTCCCAGCGATTACTTGCACAGTAACGAGTCCAATGCAAGTCAATGGCAATCCTAGTTTTGTCAGAGTTTACTTTCTCTCACTCGCTAGACTCGCTATATCACATCGCTATGTAGCTTGAATCTCCCCAAATCGTTTAAACAATCGCACCGCTTCACGGATACCCGCTGTCAACAGCGAGTCTGAGCGAGTCTACGAATCCGAGTCCTGAATACTGTATTCGGGACTCGCGAATACAGAATCTGTTATGTTCCGACAAAGCTTCCGAGACAGCCTAGCGTGTTAGGTCAGAAAACTTGTGAAGATGGACAAGCATGTTAGCCAATCATATTCAGTAATGCCACAGCCATGTTGGTTGTGGCAGGACTATGATTGGCTTCTGTCCATCGTGATGCCTATGTCATGTATGAGAGGCGAGGCTGTATATAAGCCTTGCCACCGCCATTTCCTCCACATTCCTGTGACGATCTGAGCCTAGTGCAGGGAGAGGTAGATGCTGGAGCAGATCATAGGGAGTGTCAGTCAGTGTAGGGAAACTTCAAGATTCCTTATATTTAACCCAAACAGCTCTTCTGAGAGCTACCAGGAGGACAGAGTCAGAGGCTTAGGGTACTTTCACACTAGCGTTTATTTGAAATCGCGGCAGATGCGGTGAAAAAAACGCATCTGCCACTGTGGAACCCCATCCGTGCTGTAGGTGAATCTGTGGTTACCTGTAGCAATAGGGTGCTACAGATGCATGCCTCAAATCAATCTCTGCCACTACATTATCCTGCTCTCAGATTCCATTGCAAAAAACTGTTCACAGATTCCCTTTATATTTAACCCAAACAGCTCTTCTGAAAGCTACCAGGAGGACAGAGTCAGAGGCTTAGGGTACTTTCACACTAGCGTTTATTTGAAATCGCGGCAGATGCGGTGAAAAAAACGCATCTGCCACTGTGGAACCCCATCCGTGCTGTAGGTGAATCTGTGTTTACCTGTAGCAATAGGGTGCTACAGATGCATGCCTCAAATCAATCTCTGCCACTACATTATCCTGCTCTCAGATTCCATTGCAAAAAACTGTTCACAGATTCCCTTTATATTTAACCCAAACAGCTCTTCTGAAAGCTACCAGGAGGACAGAGTCAGAGGCTTAGGGTACTTTCACACTAGCGTTTATTTGAAATCGTGGCAGATGCGGTGAAAAAAACGCATCTGCCACTGTGGAACCCCATCCGTGCTGTAGGTGAATCTGTGGTTACCTGTAGCAATAGGGTGCTACAGATGCATGCCTCAAATCAATCTCTGCCACTACATTATCCTGCTCTCAGATTCCATTGCAAAAAACTGTTCACAGATTCCCTTTAAGTGTTACATCTCAGTCAGAATTTTAGAATATTCTTACATATTCAGGATTTACTTACAGTCATGGCCAAAAGTGGTGGCACCTTTGAAATTGTTCCAGAAAATTAAGTTTTCAGTCTAGAAAAATATTGCAATTACACTTGTTTTGTTATACCACTTTTATTTATTTGTGTGTATTGGAATAACACACAAATAAAACAGAATAAAAAGACAAACTGGACCTGACTTCACACAAAACCCCCAAAATGCGTTGGCCAAAATTGTTAGCACCCTCATCTTGAAAGGAATCTGTCAGCAGGTTTTTCCTACCTCATCTGAAAGCAGCACATTGTAGGCTAAAAGATTCTGAAACTATCAATGCTTAATTTAGAGTACTGACTGCAGCCTTTCTGTCATAATCAATTAAGTTTTAGGCATGAAGCAGAGCAGGGAGAGCTGCCACACCAGGCTCTCAATAAGGATTGTCCTTTGACAGTGAGGTGTCAATCACAGCAGTGATTGTAGTCCTGTAATGGTAATCACCAGGTGATAAAACCATTAGTATACAAATACAATAGCACATAACTGAAAAGAGAGGCACAGTTGACTTTTGTTTTTTTAACTCCTGCAGCATACAGAGCAAAGATCTGCTGACAGAATCCCTTTAATATTTGGGTGCACACCCTTTAGAATAAATAAATGCAATTAATCATTTCATATAAGCATCAACAAGCTTCTTACACTTCTCAACTGAAATTTTGGACCACTCTTCTTTTGCAAACTGCTCCAGGTCTCTGATACTTGAATAATGCCTTTCCCTAAAAGCAATTTTAAGATCTTTCCACAGGAGATCAATGGGATTTAGATCCAGACTCATTGCTGCAACTTCAGAACCCTCCAGCGCTTTGTGTCTATCCATTTCTGAGTTTTACTTTAAGTATGTTTGGGGTCATTGCCCTGCTGGAAGACCCATGACCTAGGACACAAACCCAGTTTCTGACACTGGGCACAACATTGTGACTAGGGATGGGCGAATCTACTCGCTAGGACTCGTTACTCGGCGAGTAGTAAGGGACTCGCAGGACTCGGTACTCTGCAAGTTTCCTAGCGTTTACTCGCACGAGTCCAATGCAAATCAATGGCAAACGCTGACAAAACTAGGATTGCCATTGTCTTGCATTAGACTCGGCTACTGTGCCAGTGATAGCAGGGAAACTCGCAAAGTAACTGCTGTTACTTTGCGAGCCGAGTCCGGCTGTCTTCTCTGTGTGCTGGCTGCCGCAGCTCCAGGGTCCTAGAGCCCGCCTGCTCACAGAGATGATGTAGCAGTGCTGAGATTGTTCTCAGTCTGCTCATTCCCTGTGCATAGACATCTATATCTATGCACAGGGGATGTAGCAGAGAGGACATCGCGTTTTGGACTGCGTCGGACAGAAGAGGATTTTTTTAATTAAAGATGGAGTCCCTAATGGCTTTTTTTTTATTTCAAATAAAAATTTTTCTCTGTGTTGTGTTTTTTTAACACTTTATAGGAGATTCTTAGTGGCTGGGTCAAACGTGGCCTGACATTAAGAATCTCGGGCTTAATACCAGCGGAATTTCATGAAATAATAAAAAAAAAATGTGTGGGGCTCCGCGCAATTTCTATGTATAGCCAGGTACAGCTAAGCAGCTGGGGGCTGGAATCCGCAGCGCAGGGATGCCCAAGCTTTCTGGGCACCCCCCGCTGCAAATTGCAGCCCGCAGCCGCCCCAGTAGATAGCGCGTTCATTGAAGCGCCATCCTCTGGCGCTGAACCCCGCTCTTCCAGCGGCCCTGGTGGCGGTGGCACGCTGGGTAATAAAGAGGTTAGGGCCAGCTTTGTATTATCAGCTGGCCCTAAGCCCGAAATTTATGGCGGTCACGCCAATATTAGACATGACCGCCATGAATTTCTATTAAATTGTTTTAAAAAAAAAAACACAACACAGAGAAAATTTTTTATTAGAAATAAAAAAAAAAAGCCATTAGGGACTCCATCTTTAATTAAAAAAATCCTCTTCCGTCCGACGCAGTCCAAAACGCGATGTCCTCTCTGCTCATCCCTGTGCATAGATATAGATGTCTATGCACAGGGAATGAGCAGACTGAGAACAATCTCAGCTCTGCTACATCAGGCAGTAGGCGGGCTCTAGGACCCTGGAGCTGCGGCAGCCAGCACACAGAGCAGACAGGACTCTTATCTGTGCGAGTTTCCCAGCGATTACTTGCAAAGTAAACGAGTCCAATGCAAATCAATGGCAAAACTAGGATTGCTTCAGGCTGAAGCTTCCGAGACACATCTGTGATTTGTAAATCGCCCACTACTCGCTATTACTCGCTTCCCCATTCATTAATATTGGACTCGCTAGACTCGCAACGAGTAGCGAGTCCCGGGCTCGGACTCTCTAGAGTCAAGCGATTCCGAGTAATTTAGGATTCGCCCATCACTAATTGTGACCTAAAATCCTTTGATAATCTTCATACTTAAAGATGCCGATTACAAAATACACCTAGTGCTAGAGGCAGCAAAGCAGCACCAAAGCATCTTTGAACCTCTACAATATTTGACTGTAGGTACTGTGTTCTTTTCCTTATAGGCTTCATTGCATTTTCAGTAAATAGTAAAATGATGTGCTTTATCAAAAAGCTCTATCTTGATCTCATCTGTCCACAAGTCATTTTCCCAGAAGAATCTTGGCTTACTCATGCACATTTTGATGAAGTACAGCCTAGCTCGTAATGTCTCAGTGTCAGCAGTGGAGCCCGCTGAGTCTAATGCCACAGATTTTTATTTCATTCAAATGTCAATGAATAGTTTGTGCTAACAGTGATGTACCTTGATTCTGCATGGCAGCTTGAATTTCTTTGGAACTTGATTGGGGCTACTTAGCCACAAGCTATCCTGAGTTGCAACCTTTAATTCATTTTTCTCTGCCTTGCACATCCAGGGAGATTACCTACAGCACCATGGGATGTAAACTTCTTCATTATATTGCACACTGTGGGTGAAGGGACATCAAGATTTTTGAAGATGGACTTGTAACCTTGAGATTGTTGATGTTTTTCAACAAATTTGTTGTTTACCCACAATTTTTGAAAGGTGCCAACAATGTTGTCTGGACCATTTTGAGGGGTTTGTGTGAAATTCTGTCCAATTAGCCATTTTTTCTTAGTTTTTTTGTGCTCTCCCTATTAGAGATGAGCGGTGTTCGACTCGAATTGTTCGCCAATCTCAAATTCGACCTGTTTTTGGCGATGTTCGAGTCGTTCGTCGAATTAGAAAACTTTGCTCTAAATTCGGCAGTTCGAGTTCATGTTCGATTTCAGTTCGATTTCAGTTCCGCAAGGTATATACATACTTTGTGGAACTGAAATGAAGTAAAATCAAGGGTTAAAAATAATAAAAATCGATACTCACCTCTCTAATCCATCCAGCGACGCTTCCAGCACTGCCTACCTGTCGGAGATGTGATCCCGGCAGCGTTTCCCGGTGAAATGACGAGTTCTCGCGATAACTCGTCATGTGACCGGAAACCGCTGCCAAGATTATGACGTCACCGCAGGTCCTACAGGCCCTCACTAGTAGTGAATAGTTTTGAGGACCTGCGGTCACATGACGAGTTCTCGCGATAGCTCGTCATGTGACCGGAAACCGCTGCCGGGATTATGATGTCACTGCAGGTCCTACAGATCCTCACTACTATTCACTACTAGTGAGGGCCTGTAGGACCTGCGGTGACGTCATAATCTCGGCAGCGGTTTCCGGTCACATGACGAGTTATCGCGAGAACTCGTCATTTCACCGGGAAACGCTGCCGGGATCACATCTCCGACAGGTAGGCAATGCTGGAAGCGTCGCTGGATGGATTAGAGAGGTGAGTATCGATTTTTATTATTTTTAACCCTTGATTTTACTTCATTTCAGTTTCGCAATGTATGTATATACATTGCGGAACTGAAATTGACCACCACCATAGTGTTTTAGTGTGTTCGAGGGTGTTCGACGAACATTCGACGAACATTCGACGAACACACCGTCCATTCAAGGAATCGAATCGAACTAGAACACTAGGGTGGTGGCTCAACTCTAGTCCCTATACACATAAAGAAAATAGATGCTGATGGAGGAGCATGTGACCTGAAATGTCCATCAGCCTCCTCCAATTGAAAATCAACCTTTTTTGACATGTTTTTCAATTTGAGAAGACTGATGGACTTATGTGGTCATATTCTCCTCCAACTGAAGCCATTTTGAGAATAGGATAGCGATGCAGTCTATGATTACTAACAAGCACAAGAGAAGAACCTGTAATCTATTTATATAATCCGCAGTTTGGAATTCGGGCACTGTAGCCGAATCCCAGAATGCTTTGCGCCACTGCGAGCGATGACGCGTAGCGTCATCGCGAGAAGCAGCCGCAGTGCACCTCCGGGACAACAACCCCCACACACAGACACAGGAGACCCGGCCAGAGAGAGAGGGAGAGGAGCTCCGGCCCCGCACACTCCATCCCCGGGACAGCAACCCCACACACACAGCAGCTGACAGCCGCAGCCGTACTGCACCTCCCGGAGAACTACCCCCCGCCTGCACACCCCCGCCAGCCATACACCCCCGCCAGCCGTAGATCCCCCACACCTCTCCTGCTGCTCCGGCGCACTCCTGCATCCCTCTCTGCTCCGATCATCTTCACTACAAGGCTAAAGGACCTTTGGTGATGTCAGAGTCATGTGATCATTCACATGACTCAGACATCACTTCAGGCCCTCTATTAATCGATCAGAGCTGGGAAGAATGGTAAGAAGCCACAGAGGGGCCAGGGCGAGTTAAGACACTGCAGGGGCAAATAGAGCCCAGGGGAAACGGGGGGGGGGAGCCCATTCTGCCCCTCTACAGTCTACCCCTGCTCTGCTTCGGCCCCACACCCTGCACCTCCCCCACACACAGCAGCTGAGAGACAGAGAGGAGATCCGGGAGAGACACACCACAGGGGACAAAAATCCCCCCACACACAGGACGACTAACCAGCAGCACAATATACATACATACACTATATATACATACATACACTATATATACATACATACACTATATATACATATACACTCTATATACATACATACACTCTATATACATACATACACTCTATATACATATACACTATTTCAACACACACATATAGATATAGAGTATCTACACATACCTTATATACACATAAATATATTGATATACTGTATATACACATAGATACACACTATATACACATATATATATATTGATATACTGTATATAAACACATACACATATAGCGTATATACACATGTATACATACATGCACATATACAGTCTATACACACATATATAGATATACAGTATATACACAGATAGATATACACTATATACATATATACATATACAGTATATACACATCTATACATATATATATACATATACTGTATCTACACATACACTTAGATATACACTATATACACACAGATACATATACACTATATACATAGATGTACATATACAGTATATACACACATATATACATACACAGTATATACACACAGATACATATACATATACAGTATTTTCACATATATAGATGTAGTTATAGTTTATATACACATATATAGAGATATATAGTATGTACACATATCGCTATACAGTATATACACATATATACATACATATACAGTATATACACACATACATATACAGTATATACACATATATACATGTAGATATACACTATATACACACATATTGATAGATACACAGTATATACACATACATAGATATACAGTATATACACATATACATAGATATACAGTGTATACTCACATATAGATATACAGTATATACACAGACATACACTATATACCCACATATACATATACACTATATACACAACACATATATAGATATACAGTATATACACATATATATATACAGTATATACACATATACACACAGATATATATGTACAGTATATACACATATATAGATAGCTGTACATATACTGTATATACACATATATAGATAGATGTACATATACAGTTTATACACATATCTACTTATATAATCACCAGTTTGGGATTCGCCCGTTGAAGCCGAATCCCATAATCCTTTGTGGCACTGCGAGCGATGACGCTTGCGTCATCGCGAGCCGCACCCGCACTACCTCACACCACCGCCATCCTGCCAACCCTTGGCCCCGCCACGAAGTCGACGCTGCCCGGATGCCGCCGGTGCCTTCCGCCCCTCGCTCACCGCTGGGGCCTCACTGCTGCTGGACTTGCCGTGTAGGGCCTGTGGCCGCCTGCCGCAACCCACTGAAGTCGTCCTGTGCTCGGCGCCAGCCAATGGGAGTGAGCGGGGCATCTCTGCCTCCAAAGCCTCACACGCCCCACTCACTCCCATTGGCCGCCGCCGCCCCTGCAAGCGGATTGGGCGCTGTGTTGTAAACACAGCACGCCCATCCAATTGACCAGGACTCGGCGTCCTGGACCAATCGGATGCCCCTCCAGCCCAGAGCCGCTTCTTTACTCACCCCTCCAGCCCAGAGCCGCTTCTCTCCTCACCCCTCCACCCCAGACCCGCTTCTCTCCTCACCCCTCCAGCCCAGAGCCGCTTCTCTCCTCACCCCTACAGCCCAGAGCCGCTTCTCTCCTCACCCCTCCAGCCCAGAGCCGCTTCTCTCCTCACCCCTCCAGCCCGGAGCCGCTTCTCTCCTCACCCCTCCACCCCAGACCCGCTTCTCTCCTCACCCCTCCAGCCCAGAGCCGCTTCTCTCCTCACCCCTCCAGCCCAGAGCCGCTTCTCTCCTCACCCCTCCAGCCCAGAGCCGCTTCTCTCCTCACCCCTCCCGCCCAGAGCCACTTCTCTCCTCACCCCTCCACCCCAGAGCCGCTTCTCTCCTCACCCCTCCAGGCCAGAGCCGCTTCTCTCCTCACCCCTCCAGCCCAGAGCCGCTTCTCTCCTCACCCCTCCAGGCCAGAGCCGCTTCTCTCCTCACCCCTCCGCCACAGAGCCGCTTCTCTCCTCACCCCTCCGCCACAGAGCCGCTTCTCTCCTCACCCCTCCGTCACAGAGCCGCTTCTCTCCTCACCCCTCCGCCACAGAGCCGCTTCTCTCCTCACCCCTCCACCACAGAGCCGCTTCTCTCCTCACCCCTCCACCACAGAGCCGCTTCTCTCCTCACCCCTCCAGCCCAGAGCCGCTTCTCTCCTCACCCCTCCACCCCAGAGCCGCTTCTCTCCTCACCCCTCCAGGCCAGAGCCGCTTCTCTCCTCACCCCTCCAGCCCAGAGCCGCTTCTCTCCTCACCCCTCCCGCCACAGAGCCGCTTCTCTCCTCACCCCTCCGCCACAGAGCCGCTTCTCTCCTCACCCCTCCGCCACAGAGCCGCTTCTCTCCTCACCCCTCCGCCACAGAGCCGCTTCTCTCCTCACCCCTCCGCCACAGAGCCGCTTCTCTCCTCACCCCTCCACCACAGAGCCGCTTCTCTCCTCACCCCTCCAGACCAGAGCCGCTTCTCTCCTCACCTCTCCACCCAGAGCCGCTTCTCTCCTCACCCCTCCAGCCCAGAGCCGCTTCTCTCCTCACCCCTCCACACAGAGCCGCTTCTCTCCTCACCCCTCCAGCCCAGACCCGCTTCTCTCCTCACCCCTCCAAGCCAGAGCCGCTTCTCTCCTCACCCCTCCACCAGAGCCGCTCCTCCTCACCCTCCACCACGAGCCGTTCTCTCCTCACCCCTCCACCACTAGAGCCGGTTCTCTCCTCACCCCTCCACCACTAAGCCGATCTCTCCTCACCCCTCCACCACTGAGCCGCTTCTCTCCTCACCCCTCCACACTGAGCCGCTTCTCTCCTCACCCCTCCACCACAAGCCGCTTCTCTCCTCACCCCTCCACCACAGAGCCGCTTCTCTCCTCACCAACCTCACCACAGAGCCGCTTCTCTCCTCACCAACCTCCACCACAGAGCCTGCCTCTTACTCTGCTACCACACAGCCGCCTCTATACTCTGCTACCCACAGAAGCCGCCTCTATACTCTGCTACCCACAGAGCCGCCTCTATACTCTCCTACCCACACAGCCGCCTCTATATCTACCAAACCGCAACTCTGCTACCCACAGAGCCCCCTCTATACTCTGCTACCCACAGAGCCGCCTGTATACTCTGCTACCCACAGAGCCGCCTGTATACTCTGCTACCGACAGAGCAACCTGCATACTCTGCTACCGACAGAGCAGCCTGCATACTCTGCTACCGACAGAGCAGCCTGCATACTCTGCTACCCACAGAGCCGCCTCCATACTCTGCTACCCACAGAGCCGCCTGTATACTCTGCTACCCACACAGCCGCCTCTATACTCTGCTACCCACAGAGCCGCCTCTATACTCTCCTACCCACACAGCCGCCTCTATACTCTGCTACCCACAGAGCCCCCTCTATACTCTGCTACCCACAGAGCCGCCTGTATACTCTGCTACCCACAGAGCCGCCTGTATACTCTGCTACCGACAGAGCAACCTGCATACTCTGCTACCGACAGAGCAGCCTGCATACTCTGCTACCGACAGAGCAGCCTGCATACTCTGCTACCCACAGAGCCGCCTCCATACTCTGCTACCCACAGAGCCGCCTGTATACTCTGCTACCCACACAGCCGCCTCTATACTCTGCTACCCACAGAGCCGCCTCTATACTCTGCTACCCACAGAGCCCCCTGTATACTCTGCTACCCACAGAGCCGCCTGTATACTCTGCTACCCACAGAACCGCCTGTATACTCTGCTACCCACAGAGCCGCCTGTATACTCTGCTACCCACAGAGCCGCCTGTATACTCTGCTACCCACACAGCCGCCTGCATACTCTGCTACCCACAGACCCGCCTGCATACTCTGCTACCCACAGAGCCCCCTGTATACTCTGCTACCCACTGACCCGCCTGTATACACACAATTCATTTCACCGCTCTCCCGATGCAATTGCATCGGGCCTTTTTACTAGTGCTTACATATTAGTAAGTGCCAGAAAATCCTGTCCCCAACACTTGTAGAAAATAAACAGAAAGTGGCCAATCCATTTAAATTCTGAAGGAACCCTGAAAATGTGAACACGTCCTAACGCCCAGCTGCAACCATGTACTTCCATAGTATCACTAAAAAGCAAAATTCTGATATCTCATGCTGCTTAGCATGTTATTCGTAAAGGGCAATATCATTAGATAATAACTGTAAAATGTTAATTGTGATGATGAAGAACAAAAGTCTGGACAGTGCTCGCTCTAAAGAGAATTGTACTCTATAACAGGCATTATACTTTGTGCAAAAAAAAACTACTAATAGTTCAACGTAGTCCAAAGTCTACACAGCCCTTTTAAAATGTCCTGTCTTTTATCATGTGAAAAACCCATACTAAGTAGAATAATTTCAGAACCTTTTCATCTTTAATATCACCTAAAATCTGTACATTTCAATCAAGAAAGAAACAAGTCTTTTTGAGGGAGTAAGTGAAAATAACAAAAATAAGATGTTGTTGTTGCATAAGTGTAAACACCCACTTATAATTTTGAGAGTTTTGGCTTTTTGAAATCAGTCTTTCCCAGCTCTACCACAATTAGTGAAAATTACACCAGAAATGCATACCAGCGCCTGACCGGGATTACAATTTTGGTGGAGGTGCACACTAGTTGAAATTTGTGTGAAATTAATCTCCTAAAGGGTTGTCTGGCCTTGGAGTACTCACTCCATGTGACTGTAGACTTGTGAATCATCACGGCTTCAAGGGCGTTCACTGTCAGGATTCTCAAGTGCTGTCTCTGGGTGTGGCCGTTCATGTGACTGCAAGTCTGCGATGTGCATACTTTTGGTCACATTATGACTAGACATACCTGGCCTGACTCAATTCACTTGTATTGAGCAAGGCCACACATTTATTTGACACGTGACCTAATGTGTGCAAATTGTATACTTGCATTCATGCTCCAACCAGCTCCCAGCACTAACAGCTGGGAATCTTGACAGTGCATGCACTGCGTGCTGTAAAGATTTTCAAGCCTGCAGTCACATAGAGTAACTGTAGATTTGTACCCTGAGACTTGACAGCCCCTTTCATGAATATGGCACATCTTACTCCACCATACCTTTCATTAAGACTAGTGTACAAAATGCCAGACTTAGGCTAGGGCCACATTTGTGTTGGTTTTTTGTTATGCCGGATCCGGCATAGAGCTGCATGATGACAGCGTTACCGCACCATTACCGTATTTTAACACTGTGGTAACACTGCCATACAGTAATATGGATGACGGAAGCCGAAGCGCCTGCAAACACTGGCACAAAAGGTGCCTGCATTTCAAATCTCGCACTGTTTCCAGCGGACAGCTGAATGTGGCAAGTCGTCATGCAGCTCTATGCTGGATCCGGCATAACAAAAAAACAATGCAAATGTGGCCCTAGCCTTAATGAATTGAGGCCTATGTTTATTTTACCCAGTGGCAGCCATGGTGAGGAGCGGGGGGGTGTAATGAGCTGGCGACCCTCGGCGAGGAACGGGAAGGGGGGGTCCAGGGGGGGCAGTGGCTCTACTATCTGCGCTGAGTCACGCCGAGTGCATGCATTCCTGGGAGCCGGGGAGGCAGTGGGGCAGAGGAGAGGAAGGGCCGGGATCAGGCAAGGGAAGCAGGAAGCTTCCTGCTTCCCTTACCTGACCCTACTCTCCTCTGACATTGGGTCACGGGGGTCGGCTAGGGGCCCCTCTACAGGCTTGAGGGGCCCCCTACCCAGTCGGGGCCCTGGTGCAGCTGAACCAGCTGCACCACGGTAGGTCCGCCCCTGATTTTACCTATCATTCTAGCAATAATTAATAGACATGATTTCTGTATTATAAATGTACTGTACATAATTCATCCAATAAAATCATTAATTAGGAATAAATCAAAATAAATTAAATAAGTCTCCGTACATTAATAATTAAAAAATTATCTCATCACCAACTACAGAAACATGATCTATGTCATAATCACCATAGCAAAGACCACAATTCTATGATAACTTTTTTCAGTCCGCCATCATTCAATGTCTACCCTTTTGTTCATATACACACAATATAGCATGTGTGCACATTTAATATTCCAACATATAATTGAGAGGATTCTTTTTACTAATATATAGGTATAGACCTGTTAAATAACTGGATTTTTCCTTCAGATAATACATCAATTCATCAATATAGAGACAAACATACCATTTTTAAGGCAGACTTTGTCAGTTTTAAGTGTAAATACTAATCAATGGCTTATGATGAGGTTCCTTTCCTCCTCACTGCAAATTATCAGAGGTCATTCAGACGACTCCATCAATGACCCTATTTAAGATTCTCCATTAGTTCTTTCTGGGATATAGATCCCACAAGAGGCCATAGATCTCATTAATGGTGAACTTCATTGTTCATCAGTTAACTTTATCATGTGAAGCGTGGCTGGAAGTGACACAATGATGTCAAGACATGGTGACATTTGAAGAATTTTACAAAAAAATAAAGTGAAGGAATATCACAAGACAAAAAAGATAAAAGTGATTTAAAGCACCACTATAGTAGCAACGCTGGAAAAAGATGAAGATGCCGGAAGGTGAGTATAAGACATGGGGCGGGGGCTTAACTTTAAAGACCCACTCCAGCGCTGAAATTAAAAAATTGCTGGAGTGGTACTTGAAAGTGAACCTATCACCTGTTTTTGGAGTTATAAACTCTGCCCACCACCTTTAACATAATATGATTTGGGTTTCTGTAACCTCTTAATGTCCCCAGATGTGCCCCTGCATACCTCAGATATCAACTTTTCATCTGTCCAGCTCTGCATAAAAATTACATGTTAATGGTTCAAGGAAGTCCGACCTCTGGGCACTGGGGTCTGGGTAGTGGGGGAGATAGAAAGAGAGGGCGCAAATCTAAGTGCAGATTATAAAGTATGGTGATAGATAATAGGTTTTGTGCTCACCCTTTCTCATGCAACAATTCCTTGTGGTTGATCCACTCTTTAGTGTGCTTGCCTCCTGGTTTGCAGCTACGTCCCAGAAATGACAGAGCTCCCAGCCCGGAGTCTGTTAGGTGTGTCCACAGAAAGAGATTATCTGGTGTATAGACGAGCGCTCCCAGGTCCAGAAAGACACAATCCAAATTCTTCTTATTTTCCAAAGTAGTAGTTTATTCCATAAGTAATATAGTGGAGAACATACAACGCGTTTCGGCTTTACATACATTAGGGATAAGCCTTCCTCAGGTATATATGTGTACTAATATTTTGTCTTTATATAGGGTCTGAGCTCTTAGATAATTAAACTAATTATGCTAATTGCTAGGTCAGGTTGCCTGGTTACTGGTTAGATGGGGAGCGACACGCTTCGGTCAGAACCACCCCACTGAATCCCAACACTGCCCCGCTCCATGAAAAACCCACCCCATCTGAGTGAATGCAAGTGAATGACAGTAACGTCATTTACAAGTCTCGTGTATGCACCGTGGCATGTCTCACTGTTCCCTATTGAAACCACAAAGTGCCCAAAGTCTTGCAAGATTCAACTGCACAGGCGCGAGACTTCGGTCTTGCGAGACTTTGGGCACTGTGCAGCTTTAATAGGGCACATTGACCCACGCCACTGCGTAGGCATGAGACTTGTGAATGACTTTGCTGTCATTCACTTGCATTCACTCAGGAGGGGTGGGTTTTCCATGCAGTGGGATGGCTCTGACTGAAGTGTGCAGCACCCCATCTGACCCTTAACAAGTAATTTACATACAGCGCTGAACAGATTAAAAGTTGTTTTCTGAAGTTTGCAGGGGCACGTCTGGGGTTATAAAGAGGTCACAGGACCCCTATCACATCATGTTGAAGGGGGTGGGCACAGTTTATAAGCCCCAAAACAGATGACTGGTGAACTTTAACGCTCCCAGCAACCATGAATCGGGCCCCAAAGTGCTAATTAGGCTGCAGGTGACTGATGAAATCAGTATTTCTTTAAGTCCAATCACATATATATTTAGTAATGGGAAAAAATTAATAAACTACTTATACTATAGCATGAATATTTCCAGTATGTGACAGATAAAAAGAAGTTTTAACTCTGAGTCCTAAATCATACCATATGAATAGAAGGGAAGGTTCAGAACAAACTAGGCATTCATTCGGCTTTGTCAGCAGATGTTGTTTTTTTAAGACTTTACTCTAAGATTGAGGCCATAGTCATCCATAATTTCAGTCTTATCCTTGAACTATCACCAAATGTACATTCTTTCTGTCTTTTGTTGTCACAGTCTTAAAAGCAATCCATGCCTAATTTTTTCAGACGATTCACATAGCTTTCCTACAATGCTGTCAGGTTCTTTTTCTGACATTGTCTTCCTTTTTTTAGTTCCTTAGGGTGGATATTTTAAAATTATGCATATTTTCTATGCTGACAAGGCAGAATAATTTAAAAATGTTGGGAAAGAAGTGGTAATCTTAGGACAAAACTGTGCTTTAAATTTGATAACAGCCCTTCATAATTCTTACTAGGGAAAAATGATTCAGCTTTGCAGCATTTTTCAAAGTGTTTTTGCTGCTTTTTGTAGTTATTTACAGGTGTAACATTAAGTCAATAGTTTTTTATTAGCCACAATAAAAAATTTATTTTTAGCCAGTTTATGGTATTTTTCTGCCCTGGACAAGCATACTTTTTACTTGCGTAAAAAACATGCAATATTTTGTCTTGTATTTTTAATGATGTTTTCTGGGAAAGAGATAGTGCAGCATGGCACATGGAGGTAGTTTTGGGTGTTACTTGTGTCTTGACATACTACATGAAAGATGGGGTCATGGCTGGGTGTGTGGACTTCAGTTGTGGGGGCTGTATGCCATATTGGGTGATATGGTGCCGATGGCGTCAGCTGGCCAGGACCAGATGATAACCAGTTCCATGAAGGAGATCACCAGTTCTTTAAAAACATTTCTTTATTACACAACTAGGGATGACCGAGTATAATCGTTACTATTCGGTACTCGCCAAATAGTAACGATGTTCATCTACTCGCGAGTCTCTTGTGATTACTCGGGAGTAGTCCTTTTACTTTCACAGTGTATCTACTGTATATATACACTGCGAAAGTACACTAAAGGTGAAGAAAAGTTGTTAAAAAATAAAAAAAAACATCATACTCACCTTCTGACGCCTGCACCGGGACCGGAAAACCTCACCTCCGATGTGCGGCAAGGACCCGCCAGTCTGAAAGCCGTTCAGATGACTGGGAGCAATCTGGCCAATCGTTGCGAGTATAGCGAGTCTGATTACTTCAGTACTCACTCATCCCTATACACAACCAATTTATGGCAACTATATGCACATATCTTCTCGCACGTTTCCTTAGCATAGATCATCTCCATAAACAACTGTGTAGGGCCTCACTGCTGAGTGTGCTTTTTAAGGACCTGCCTCACTCAGTCTCTTATTCCTTCAATCATTATGCTTACCTAACTCCATTAGGTTACTCTGTCTCCTGGTCACTTTTCCCTTTCTCTGTACTCAGGAGCATGCTATTTCTCATCATTGGTCTCCTCTTGCTCTAGGGACACCCACGTCATGCGACCTTGTCATCTACCTAGACCATAAGTATATCTCTGTCACAAGATAGGCCCTATCTGAACTCCTAACTGAAAATTCTACATTGTTCCTGCACTAGCCCCTCCCATTTATGGGCATTAATTCATTGCTACACAACTCATTGCTTGTTGCTGGGCATTACACAGCTTCATCACAGTACAGTGCACAACATTACAATGTATCACAACATTATACATGTAGCACAGTACCTTCACAATAACGCATGATATAATACACAATACACTTTACACTACAGCAACAATATTGGTATTTTCAAGGGGGAACATGACAAAGTATTAATCTCCTTACAATTACACTAGTATTTCTTATGGAACCTGGGATAAACACAAACAAAAGAGAGTCCCTATGCAAGAAGAATTTATTGGCTCTTTGCAGTCCAATAACTCATAATAATGCACAATTCCACCTGCTTTGGAGGGAGAAGTGGGCCCTATCACCTCTTGGGCTTTTATGCAGCTGTGCACAGCTTGCACCAATAATATGTCTACCCTTGTATGGAAATCTGATAGAGGCAGTGTGATGAGGTTACTTTGACATGTATAACTATAAAATGATGAAACAATATTGCAGACTAAATACGCCCGTCCATGGCAAAGGTGCTTTGTAGTGGTGATTTTCATGTCTTTCCTTTCAATCTAAATCAAGTTGTTATAGGAATATGTAAATGCCTTTTTCTATGAATCACATGCTTTGTAATGCACATGATAAAAATGGCAGAAAAATTACAAGAACTTTGAAAAATGATGGTGCTTTAAGAAAAAGGGTTAGGCTACTCCAGTAGGGATATTGTAGCATATATTGAATTGTTGCTTTCTGAGTAAAGATATTAAGGTCCGTGGTTGAATATGCTACTGTGTGTTAGCCATAAAAGTGAAAACAATGACCATTACATACATATCACATGCTGATAGCTGATATGTACATGATTGACATTGTAAGTAAATCCAGCAACATACTTAATTAAAAGACCAAAGGTTCTTCATTGTCTAAATTTGGAGTATATGCTTTCTAAAAACAATAGCTTCCAAGCATTAATATATGTATTTGACACACATGGAGCATTGGAAAACTACCTGGGGGTACCCAGGACCACTAGAAGAAGGTCAATCAGTTTGCTAAGAAGTTCACAGAAGGTAGAAGCCCATTGAGACAAATGAAGGTGATAATAATCTGAGCAGCAAAACCATGATCACCAGGCAAAAGAAATGGCACTAAAAGAGATAATTCAGAATTAACAAAAACTGTCAGGTAGTTGCGGGCATGACTGCCGTTGTCATGCTGATTGACAACTGGTTCCTCGCTGTAAAACTGAAAAACCGACAGCCAATCAGTATGATGTCAGCAGTGATGCCCCATCGACAGAGCAGCACAGAAGAAGAGCTGCTCTGTTGATGTTTAGCAGCTAAATAGTCGTCAGGAGCAGTCAGTGACCGCTCTGAGCCAGCTGTCACTTTTGTGTCACAGATTGATGTTACCTTGAGATGATCTGAGATAAGGAGGTCTCAGCATTTTGTTGATCGCAGATCCTGTTTAAAGCCTGCTCATCGTTTAACATGAGTAGGAGGTCATTTAATTCTATTTGGTGCTAAAGGGGTTAAGGTTCCTCTTCTATCCTGCTGTGATTAACAGGTAGTTGTAATCTCAGCTGCAGCCACTACCATCTGCTATATAAAACCTCATCCTCACTCTAATATGCTGGCTGTAGTTCATTCTAGGCTGACCTGAGAAGGAGCTGTCTCTGGAGAAATTTGTGGTTACCTTTCCAGCAGAGGCAGCAGAGTTCCTCTCTGGAGAAAAATTGGAGTTCTCTTGTTGAAATTGTTCTCCATGTTTGTCTCCCTTTCCTCACATTGTCTTTATATTAGTAATAATTCAAGTGTCTTGCTGGCCTGCTCTCTAGTCAGAGCAAGTCCAGGGTCAACCAGGGCCTAGGCACATGATCAGGCATGCGGGAAGGACCAGCCAGGGCCTTCCTTTACATCTTTCCTGGTGATCCACCCCTATTGCGCTGTACACCAAACGTTTCCTTGCCCAGGTGTCAAACCAGCACTGGGTAGAACTAGTTAACAACTGACTGTTATTGTTAGATTTTTGACTATTCATCCTTTTAAGGTGGTGAAGTCCATATAAACCTGCATCATTCAAGTTGTTGTCTTTGCAGTCATCTGTGTGCTGTTAATTCAAGTATTCAGAGAGTGATATGTATGCAATACATCTAGCAGATAATACTCCCGTACGCATGACATCCATTGGAAAATGCAACAATATTTTTCTTGCTTAATTCAGAAATATGTAAGTAAACATTTTTTGTGGGCACTCAGAAGTACATTGAAAAGAATCTTTCAGCTGATCCATGCTGCCCGAGCCTCAGGCAGAATGAATCAAACACAGTCTGTTTCATTGCTGCCATGCATGCTTTACTTTGGAAGTCTACAATGTTTCAGAGAAAACATACTTTGAAATACTGGCTGGAGACTATGTGTCCCGGAATCCAAGGTTGGTCCTCAGCGGCTTTTCTCAGCCCTACTCTCCTAGACTGACAATTGTAGTTTGTATTAGAAAAATCCTGTGGACGACCCCCAATCTCCTTGATTGAAATGCTGCTTTCTACACTAATACACCAGGGCATAGAGAGAACAGCATCAGAAAAGATGGTTTTTCAAGGTATGTTTTCTTTAAAATGCTGATACAAATCAGAGACAACATATATGGCTGCAATAATGCAGCCAGGCTCTAGTTTGTGCTTCCCGTGGTTCAGGCAGCATGAATCATCTGAGAGGTTGCCTTCAAGTTCTAATACACATTTATATCTACTATATAATTGCCGTAGGCACGTTTGTGTCGGACCCCGGCACGCCGTGGCTTTGTCACTATGTGACGTCACCACGGCGAAGCATTGGCCGCGTAGCGGCCAATGCGAGTCGCTGGCCTGCGCGAGCAATGGCCGCGAGGCCATTGCTCGCGCAGCCATAGGGCAGTGTACACAGTGCAGGCGGCCAGCACCGGCCACAATGCGGCCCCCGAGGACAGGAAGGGGTTAAGGTGACTGTGTGCAGAGTCACTCACCTGAGCTGCGGGCGACCCTTCCTCCACCGCCGCCTCAGACACCGGGCACCAGGCGGCACAGGGCGGCATGGGGCACACACACACGGCCGGGCGACCCTTCCTCCACCGCCGCCTCAGACACCGGGCACCGGGCGGCACAGGGCGGCATGGGGCACACACACACGGCCGGCACTATGCTCACACCCCGGGCACACACACACGGCCGGCACTGTGCTCACACCCCGGGCACACACACAAGGCCGGCACTGTACTCACACCCCGGGCACTCACACCGTGCTGACACCCCGGGCACACACACCGTGCTCAGCTGCTTCCTGAGTGAGGGGAGCCGGCCAGGCTGCACGGGAGGAGGCGGGGAGACATTGCATAACAGCCTCCTCACAACACAGTGATATCAGGGCACAGACATGACCTGCGGTAATCCCCATAAGGATTACCGCAACCGCGCCGCAAGTGCAAGTTGCGGCGCGGTTGCGGTAATCCCCATAAGGATTACCGCAACCGCGCCGCAAGTGCAAGCTGCGGCGCGGTTGCGGTAATCCCAATACAAAGTATAGGGGGACTTGCGGCAGGTGCGGCAAGTGCGGTTTTGCCGCACCTGCCGCAAGTCCCCCTATACTTTGTATGGGGATTACCGCAACCGCGCCGCAGATGCGGTTTTTTAATAAAATAATAAATAATAAAATAAATAAATAAAATAATACAATAAATAAAATACATAAATAAAATAAAATCTTAATACAAATAAATTCAATTAAAATAACAAATAATAAATAAATTTAATAATAATAAAAATTGTAAAAAAAAAATAAATAAATAAATAATAAAATACAAAATAATAATAACAAAAAAAAAAAATATATTAAATTAAGATATTAATTACATTAACTAATTAAAATATAATAAAATAAAATAAATTTAATTAAAATAAAAAATTAATATACAAAATAATATCATTAATAATATATTAATCTACTATATAATTGCCGTAGGCAAAATCGTGTCGGCCCCCGAAATCGCCGTGGCTTTGTCACTTTGTGACGTCACCACGGCGAAGCATTGGCCGCGCGAGCAATGGCCGCGAGGCCATTGCGAGTCGCTAGCTTTGTGCGAGCAATGGCCGCGAAGCGGCCATTACGAGTCGCTGGCCGAAAATAGAACCAGAGGCTGGCCACAAAGCTAGCGATTTACCGCTCAGGTAGCGAGTCGCTGCCTGAGCGGTAAATCGCTAGCTTTGTGCCGAAAATAGAACCAGAGGCTCGGCCACAAAGCTAGCGATTTACCGCTCAGGTAGCGAGTCGCTGCCTGAGCGGTAAATCGCTAGCTTTGTGCCGAAAATAGAACCAGAGGCTCGGCCACAAAGCTAGCGATTTACCGCTCAGGTAGCGAGTCGCTGCCTGAGCGGTAAATCGCTAGCTTTGTGGCCGAGCCTCTGGTTCTATTTTCGGCCACAAAGTTAGCGATTTACCGCTCAGCCCCCCAATAAGTATTGGACCCCCCCAAAAAAGTATTGGACCCCCCAAAAAGTATTGGACCCCCCCAAAAAGTATTGGACCCCCCAAAAAAGTTTTGGACCCCCCCAAAAAGTATTGGACCCCCCCAAAAAAGTATTGGACCCCCCCAAAAAAGTATTGGACCCCCCAAAAAGTATTGGACCCCCCCAAAAAAGTATTGGACCCCCCCCAAAAAGTACTCAGACCAGCTATAACTATTATAAGCAAATTTATGCACGTTCTAGAATCCCGATGCATTTGCATCGGGCTCACAGCTAGTGGTAAATAAGGCTATAGGCATAAAGCCTAATATAATAAAAATCAGTTTTGAAAATTTTGTAATATTGTGTAGTTACCAGGTCATTAAAGTCCTACGGCCATTATAACTTTGATCAATTTACTATAATAGTAATCTTCCAAATTGTGGGCACTTTGTGTAAAATATGGTATTTGATGAATAGGAAACTCTTAAATGAGCTCTATTTAAAGTAGAAAGGCATTTTACTGTGCATTAACAATGTCAAATCTCTTTTTTACCACTTTTATTCTTAGTTATAATCAAGCATGACAATGAAGAGAATATGCTAACATATCTCTATTTTATTTCTATGAAGTCTGGTATTCTAATGGAAATATTAACACAAAGTTATATATCAATCAGCCATAAAATTAAAACACATTAACAGGCCAAGTATGTAACATTTATTTTCATGTTGCAACGGAGAGTTAAAAAGCTATTTTGTGAAGTTGATAAGTTAGAAAAAGTAAAAACAGACATGCAAGAATCGCAGGGAGGCATGTTGTGTTGTCCTGAGGACTAGGTCAAAAAATAAACTGGTAATTTTTTACACATTTCCTTTGTATTTTAGGCAAAAACATTTATTTTCATCTTTTACATTTAATAATTACAAAAAAAAAAAAATTGGGCAAATGTTTGGACAGCCTTGGAGAATTGTGTGCTCAGATAACTTTGACCAAAATGATATACCTTAATTAGCTTATTAGGATTATGGCTTGTTCACCATCATTGTTAAGAAAGGCCAGGTGATACAAGCTTCATAGCCTTATAATAACCCAGACTCCTCTATTTTTGTGCCAAAAACAGAAGCCATGGGTTCTTCCAAGTAGCTGCCTAGCTGCTGAAAATGAAAATGGTGGGGGCCCACAATAAAGGAGAAAAATATACACTACTGTTCCAATGTTTGGGGTCACCCAGAAAATGTGTTTTCTATGAAAACTCATGCTTTTATTTATCAAATGAGTTGCAAAATGAATAGAAAATATAGTCCAGACATTGACAAGGTTAGAAATACTGATTTTTATTTGAAATAATAATTTTCTCCTTCAAACTTTGCTTTCGTTAAAGAATACTCCCTTTGCAGCAATTACAGCATTGCAGACCTTTGGCATTCTAGCTGTTAATTTGCTGAGGTAATCTTGAGAAATTTCACCCCATGCTTCATGAAGCCCCTCCCACAAGTTGGATTGGCTTGATGGCCTTTTTTTGCATACCATACGGTCAAGCTGCTCCCACAACAGCTCAATGGGGTTGAGATCTGGTGACTGTGCTGGCCACTACATTACAGATAGAATACCAGCTGCCTGCTTCTTCCCTAAATAGTTCATGCATAATTTGGAGGTGTGCTTTGGGTCATTGTCCTGTTGTAGGATGAAATTGGCTCCAATCAAGCACTGTCCACAGGGTATGGCATGGCATTGTAAAATGGAGTGATAGCCTTTCGTATTCAAAATCTCTTTTACCTTGTACAAATCTTCAATTTTACAAACACCAAAACAACCCCAGACCATCACATTACCTCCACCATGCTTGACAGATGGCATTAGGCACTTTTCCAGCATCTCTTCAGTGGTTCTGCATCTCACAAATGTTCTTCTGTGTGATCCAAACACCTCAAACTTTGATTCATCAGTCCATAAAACTTTTTTCCAATCTTCCTCTGTCCAATGTCTGTGTTCTTTTGCCCATATTAATCTTTTTCTTTTATTAGTCAGTCTCAGATATGGCTTTTTCTTTGCCACTCTGCCCTGAAGGCCAGCATCATGGAGTCGTCTCTTCACTGTAGACGTTGACATTGGCATTTTTTGGGTACTATTTAATGAAGCTGCAAGTTGAGGAGCTGTGAGGCGTTGATTTCTTAAACTAGAGACTTTAATTTACTTGTCTTGTTGCTCAGTTGTGCAGTGGGGCCTCCCATTTCTACTTCTACTCTATTTAGAGGAGTAGTACACACTGTTGTAGGAAACCTTCATTTTCTTGGCAATTTCTCATGGAATAGCCTTCATTCTAAGAACAAGAATAGACTATTGAGTTTCACATGAAAGTTTTCTTTTTTTGGCCATTTTGAGAATTTCATAGAACAAACAAATGTAATGCTCCAGATTCTCAACTAGCTCAAAGGAAGGTCAATTTTATAGCTTTCTCTTCGCCAATTTCACTGCCCTAACACATATGAGTCGGTTTTCCGTAGGGTTTAACATTGCCATTTTTTGGTACACATTTCACATGTAACCTGAAGACGACTGTGGGTTGTTGATTGCATCTAAAACAGAGACATTAATTTACTTGCTTAGATGCTACAGTTGTGCAGTGGGGCCTCCATTTCTACTTCTACTCTATTTAGAGATAGTAACACTGTTGTAGGAAACCTTCATTTTCTTGGCAATTTCTCATGGGATAGCCTTCATTCTAAGAACAAGAATAGATATTGAGTTTCACATGAAAGTTTTCTTTTTTGGCCATTTTGAATTTCATAGAAAACAAATGTAATGCTCCAGATTCTCAACTACTCAAAGAAGGTCAATTTTATAGCTTCTTAATCAGCAAGTGTTTTCAGCTGTGCTACCATTACTTGTACAAAGGTTTCTAGGTTTTCTAAACATCCATTATTATTCTTACACAGTTATCACATTTACATTAAAACAAATGTGGTTTTAGAGATGGGCATCTATACACCATGTAGATATTGCATTAAAATCAGACGTTTGCAGCTAGAATGGTCATTTACCACATTAACAATTTCAGTGATTTCTGATTCACTTAATGTTAGCTTCATTGAAAAAAAAAAGTGCTTTTCTTTAAAAATAAGGACATTTCTAAAGATCCACACTTTGAACGGTAGTGTAAGAAGATATGCACAGTGTTTTAAGGCCCTTTCCTCAGTTCAAAATGAATTACAACACAGTTAAAATCCATTGCACTTTTTTGTTGTCTTTCCAGCTCCCTTTATACAATCTGTAATTAGGAATGGCAGTTAACAGTAGAGACCCAAGATAACGTCTGGAAGACTATGCATAAATTTCTGTGAGAGCTGCTTATGGATTGTTAGAAAGGCAATCAGAAACCTGCTTGACTGCAAAAGACCTTGAGGAAGATTTAGCAGACATTGGAGTTTTAGTACATTGTTTACTGTCAAGGGCTCCACACACATATGACCTTCATGGAAGAGTCATTAGAAAAAAATTTCTCCTGCATCCCCACATAAAGTTCAGTGTCAGGAGTATGCAAAAGAACATCTAAACAACTTGGTGCATTTTGGAACAAGTTCTGTTGACCTTTGAGTTTAAAATAAACTCTTTGGCAACAATGATCAGTACAATGAAAGGTGTATGTGGAGAGGAAAAGGCTAAAATTTTAGAAACAACATCTCACCAGCCATTCAGCATGAGTGATCAATCATGCTTTGGTGTGTTGTAGCCATAGCATGGGCACTTCATGGTAGAGAAAAGATGGATTCAATGAAATTTCAACAAAATCTTGATACAAACATAACATTATCAGTAAAAAAGTTGAAGTTGAAAAGAGGATGGCTTCTACAAATGGATGATGATCCTAAAAAAAACACATAAAAATCTCTAATAAACTACCCAAAAGACACAGGTGAAAGATTTTGCAATAACCCTTAAGGTACCGTCACACGGGTCGACGGGGCTGGAGATGTCGGCGTTTTTGGCGCCCCGCCAGCGTCGCAGTTCCCCAATCACATGGGGCGACATCTCCAGCCCCGCACCGGCGAGCTGACAGGCGGCATCGCCACTGGGGTGTCTGAAAATCCCAGCGGCGATGCAGGACAATGGGAGTCTATGGCTCCCATCGCTTGTCAGCTTGCCGGCGGCCGGTTACATGGGGCGATGTGTGCACACTGCCCCAGATCGGTCGCCTGGTTTCAGAGTACTGCTCTGAAACTAGGTGACTTCCCGGCGGCGACGTAGGCGTGATGTCACCGCCGAAAGGCCACGCCCCTACGTTGCCCTGTTTGATGGGGCCTTTACAGTCTGCTGGTCTGAAAATAATTGAAAAACAGTGGTTAGATCTCAAAAGACCAGTGCATGCAAAACGGACAAGAAATCTCACAGAACTGGAAGACTTTTCCAAGGAAAAATGGATGAAAATCCTTTAAACAAGAATTGAAAAACTCTCGGCTACAAATAGCATTTACAAGCTGGGATTCTTTTAGGGGTGCTAATAAGTAGTAACAATGCAGGGGCGCCTTTTTCCTTTTTGTAATTGTTAAAATATAAACTAGGAAAATATTTTTTTTTGCCTAAAATACAAAGAAGATGTGTTATTCTTAACTAAAGGTACCGTTACACAGGGAGATGTGGCAGTGATGTCGGAAACGATGCCGGCTTGCTTCTGACATCGCTGCCATACCTGTCACTCAGGCAGATGTTGCCTTTAACTCTGCGGCGATGTTGCTGCAGCGATCGCTCGCTGGGCTGGGAACAACCCAGCAAGCGATACACTGCAATGTTGTGAATAGGCGGCATCGCTGGCAACATCGCTATTGGGGTGTCACACAGCAAGATGCAGCCAAATCGCCAGTGCAACTTCGCCAGGTTTTCCAACATGTTGGAAAACCTGGCAACTCACAACCAGCGATTTATTGCAGTTGCATTGTGCTGTCACACAGCACAATGCACTTGCGATGTCGCCGCAACATTGCTGAACTCGGGATTTTTCAGCGATGTTGCGGGCAATATCGTGCCGTGTGACGGTAGCTTCATAGATAATTTTAACTTCAAGCTGCTTAACTCCTGCCAATACTAATAATTTTGACCAGGGGCGCCCAAGCACCATATTTGCTGCATGTACCCACACAAACAAAATATATGTATATATATATATAGTGTTTGTGTGGGTACATGCAGTATATATGGTGCTTGGGCGCCCCTGGTCAAAAAAAGAAAAATATATATACATACATACATATATATATATATATATATATGTTGGTACTCTTGAAATTGTCCCAGGAATGAATTATTCTCCCAGTAAATTTTGCTATTACACGTTTTGTCATGATCATGTTTATTTCCTTTGTGCGTATTGGAACAACACAGAAAACATCACTGAAAAAAAGGCTAATTGGTCATAATTTCCCAAAAAAAAATAGAAATGGACTAGACAAAATCTTAGGCACCTTTTAAAAATTGTGGTTAAACAACTTTGTTTCTAGCATGTGATGCTCAAACTCATTTGGTTAATGAAAGATCTGTTACTTTCCTTACCCAATCCACCGATAATGTTTTTATTCACTATACATCAAATATGAATTGCCTCATCTAAAATATATTTGTACAATGTAATCGGACGTGTCTTGTATGGTCGTGCAAATGAAGTTTTGTGTTTTGCACAATCTTTAATCATTTGATTATCATCTCATGTGTATGGGGTCCTAATAGAGAACCTTGAATAGGGTAATAGATGGAGTCATCTGATATGTTTTTTACTTGTGCTAATTTAATAAATCAAAGCCATAAACTAGAAGAACCAAGGCCGATATAATATATACAGCATAAACAACACCTTTGGAAAAAGGAATCTGTGTGTGTGTGCGTGAGCAGATTTTTTAACTTCCCTGGGATTTTTGCTTCTGGCAACACATTCAGCCCCTAAGTAAGCAGGTGTAAAAAGTACAACAGCCTTGAAACTGCAACATAGCTTCTACATGGCACATATATCTTTGAGGATTTGGATAAGTCTTCAAGGGATCTAATGCTTTTCCACCTATTGACATGTACAAAGCAGTTTAAATGATGCATGAGAGGCCTCAGGCACATGCAGTTCACAAAACATAACTCTGGTCAACAGGGGAATTTAAGCTGACCAACACTACTTATTGTATTTGACAGTGAAAGACAGCTTCTGCTAAGGCAATGCCATAAATGCAGAGCAAAGACGACAGCATTTCTGCTGCAGGATATGCTAGGCAGATTGCGGGGTTACAATTCTAGCATGTTTCCCCTTTGCTTCATCTTGAAAATTTAGCCTCACTATACCTTGCATACATACCAGAGCAGATATTTTGCTCAAATACAGGAATATGTACTTTTGCAATATATGAATTGACTGTATTATTAACCCCCTTATTTCTCTTTAAGTTTACCTTAACATTGAAAGTATACCAAACATTTATCCTGTTAGAATATTATACTCAACTGACAATCATATCTTAGGCTTCTGATTAAATCCAGCTATTAGAGAGCTGCTGCCAGACTCCTTTTCTCATGGATAACAAAAAGGTTCAGGCAGTCCAAAATTGGACATCCCAGATTTTTATCTATCCCACCGTAAGCTGTTGTGTGCAGTGGCGTAACTTGAAGCTCATGGGTCCCAATACAAAAGCTGCAACAGCGCCCCAAATTATTGAAAATCTTTAATATGATTAGTCCTTTTCTATAGGCCAACGGGACTATTAGGGCCACCAAGGCTCCAGGGCCCAGGTGCGACTGCAACCACCGCACCTATTGTAGTTACAGTACACCCCTGGTTGGGGGACAGAGGCTGCCATACACATTAGATTTTTGTCCAAGCCTGCCAAATCAACAGATTCAGTCAACCTTAGACTAGAATGGACTGGGCCTTTTAGCCTTTTGAATGGCCCATTAGCTTGCCATGGTTATTCCAATATAGAGGTTCAAATCTCATCTGTCAAATTATGGAAAAAATATTATTCATGTTGATATAATGACTACAATACTTTGCTCTGCTCTTGAGAGAGCAAAGAAATGTGCACATGTGAAGGAGTATGATGGGGATGACGTAGGATGCATCAGCCACGTGAAGCAAGAAGAGAGGAGGCACCAGATCAAGACCAGCGATGCACATCAGAAAGGACCGCCCCATACGTGAGTATAAAAAAATATATTTTTTTATGTTATACGAATTGGCTTGGGGACTTACATATAGTAATCTATAATACTGTATATAATACCTTAAATGTAGTGGCCACAGTGGATGAGGGAAAAACTTTGTGATAGCTTCTCTTTAATTCTTATTCTTGTTACTATGATGGTGGTAAATTTTTGCATCTTATTTATCACACCATGCGTGTTAGTGCATAAAATTGCTGATCTGTTATTTTAATGGTGATGTATTATTAAATGATGAATCAAAACTTTTATGTACTATGAAGAACACATTAAAAACATTGGGTCAAATTTGCAGCATCAAGTAAGGGGAGAAAATGCATAAAAGATGCACCAAAAAATACAATAAGATTGCTGTTACATAGTTAGGTGCATATTTCAGAAGAAAACATGCAGAAAAAAACCTGTATTTATGTATCATTTAAACACAGCCTTACAGACATAAAAAGCAAGACCCTATATAGTGAAGTTTAAAGGGAATCTCTTGTGTCTTTTTTTGTTTTTAAACCACCCGAATGTTATTTAGATCATGCATTATGCATCACTAAAGGTACCTTTACACGCCGCTACAGAAGGTTAGAAACAACCGGGTGTCTCACGTGCACAAGCACGTTCCAACGGTTGCTAATGGTACCTGATACCGCATTTACACATCGCTACAAGGTGCTCTACAGAAGGTTTTTTCTATCCTTGGAAGCACCGACGGGTGCCGCAGGTTACCTTCTGTAGAGCACCTTCCCTCATTTACACGCCGCTACCACAATATGTATGGCTAATACATGATGCTATTGCAATTGTATAGTGTGACTGGTCAGCTCCTTAAATATGCTGCCCTTTTCAGGGACAAACAATCGTAACGCAGGAGCTTCCACCAATGTGTGTAAGGTTACCATAAGGGTGCTTTCACATTTTATGCTGATCGCGGCAGTTGCGGTGAAAAAACTGCAACTGCTGCGATTACCACATAACGGCCGCGATCTTGGCACACTTGTGGCAAGCCCCATACAATGTCTATGGGGCTTGCAGCAGGTCCGTCCGGCAAGTGCAGCTTCGGCACTTGCGGCTGGTGCGGCCGCGAAAAAAAAAACGTGGTATGCCGCGTTTTTTTCGCGGCAGCACATGCCGCAAGTGCCGAAACCGCACTCACCGCACACTTACCGCAAGCCCCATAGACATTGTATTTGGCTTGCCACAAGTGTGCTGCCATTATGCGGTAATCGCAGCAGTTGCGGTTTTTTCACCGCAACTGCCGCGATCAGCGTAAAACGCTGATGTGAAAGGGGCCTAATCTGGTTATTTATTTATTTTTTTTTAATCCATATATTTGAATAAAAAAAGCACTTTAAAAGCTTATATGTACCGTCACAACGCAGTCACTGGGGTGGTTCTTCAGCTGGTAACAGTCATATCAATCCACTTCTATCATGCAGTCATTAAAGCGTCATGCCTCCTGCATTGCAATATATTGACATCACTAAGTGCAGAAATACACATGATATGGATGGACCTGTGGTCATATCATGACCATGAGACCATACTGAGCAGAGCTAAACTCAAATGGTCTTTGACCTGAGGCCTGCTTAGCTCCATCCATCAGGGTCACATGGTCATGACATCACTAAAGATCCTTCCACATCATGTGTATTTCTGCACATAGTGATGTGAATTTATTACAATGCAGGGGGTATTACATTTTAATGACTACATGACTTAAGTGAATTGATGTGACTGCTACCAGCTGAAGAGTTACCCGATGACTGCTTTGTGAAGGTACATCTAAGCATCTGAAGTGCTTTTTATGATAAATACATAGATTTTTTTAAACCAGTCTAGTGATGCACAAAGCATAATCTAAATATCATTGGAGGTGGTTTAAAGACAAAAAGGGACATGATGGGTTCCCTTTAAGTAAAAATTGTAAAGATGTGCCTGGCACAACTATGATGAATGATGAAAAATAGATCCATAGGTTAGAATCTTCCCAGATACACTGGGAATGTCCCAAATTTGGGTTTATGTCCTGTGTCTCTAAGGAGAATGGCTTTCACTGAATGTCCCTCACTGCCTCCATGTCTCCTCTGCCTCTAACATCTCCTACCACCAGGGTAAAAAGAATTGACAAATGGATGTGACTTCTGGGTTTGTCTATGGGCATGGTTCTGCCAAAGTATGGAGATATGCTAAGCTAGAATTAGCAAAGCAATGGATGTCTACATATTAATACAGACTTGTGAATTAGTATTCAATCAGAGTTCAGTGATCAATTGACACATCTAAAAACCTACTAACAATTGAGAATGAGTCAAGTGATTTGTCCAAGCATTTGTTTGCTGCATTACACTGAAGGAGCGAGAATAGATTCTCTGGACTGTTCTCCACATTGTATCGGTATTGTGTTGTACAAAAAAATAGTAATAATAGTAATGAAGTTTTTTTAATTAAATTAATTTGCATTTTTTTCCTTTGAGTATGCAGTTTATTTTTACCTAATGGCTGCTACGAGGCATATATTCAGGGGTAATATGTAGAGCCAACATCAGTTTTGACTGTTTTTGACAAGTCCTGTGATATAGCCACCTTAGGGACTGAGAGACACATCTGTGAGTAGATGTTGTAGTTGCCATCTGCACAGAATGCATTATTTAACTGCACTGGCACTGATTAACATTTTCTGTAACCTATGGTAATGGGCTCTGGGGGCCTCACTTGTCTGCTGCACAGTGGCAGATGATGTCTTCTGTTCCATCCTTAAAACAGGATGCTTAAATATTTAATGGAGCACATGTTCAATTGGCTATACAAACAGGCTAATCTGCAAAGCATGTGCTCAGTAACAAGCAGCCAAGATATGCCATCAGAATAACAACATGTTCTGCCACTCCGGAGGTGTAAATATTTCTAGTCAAATACTGCAATTCGCCTGGTATCGATAGGGGCATTGGGCAGTGGCACAGAAATTCAGAAAATGCCAACATCAGTGAAAACCTATTCCGCTCGGGGATTTCTGTGTGGCCGTGAATTCAGTACAATGTGTCAGTAAACACAGGAGATTGCTAGAAATGTAGCACGGCATGTCTCACCACATGAAGGATGTTGTAAAAAAAAAAGAACATTTCAGCTATCTGCCAGGCGCAATTTTGTGGGGTAAAGTATATGGGTTGTGGCATATATGTTTACATTGTATTATTTTAAAACAAACCTTTAGCTGTATTTCTTGCTTGGTTTGCAAAATGTGGCACTTGCGGTCCATAGCAGATTTGAAACTGTATTTAAGGTCAATTAGACATTTTTTAACCATTTTTATACTTTAAGTCTAAGATAAAGTTTGAAACAAGTTTTTTCTTTAAAAATCTCCAACAGTTTTGGGTAACCTTCTATTCAGGTCCATGTAGACCAGGTTGATCCAGCGTTACTAACAGAAACGCTGAACCTAGCCTCACCCACCCTGCAGGTATGGATTACACAGCAGTCTCTGCCACGTGCCATATGCTAACCTCATCCAAAGTCAAAGGGAATGTGTCATCAGAAAGTGACTGAAGGATTAAATCAGGCTTTTTGTGTTTATTGTTTTGTACTCTGGCAATGTTTTATTCCATATTGCAGTTTTTATTAAAAAATAATCTGTCAGCAGGTTTTTGCTACTTCATATGAAAGCAGCATGATGTAGGCAATGAGGCTTTGAATATAAAAATGTATCACTTAGGCCCCTTTCACATCTGCGTTGTAGTGTAATTCACAGCAGATCCGGCAGATGTCGCCGCATCTGCCAGATCTGCCGTGTAACGGCCGACTTGCGTCACCGATCCGGCAAGCCCCATTCATTCTCTATGGGGCTTGTGGTCAGGTGCAGCAAGTGTGGTATTGCCGAATCTGGCAGATCCGGCACTTGCAGCCGTGCAAACAAAACGCTGCTAGCAGCATTTTTTTTGTGGTGCCACAAGCGCCACAAGTGCAGGATACAGCAATACCGCACCTGACCACAAGTCCCATAGGGAATGAATGGGGCTTGCCGAATCGGTGACGCAAGTCGGCTGTTACATAGCAGATTCGTCAGATGTGGCGACATCTGCCATCTCTGCCGCGAATTACACTACAACGCAGATGTGGAAGCAGCCTTAGATTACTGAGTGTAGCTGTTCTAACACAATCAAAGTGTTCAATTTTAGCCATGGAGCAGAGCTGAGAAAGCTAACCCCGCTCACACCAGTTATTCTTTGTACATTTCTATAGACAGTGATCTGTTAATCACAAAAGGTGGCATACTGGTCTTTGACTTTTGCGCTCCTTATTAGAAATAAGCAAACCTTTTAAGGCTCGGTTCAGGTCACCAAAGTTCTGGTGTTGAGCAAATGTGTTCGGGTGTAGAGTATGAGTGCTTTACGTTTGGAAATCCCTGGAGCGAGCATAACCTTTGGTCAGATACAGAGATACAGTTAATGCTTGGCTAAGTGTGAGCTGCATCCAGTGTTTGATCGGCTCACATAGGGGTGTATTGTGCGCCCAAAATTAATTAAAAAAATACCCTTCCATCACCAAAAGTGTTTTATTTATGGCTGGCTGTATGTGGGCGGAGAGCTGAACTACCAATCAGTGACTTCTATTGAGGTATGAATCAACTTTTAGATTACAAACAGTGCACTAAAATGTTCAGCTGCACCACCCAAACCCGAACTTCAAAAGGTTGGCTCATCTCTAGTCCTCAGTCCAAGTAATGATAAGCTTCTGAAGCTATAGGGGGTACGGAAATTATTTGGACCCCTTTAAATTTTTCTCTCTTTGTTTCATGGCAGCCATTTGGTAAATTCAAAAAAGTTTATTTTTTTTTCTCATTAATGTACACTCTGCACCCCATCTTAACTGAAAAAAACAGAAATGTAGACATTTTTGCAAATTTATTAAAAAAGAAAGACTGAAATATCACATGGTCATAAGTATTCAGACCCTTTGCTCAGAACTGAGTAGAAGCACCCTTTTGAGCTAGTACAGCCATGAGTCTTCTTGGAAATGATGCAAAAAGTTTTTCATACCTTGATATGGGGATCCTTTGCCATTCTTCCTTGCAGATCCTCTCCAGTTCCATCAGGTTGGATGGTGAACGTTGGAGGACAGCCATTTTCAAGTCTCTCCAGAGATATTCAATTGGGTTTAGGTGAGGGCTCTGGCTGGGCCAGTCAAGAATGGTCACAGAGTTGTTCTGAAGCCACTCCTTTGTTATTTTAGCTGTGTGCTTAGGGTCATTGTCTTGTTGGAAGGTGAATCTTTGGCCAAGTCTGAAGTCCAGAGCACTTCCTAGAGATATCAGGATATCTCTGTACTTGGCCGCGTTTATGTTTCCTTCAATTGCAACTAGCCATCCTGTCCCTGCAGCTGAAAAACACCCCCACAGCATGATGCTGCCACCACCATGTTTTACTGTTGGGATTGTATTGGGCAGATGATGAGCATCGACTGTACCTCTGGAGCTCACCCACAGTGATCCTGTAGAAACCCAAACAACTAACAAAACTTAGGCTTACCCATCAGATGTTGTCTAGCAGACACGTGTCATGGATGCAGCAGCTGAAAGCTGGCCCAGACACTTGTTTCACATGTAGCTGCTATGCTAGAAGCATTACAGGACTAGGACTATATAACTATAGAGTCAGTAGTGTAATCAGAAATCAAAATTATAACTGTGAAATTATATGGCAAACTATGAGGCCGATTCGTTAGGATTGGAGTTTCACACATTAGTGTTAATGAAGGGCTTTCTGGAGTACCACTAATGATTTTGCCGCATCTTCTCAATGGCGCGTACCAGAACTGTTTCTCCAGTCATGTGGTCACTTTTATAAATTTGCAATAGTCAGTTTTGTAGAATATCAATTGAGGGCATAACCATTTTAGTAAAGCAGCATAAGTTTCAATCACGACACCTAAAAATGTAGTGACTTTTCATAATGTTTTACTCCAGTTTTATGGAATACAAGCTATGTTGAATTACCACTAAGTTTTTTCCACAGAATTTCCTCTTTTTTAAAGCATCCTTTCATACTAATAATATATAATAAAGAGAGGCAACCAAAATTGATTATAGAGTAAAATAATACATAAAAATAATATTCTTTAAAATATCTAAATTATATTTCAAGATTTCAAGCAAAAGAAGAGCCAATTAATCATGGGTCCTGTAAGCAAAATAAAAAAGGGTATTTGCATGCAGTCATATCAATTATTTTCAGGTATTTAGTGTTGAAAATGTGAAGAATATAAGTGTAAGTTCATCAGTAGGGAAAAATTAAGTTATATTCTTTGTACAGTCATTGGGGTGGTGCTTGGGCAGTGAACAGTCACTGCACATTAAACAGTCAGCATGCAGTAAGCATAACCACCGCACAAAGCAGGATGTCAACTAAGGTCCATAGAGAAATTATTATAGCACATTGACAATTTCGCGAGCACTCACTGTTCACTGCCAAAGCACTGCCCTAATAACTGAAGGCAAGAGGCTTCAGGGAGAATAAAACCTAATTTTATCCCTGCAGCTGCCTTTCCCATAAGACATATTTTGATAGTATTTACCTACCAACTAGCACTAAGCGTATCAGTAAAAATCATTATTTTGCAGGTGGTTTGTCTTTATTTGTTGAACAATATTAAATACATTATTAAAAAGTAAGATTGAAGCTGATACACAAATGCCAAGTAACGAAGATAAAGCCTGTGGCTAAAGTGCTACAAGATTGAAACACAGAAATTGTTTTCAATAAGCTCAGCTTTCTAGAGAACAGGTGATATAGCCGGACAATTGAGATGCGAGTGTAGGTTGAAGGATTGACATTGACAAGAAGCCATCAAGAAAACTACATAAACCTTCCAGAGCACTTCATTGAGTAGGTATTTTGTAGTGTCATTCACTGTTACATAATTGTCCCTACTTCAACTCACATCTTTCTGCTTTCCCTGTCGCTCAGCTCCTTCACTGCCTTATTACAGCTACTCTGTTGTATGCATATTACAACCAAAAACCAACACGGTATATCACAATGTCTATTGCTAAGTGTTTAACTTTGATAAATTAAGCAACAGTACAACAAATGTGAAAAAAATATTAATTATTTTAAGGGGTATTTTTCATTTGTATGCAAGGTGTTTGTAAATAAAATAGTAGAAAACAATTACTATACAGTTGAAATCAGACGTTTACATACACTATATACAAAGACACATATACTGTACATGTTTTTCTCACTATCTAATAATAATAAATCTTTATTTACATAGCGCCAACATATTCCGCAGCACTTTACAATAATATCTGACATGAAATCAGATTAAACCTTTCCTGTTTTAGGTCAGTTATCACTACCATAATTATAAATATTTGCCAAATGCCATCATAATGAGAGAGAGAATGTTTTAAGACATTCTTAATACTTTTTGCAGTCAAATGTTACATACACTAAGATTACCAAGCCTTTAAACAATTTGGAACAGCCCACATGATGATATCATGTGTTTGGAAACTTCTAATAGGTTTACTGGCAACATTTGAGTTAATTAGAGATACACGTGTGGATGTAGTTTAATGTGCACCTTAAACACACTGCTTATTTGTGTAGCATCATGAGAAACTCTAAAGAAATCAACCAACATATCAGGAAGACACTCGTGGTTCATCCAAGGGTGCAATTTCAAGATATCTGAAGGTGCCTCAGTCATCTATACAAATATTCCTATGCAAGTACAAACAAGATGGGAATGTCCAACCATCATACTACCCAGGAAGGAGATGGGTTCTGTGTCCTAGAGATGAACATGCTTTGGTCTGTCATGTGCATGTCAACTAAAGAAGAAAAGCAAAAGACCTTGTGTAGATGATGGAGGAAGCTGGTAAGATTGTGTCACTATCCACAGTGAAACGAGTACTGTATTAACAAGGTCCTCTACCAGGAAGAAGCAATTACTTCAAAAGAAACAAAAAATGACAGATTAATTTTTGTAAATGCTCAAGGGAACAAAGACCTACATTTTTGGAGACATATCCTGACAAAACAAAATTGAATGCTTGGTCATAATGACCATCGTTACAATTGGTGGAAGAAAGGAGAAGCTTGGAAGACTAAGAACACCATCCCAACTGTGAAACACGGGGGTGAGGCAGCATCATGTTGTGAAGTTGTTTTGCTGCAGGAGGGACTGGTGCATTTCACAAAATAGATGGCATCATTAGGAAAGAAGATTATGTGGCAATACTGAAGCAATATTTCAAGATTTCAGTCAGAAAGTTAAAGCTTGGGCAGAATTGGGTCTTCTAAACTCAGCGTTTTAAAGCACACACTATGCATGTCAGTGTGTTCACATACAATGGCTACAACAGTATGATTTTAGCAGCAATGCACTATGAATATCACCTCACCAGCGCCATCTTTGAAGAGGCCCTCACAACAATGCGTGTGCTCAGGATACGTTTAATAGAATACAAAGCAAATATTTTACAACACATAATGTGCCTGTGCAGATCCAAGTATCATTTTATTTACAACACACAAATATCTGAATTATACCAGATTGCCTTTTATACATCACGCAATTGTTATTTATATTATATATGAATACAAGTAAAGTGCATAGCTGGAGCTTTCCAAAGTATATTGCACCTGTGAAGCCCCCGGTATCATTGAAATATACAAATATAAATATTACACCAGACACATGGCACAATAATGATTTATAAAGATGCATTATTATGAATATGGAGATATTTAAGTTTGGACCACACAGGTCTCTTATACTCATCCAGCATACTACAATAGCCCTTTCAGGACATATATATGTGGTAAAAAAAGAAGTCTTCAAACATCAGTTATCCCACATTAAGGCCTACTGGACTCTAGTAGGCACACTGAAAAATATACTAAGTAAGGCTGGCTTCACATTTGCGTTTGTGTCTGCATGCTGATGGCATGCAGACACAAACGCAGTGAAAGCAGGGTCATTTTTCTGTGTCCGCAGCGGAGAATGTCCGCCTGCGGACACATCACTATGGAGCTTGGGCAGCCAATCGGCGGTGTCCGGGGGCGGGCCGGAGGCGGAGATCAGCGGCGGAGATGTCGGCGCAGGAAAATTCAAACAGCTGTCACATCAGCTATTTCTCCCCGCCGACACCGCTAGGAGATTACCGGCAGCGGGGAGGAGGAGATCATCAGAGGCTCCAGCTGATCTCCCGGTGGCCGTCGGTGATCTCCTGTGACATCACCGGCGGTCACCGGGAGAGATCTCAATGAGATCCGCAGCGTTCTCCTGCAATGTCATGCAGAGGACACTGCGGATCCATTGAGATCAATGCATTTTCTGTGCACTTGCGGATAGAACAAGCGCCGCGAACGCACAAAAAAATGCTGCATGCAGCGTCTGGAGTGCGGTCGGAGGGCGCATAAATTATGCGCATCCGAACGCAAATGCGGCCAAACACAGCCATACGCAGGCACATGCGTTCCCATGTTAAACATAGGAACGCATGTGCGCAAGCTTTTGGCTGCGTTTGGTACGCTGCGCTCCATACGCAAATGTGAAGCCAGCCTAAACTTTATCTGAAGTCCATATGCATCCCTCGTTATAAAACATAATTATAGAACCAAATGGAGGTTCTCCTAGTTCTTTATACATCTAATGTAGACAGCCAATGTATGTATATTTTAATATTGTACCATGAATTTACATAATAACAAATATGTTAATTACAACTGGTAAGTGATGCCCTTTAGAGCATCGAATCTGTGAAAACAAAAAATATTAAAACTTTTTTTAATTAAATTAAATTAAATGTTTTTCAGTATGACCCTTTTCTATAAAATGTTTTGACAAAGGTAGGTCCAGTTTCCCCTTTCTTATAGTATATCGGAAATGGTTAATTCTATTATTAGAATGTCGTGTTGTTTCACCGACATACCATAAAAAACAGGGACACTGGAGCAAATATATTACATATTCCAAATCACAGGTGAGGATGCGATTGATCCCTTATTTCCCCTAAAATAAGATGGTGGGGAATATTGCATGGGAAAATTGGGGGCTGCAAGGGTGTGATGGGGATATTCGAGGCTGTATGGTAATATTGGGGCTTGGAAGGGGATGATGGAAAAATAAGACATCCCCTGAAAATAAAAGACAAAAACAGATGGGCACAAATGAGACATATGTACCTGGTGGACCATGGGGTTAGTTTATGAGGTGGGGGGTGTAACGCTTCTCACCTTTTCAAGTTGTGCACTCCCTTCACAACCCCGGTAAACGGCACTGTATGCCCCGCTGCGGAGCAGTGACGCGAGGAGGCTCCGACGTCCACTTCCTCGTACGGTCACATGGTACAGGGAGGCCAGTCAGCTGACATGGCGTCAGCGGAAATATGTCTCGCCAGGTCCTGGATATATTACTGCGGGCTCTCCGGGCGATAAGCAGCTCTACCACAGTCCCCCGCAGGGGAGGAAAGATCATAGGAAAATTGAAATACATGGTTACAGGAGCGCTAGTACCAGGGAGACCACAGACAGGGGATTAAGTTATTCAAACCTGGTTATTAGTTAGTAATATCCACAACGCGTTTCAACGGCAGATTACCGTCTTACTCAGGTGGGAGTTACCAGGGCAAAGGGGAGAGTGACTTACAAACACACAATAGCCAATAGAAACATTGCTACATTCAAAGCCTCTTTTAATTCCTTATATACATAAGCTATACATAGAAACGCTGGAGATAACCTCATGTATGTCTGTGGATAAAAATACACTGTTATAATCACTGGTCAGATCTGTGGATTTTTTTAAAAGTATTTTTTAAAGTTTCTTCCTCACTGATTATTTTTCTAGCTCTCAGCATTTGTCCTAAAGGAATGGCCTCTCTCATTTTTTGTAGATGAATATTATTATACAGCAATATGTCATTTCTGTCCGCAGGCTTGATAAATAATTCAGAATTTAATTTACCTTAGTCTAATTTTATTTTTGAAATCCAAAAATTGGATCTGTGAACTGGAATAGACTAAAGTAAATTTTATAGACTCATCTATGAGGTTCAAAAAATCAGGGACGTTTTGTGTTTGTACAACCTCAGTCCACAGGAGGAAGGCATCATCTATGTATCTAAACCACACAGCTACATAGCAGAAGTGGTGGGATATATAAATAAGATCCACCTCTATAAATAAAAATTGTAACCAAGCAAGAAATAATTACGCTTCAGAAAACATTTCCAATAGCGCATCTATTAAACCACTTGATTCCCTAGATAGTTCTGCAATCTTTAATTTTTTAGTAACTGCTGTCAAACCTCTCTCATGAAGTATATAGAGATACCACGTCAAATGAGGCTACCTCGCCTGATATCCTAATTTCTTGAACTTTTTGCAAAACATTTGTAGTATCCTTTATGTATAATTCAGCTTTTTTTGCAATAGGGTTTAACATTTTATTTAAAAATGTTCCTATTTCACTGAAAACTGAATTAAAGCCTTAGACAATTGGATGACCCGGTGGGTCCACGTGAGACTTATGTATCTTTGGTAAAATAGGGCATTCAATAAATAAATACTCAAAAAGATCTTAATCTATCAATTCATTTTTTAATGCTTCAGATAATAATTAATTTATATCCCTAGCAATATCAAAATTAGTATCATTACTTAGTCTCTTGTAGACCTCTGGGTTACCCAATTGTCTCTTTAGATCCATGATATATTTTGCAGCATATTTCTATTTAAGAGAAATAATAAATATATATATTTATATATATATAAATATATATATATGAATAGATAGATAAAAATAATATATAATAATATAAATAATGGATAATTCTATTATCAATAATACTCCTTACAAACCCCACACAAGACCTGTCTTTTGCAATTTTCTAAAGCAAAATGTGTACCCCAATGATTGGACTACAATGAGAAACCAGATAGGGCCGTTTCACATCTGCGCTCCAGTGCGTTTGGCAGCATTGCAGTGCAAGCGCAGCCAAGTGCATCGGAGCGCAAATGACGTACATTGCGCTAACGCTGCCATTACCTTGTATGGGCGAGTGCAGTCAAACGGAACCCAGAAGCGCAAGTGCGAAAATGGCTGCGTCACAGCGCATGTGTTTGTCCGGACACACCAAAAACGTTGCATGACGCTTCCGGGTTCCATTTGACTGCGCTTGCCCATACAAGGTAATGGTGGCATTAGCACAATGCACGTAATTTTCACTCCGATGCGCTTGGTTGCGCTTGCACTGCGCTAGCGCAATGGTGCCACACACACTGGAGTGCAGATATGAAATTGCCCATAGTCTAAGGGATCTACCAATCAAGTAATTTTTGACAGAATTCTGTTGTAAGGCTGTTTGAAACATTTGGTGTTTTTACATCAGTGCTAGATAACCTTAACTAATTTTTTAAAAACTGGGCAGAAATTGGGTGGAAGGGGGCATGGCTAAATTGGGCTGACAAATTAATCCAATTTACACTATCCAAGTTTACGCCTCTAGTGGAATAAGTTATGTTAAAAAAGAACACACAACTCTAGTTGAATGAATATTGAGAAGCCGTTATCCTGTGCTACAATGTATTCATTTATCATTGGACTTACCAACCTGTGGTGAAGCTGCTCGTCCAAGTTGAGCTCGTCCAAGTGTTGTGCTTATCTCGCCACACTACCAGGTGAGCCGTTTCTGCATCATTATACTCATGTTGTCTGGATAAAGCCTTATTTTGCATTCTTTTGTCCATTCAGTTTTTACTTAGCAAGTCCCTGATTGACATACATTTCTGATGGTGACCACTGCCTTTCAAAGATGTGATGCGTCAATTTCATTAACAAGGCACATGGCTCTTAATGAATTTGGCTCACCTTACTCCAAGGCTCCTCCATTAAGACTAAAATCTTAGAGTTAGTAAATCAGGGCCTAAGGGTACACTTATATTTCTCAATTATTGAGCAATGTGCATTCCAAAGAACACTCTCCTAATAATCAGCCAGTGTAACAAAGCTGTGATTTTTAAGCTTACTTAAAGGGATCCTGTCACCCCCAAAACACCTCCTAAGCTATTAAAAGCTGTCCCTAGAGCATATTAACACTTACCCTACACTCCTTTTAGCTCCTAAATGCATATAGTCAAACTGAATATAAACATTTTAAAAGTACCTCATTACTGATGATAATGAGTGACTATGGTATTCGTAGTCACTCAGCCAGGCTGCCCCTCTTCATCATATCACGCCTGAATAGGCGTGATCTTCATCATAGATTCAAATGCGCTCCTCCCTGCGCGCCTCCCCACTCTCCCATTCTGTCAGGGACAGCTTTTAATAGCTTAGGAGGTGTTTTGGGGGTGACAGGATCCCTTTAAAAAACAACATTCTCAGCAGCACATAATCCTGTGTAAACAGGACATGTGCTGCCGAGAACAATGACGGTCTATGCGCACAAAATTATGGTATTACTGATTGTTCTGTGAGCATGGGGAGTGATGTTGGCCTGTTCAGTCTGTTAATTCATTGCCAATTGGCTTACATGTAGCCCACCTATCCCATGTGTGTAAAAGAAAAAATGTCAGGTATCACACCTATTTTCACTGCTAGATATCTACAGAACTGTGTATTATATGATCAAGCACAAAATCCTTTACCACATGAAATGTTTCTTTCAATGTTTAGGTTTCGTTTTGTGCATTACCTTTTTAAGGGTTATTTTGCACGTCTTGTTATTTCTTTAGACCTTTAGCATTAAGCTATCTTTCAGTTATAATTTAACATAATTATATACTTATACTTATATCTATCTATTTGTAGTTCAACTTCTGCCATAGACAACTGGGTACCATTGTCGGAGTTTGCAGTAGCTTATTATTTCCATGTCTTAGGTGATGTTTAACCAATAAAAAGTGTTGCTAATTTACAGCATTACATTTATATCTATACTTCTCTTTATTGTGTAGAAGACCTACAACTTGGATCCTAAAACCATTAATTCTCACATATTTTATTTGAAACTTACAAATGAATGGATTTTCTAGCACCTTAGTGTGTCCCTCTGTCTCTTTATATCGATTGTTCATCCTGACCTTATCCATCTGGTAAGTACATTGAGCATGTAGCATGATTTGCCTAAACAATTGAAGGAATGTGTTTTAAGCTTGTCAGAAGGCTCTTCCACATTTTCACTCACCAAATAGATTGAATCTATATGAAGGATTTGACCTTTCCTCAAGGCCAGCTTTTTAGTGGTCAACTGTTTCTTAAAAAGCAAGTAATGGCCATGAAAAATGAATAAAGCCCATTATGTAGACATTGTTTTCGGAGGAGGATTAAACACAAGTGAAAAAATGTGGAAGACTCGCTGCCTTAATTATCTTCATACATTTTGTATCCAATTCATTATTACATTTGTGCTATCCATGTTAGTTTTTTAAAATTTAGCCTACTTTTGAATTGCAACAAATGTTATTTTTTTTTAAGCCTTTTTGATATGCATTTGCTTTTTCTTTAAGTTAGTCAATATAGTGAGGGTTCAGAAGTCCTTTACTCCTTTACTCCCTCCTTGCTGTTCTCAGCTATGCAATTGGAGCAGATAGGGAGAGAGATATAAAATAATAAAATAAATAAACAAAATAACTTACCATAGATGACTTACTCAAACAAGGTATGAAAACCTATTTGTGTGTTTGTAAAGGAGACTTGATATTAGATAATAAAGTACTGGGATGGAAGTAGTTTCTGAGTCAAGTAATGTATAGGAGTTCACTATAAGAGGAAAGGTATTCTCGTAAGTTTTAGTAGTTGGCTTGTAAACGGAGTGGTGAGGACTAAGATCCCACTCCATTGTATCTGTAGCATGACAGATATGGAAAATTGCACTGCAGAGATAAGTTAGACAGTTTCCACTTTTATGTATATAGAATCCATTAGCATGAAAAGGTTCTTGAGCATAATTTTAAGGGTATTGTCTTAGGGATCTGTGCCAAACACAAGCATGGATAGATTAGACTAGACAGTCTTAAAAGTGAGACAAATCTATCAAAATCGCTCATGCCATTTGCTAAATCTGTCTGTCAATTTTGAAGCATTGCTCCACACATTAACCCACCTGCTTTTTCGATAAGCAACTCCCCTGATCAGCAAGGCCATGCCCCTGCCTAAGCATGTCATAAAAAGTGTCTAAAATTCATCATAACTTTGGTGTAAGTGATACAAGACAGTTTATTTGTTTAAAGTACCACTACAGTGCGGAAAAGTTTCACCGCTGTAAACCTACCGCTGTAGGTGCTTTCAGTGTTTTAATATTTTACTGACCCCACTCCGGTCTCGCAGCACCATCTTGTACCCGTAGCTTCTGAATGGCCGTGAGTCAGAAGACACGTCACAGGCACTCAACGCATCTTTATGAGAGCCAGAACAAGGTCACAATGAAGCACTGAAATGCGACCATGAAACACTGGGGCTGCCAGCAGATCACTTTTCACTGTAGACTGACTGGAGCAACATTGGAAAAGGATGAAGGCAGCACAAGGTGAGTATAAGACAAGGGGCAGGGAACTTAGAATTAAAGCACCACTCCAGCGGTGCAACAAAAAACACTGGAGTAGTGCTCTAAATTATGCCAAAATGTAGTAACATTTAGCTTGATAACTTTGTATCTATTACTCAAAAATTCAACAATTTACTGCTATCTAAATAATACTAAAGAAACAGGAAGAGACGCAACACTGTGAAATATGTAAGTGCCAAGTGAAAAATGAATTTGTGTAATCACAGAATAATCAAAATACAGACAAGCAAATTTGTGAAAATGAACATTTTCCCTGATGCAAATAAATAAAAACTTTGTATGTTTAATTATAATTTTTTTTAAGAAAAATGTAAGAAAAAAAGTCACATTTTTACTTATTTGTTAGTTATTGTCCAAAACATTTTTTGAAAAAATAGTGAATAAAGTTAATAGCCGCCTTTTATTTTTTTCCTACGTGTATTGGGAAAATAAAAAATGTTTGTTTGCTTTTTGTGAATAGTTTAATCTATTAATACAGAAGTATTGCTATTAAAAAAATTGACAATTTCTATCCGTAAAATAAACATAAAAAAATCTTTTTGATATTTTTTTAAGAATAGTTTCATCTATTAGCACAGCAGTATTGCAACAAAAAATGTAACATATGGTACAATCCACTAACAGGAAAATGTACTTTATCTGTTACTGTAGAAAATAAATTCTCAAACAGGTTTTCACAGATGGTTTTCTTTGCTTCTGGGTAAGAATGCAAAAATTGTTCAATAATAGTCAAAAAACATCCTTTTTCTAAAATCTGGATTTAACAAACAATTAGTCACACACAGTTTAATAGAAAAGTTAAACCTTTTTTAAAACATTTATTGTCACACTTTAATATCAACTGTCAGAGCAGGGATGGGGAACCTTTTTCTGCCAGGGCCATTTGGAAATTTCTTACTATCCTTCAGGGTCCACACAAAATTATCATTTTGGGAAATGTCCCTGCTATATTTGGTTAAACAATGAACTCCCCCCTACTGTGGTGGCTGGGGCTGCTTCTCTTTCTCATGACTGTGATGTTAGGTGATATTGATCATGGACTTGTCAACTGCTTTCCCAGGTTTGCTAGAGCCCTACACATCACATGATAGGTTGAGAGCATATACATCACTGGGAAGGCTGAGGCTGGGGCAGAGAGATCACTGGATAGGTAGATTTAAAAGGCAGGAAGTTGGCAAAATGCATCTGCCAGCCCAAAAACTGTGGTCCCCAGGAATCTGCCCGGGGGCCGCATAAAAGGTCATCGAGGGCCACATGTGGTTCTGGGACTTGAGGTTCCCCACCCCTGTGTCAGAGTCAAGTTTATTATTATTTCTATATGTGGAGAAAGATATATTTTTGCATTTCCTCAATTTTGAGCTCCAAAATTGAAATCTCCTGAACCCCTTGTTTCCTCCCAATTTCATTTGGCTTTACTTTCCTTGGGGTCAACAATCCATAGTGAGTTCCAAGGCAATGGAATAGCTGTAATTCTATTAAAGGGAACCAACGTGCATGATTTAGGGCTTTAAAGTGAAGTCAATGCCTTACGGGCACTGGGATAATGAGTGAGATCATACCTTTACTTTAATGATTCAAGGTTTGATTGCAAAGAACTGTTATAAAAGTTATGGCAAAGATGTGAGGAGAAAAACGAAGTGTGCAGCACAGTGTCACTATGTGGGGTTGGGTTTATTTGTATTACTCCCCTGTGGGCTCTAAGCCAAACCCTCCCCCCTCCCCATCCCTCCTTGTCACTCTTTACCAGGCACATGACACCTGACATCACAGATAATAATAGTGGGGATCTGTCCTGGTCTCCTAACTTGCTTGTGACCGCGGTCCGTGAGAAGAGAGGAGACCGGGGATGAGCAGAGATTGAAGGGGCGGGGTCTTTTCCTGCTTGTGACTGCATGATCATAGACAGGAGAAGCAGTGAGAAGCCAGAGAAGCCAGAGACACAGATGAGGGAGGGAGGAGGAGGAGTAATGAGCTCGGTCACATAGGATACCTGGTATTGTGCTATGACCATGCACGATGTTAAATGTCCTGTGCCTGGTAAAGAGGCAGGAGAGAGGGGGAAAGGTAGGGAAGGTATGGCTTTAAGGCTGCATGGGATTAATACAAGTAAACTCAACCCCACATAGTGACGCTGTGCTTTACACTTTGTTCATCTCCTCCCCTCTTTGCCATAACTTTTATAACAGTTTTCTCTGCAGTCAAACCTTGTATTATTGAAGTAAAGGTATGATTGCACTCAGTATCCCAGAGCCTGTGAGGCACTGGCATCACTTTATAGCCCTAAATCCTGCTGTTTGATTTACTTTAAAATAAGATTCTTGATGTCCGAAATACAGGCAGCATGAATTAGATCCTGGCTGCACAACATCTAATAGATATGTTTTATACTGTAGCGCTGCTGCATTTCATAGAAACATGGTTTAAAAAGCTGCCTGGAGATGTAACTGGTCTGCTGAAGTCCCCTGGCAGCTTCTCCCCACCTGGCTCTAGTTCCAGAACCTATTCCTATGTTCGCACACATACAAACTATGTTTTCTCTGAAATATCGCAGTGCTTTAGAGTAAAATGCACAAGACGCTAGCGTATATCTGAGCTGTGATTCACGTTATGCATAGCTCAGGCAGCATGAATCTTCTGACCAGTTCCCTACAATAAAAGGTAAGCTATTCTATTGCCTTGCATCTTGCCTTTGCTATGAATTGTTGGTGACCAGATGGAGGATTAAGCCATATTAAGGCTAATTTGGGCAGCATATAAATCCCAGGTCCATTTAAGTTATTTTTAGGATTGTAATTGGGTTAATGCATACCTTAAAAAGGACCTATCACCACCCTGCTGCATGGCAAACTAAATGCAGCACTGAATGCAGCCTGACTGCGGCATTCAGGGAAGGGTTCCCCCATGGCTCTAGCCTCCCTGTACCCTGAGAAATACACTTTAGAAACCTTACAGATAACTAGTCCAATGGGTGGGATCTTATTACCAGCTCCTCAGTGCTGGCACAGTCCTCCAGCCTCCTCAGTGTTTCTACCTCCCCCTCTATGTCGCTGCCTCCTGCCTCCTGATCTGCACTCCGCTTCTCTGCGCTGTCAATCACGCTGGCCGCACAAAATGGCCTTGCATGACGTCAGCGGCAGAGTCCGCCCTGCTATAGGCTTTATTCAATCAGCAGGGTGGGAATCTGGCTCTGTTTGACACTGAGGAGGTTGGAGGTCTGTGCCAGTGCTGAGGAGCTGGTAATAAGATCCCATCCATTGGACTATTTATCTGTAATGTTTCTAAAGTGTATTTCTTGGGGTACATGGGGACTAGAGCCATGGGGGACCCCTTCCTGGAATGCAGCAGTTATGCTGAATTCAGTGCTGCATTTAATTTGCCATGTAGCAGGGAGGTGACAGGTCCTCTATAAAATGCCAAACATAAATACCCAAAATATGTGTTTGCATTATATACCATAACCAGCATAACTCATAGGCTGCTTTCTAAAGGTAATGAAAGCACAAGATATGATTCTTTAATTTAACAGGCCTCTGTTGTATACTTTTCAGTATCGCTAAAACAAGATACACAGGTCTATGTTAACTAAACATATGCCTAAAGAATGCTTTTTAGCACATGTTTGGTCCATAAGAGCATGAGGCTATGTTTGGCTTAGTGGAGATGTAGTTGTTGATCCCATTTGTAGGCGATTGATTCTATATTAGCATTAATGGGAAAAAAGAACTCTCCAAATATACATTTTCATTATGGAAAATTACCTTAAAAAGAAGATGCTTCACTTAGGATCCCCCACTATGAGCCGTACAAAAGTGGTGTTCTTACAGAACATCTCCCTGTTTGGTGAACTTAGGTCATTTTGTGAAATAATGGATATGTAATACTGTATTCTGGCCAGAGAAGACTTCCTATGGGAAAAACCATTGGTTTGCCAAGGATTCTACAAAAAAGACTAGGCCTTATAAGGCAAGCATTTAAAGTCCTGACTAGTGATGAGCGAGCGTAATACTTGCACTCGCTATATACTCGTTATGAGTACTTTTTAACACTCGCATATTCGTCTGAATAGCATGTCCAATGTTAGTCAATGAGTGATTGGCTCTGCCCACACACATCCGGCTATAAAACGAGTATTTCTGGGACAGGGCAAGAGGGTGGGCTTTTTCACCTTTGAACTGCATAAAACACCTTTCAGTGTACCCCAGAGACATCCTAACATTCAATCTGCCCTCACTGAGGTGGCAGCTCACTTTATGTGGTGAAGGGAGCTGTCAACTTGTGTCAGATCGATAATGATTGACAAATCACTCGCGAGCACCAGAGTTACTTGCCGAGTAATGAGTATCGCGAATACCGTACTATACGTGTGAATAGTAACGATTACACTCGCTCATCACTAGTCATGACACTTGGACATGTAAAACATGTTATTTTCCCATGATATGAAAGAGCAATTTACTCTTTGTTATTAGGAGAAACACCAAAACCAGGTATATTAAACAACATAAACAGTAGACTAGTAAATGCATATATTTAGATCTTGCTGCTAAAATAGTTACAAACATATACCCTGAAATAAAAAAAAACTTTTACAGGAAGAAAATATCAATGTATATCTCATTATGAAAACTGAAAAAACCTGGCTTGCACCAGAATTATATTAAATAAGGCAGATGTGCTTTTTCTACAGTCTGGTGAAAACATGTTTAAGGAATTGGAATATTTCCTGTGGATTGATATTCCCCATGGTGTACACCAGATGTAGGATTTGAGATCAATCACATAACATAATCCTGTGCTAAACACTGATTTTTATATATTTAAACAAAATGGTCTCATTAACGGGACTGCAGAAGAAAACCATAACATCCTTCTAGAAGTATATGGTTTTAGTGTGTTCTGTATTGTATTCCACAGTGGTGATTTGCAAACGTTTCTTAGTGTGTAATATCGAAAATATTTTTTAACTGCTCCCTTTGATCTAGAGATTACCTTGAGCCGTAATACGCAAGTCTCGTTGGCTAATTGTGTTTTACGAAATGGACACCAATGGTATTTGGGAACATTTCCTATGTTCTTCATCTTAAATGACCTTTGCATTTTCACATTAGTAAATCTAACTGCACCTGTCTGTAGTCTTCAAGAAAAGCTAATTGATAAAACTCCTTTGATCTGTGAATTTAACTTTTTTTTAAATTAAAATAAAACAAAGGCAAACTCAGAGACATTACATAACAGAAATATTTCATTTTTTTTAGTAAGCACAATGCTCCATGAGGATAGGTAGAGGTGGTTCTGAATGATTCCTGCACATTAATCAGGGATGTACATACCATAAAACAGGGATCCTTGGAAATAGGGGTATTCTTTTTGTTATATGCAGTTTATTAGGTGGCAACAACCTACACATGGATAAGGTTTCTACAGGTTCTCAATATCAGTAAACAAGGACGTTTAGTCAGGAAACTCCAATTGAAGCTCCAAGACACCAACAGGTGGTTAAAGACAATCTGTCAATGGGATGAACCCTTCTAAGCCATCTACATGGCCATGTAGGTCATAGGAACCTGAATAAAAAATACTTAATGTCTGCAATCTCATGTCTTATTCTAAAGAAATCCACATTTGTCTTATATATATTGTAAATGAGCAGTTGCAGGCTATGGGTGAGACACAAATGAGCTCATTTTTAATAAGAGGAGTTACCAGTGTGAGACATGTAAGTAACATAGAACAGTAGAATTTTACCTTCCTAATAACACATTAGCTGCAGCTCTCACAGCTCTGCTGTATTGCAATAATATTGCAGCCCTATCTGCCTGTGAGATGGAAGCTGAAGTTGAGAACAACCGGCAGATGTGTCAGTTATAATCACCCAAAACTCTATAGTGAGATCAGGAAAGAAGAGGGCAGCCATCACACATCAAACTGGTAACTCCCTTTTATATTTATAACTAGCTTGTACTACCCGCCTTTGCCAGGGTTAACAAAATAGAATGTGTTAACAAAAATGTATTCTGTACACAAAAGCCACAAAACAAATAGATAGAAATGTAATTATTAAAAGATAAAAACTAAGCTAATAGAAGCATTTCACAACATATATTTCAACAGAGTTAATGACATCATGCTCTCTTTCTTGACACTTACTTCAGGGTAGCTGGGCACCAGCAAGTCGACACAGAGCTCTCCTTTCCCTTTTTTCAGGGGCACCTGTGTTTCTCCTCACAGCTCTGCTGGATTTCCTGTCCCAGGGTGCACTTCCAGGTTAGAGATACGTTACACAGAACATTCATCCAGAGAATGGCAGCAACTCACCGGGCAGGTTTCAGCAGTGTTTCTTTATTATTTATTCCATGAAACAGGCGGTTTTTCAGGGGTAGTGGAGGGAGGATGGGGGTCGCAACAACGGACCGTTTTGCACGGTCTCGTGCTTCGACGGGTGTGAGTTGCTGCCATTCTCTGGATGAATGCTCTCTTTCTCTCCCCTCAAATTTGCAACTTCAGAGTAACTCTCGACTCTGCCCTGTCCTTCAAACCACACATCCAAACTCTCGCCACCTCCTGTCACCTCCAGCTCAAGAATATATCCAGAATCCATCCTTTCCTCAGCCCTCAATCTACTAAAATTCTTGTACATGCCCTCATCATCTCCCATCTTGAATACTGCAACATCCTCCTCTGTAGCCTCCCTGCTAACACTCTTGCACCTTTCCAGTCTGTTCTCAACTCTGCTGCCCGACTAATCCACCTCTCTCCTTGATACTCCCATTTCTCCTCTCTGGAAATCTCTTCACTGGCTTCCAATTCCCCAATGAATCCAGTTCAAGCTACTAACAGTGACCTGCAAAGCCATCCATAACCTGTCCCCTCCCTATATCTCTGAACTAATCTCAGACTATCCTTCCTCACGTAATCATCGATCCTCCTAAGACGCCTCCTCTCCTCCACACTTATCCGTTCCTCACACAATAACCTCCAAGATTTCTCTCGAATATCCCCCTTCCTGTGGAATTCTACTTCCCAACACGTCCGATTATCCACCATGCTCGGATCCTTCAGATGGACCCTGAAAACCCATCTCTTCAGGAAAGCTTACAGCCTGCAATGACCGAGCTGCCACCCCACCATCACCGGGTCTGCTGTATTCCTGACCTACTGTCTCCTCCCCAATATCCTGTAGAATGTAAGCCCGCAAGGGCAGGGTCCTTTCCCCTCTGAACCAGTCTGTCATTGTTAATTTGTTTACTGTAAACTATATCTATAATTTTGTGTGTAACCTCTCTCATGTACAGCACCATGGAATTAATGATGCTATATAAATAAATAAATAATAATAATAATAAACATTCTCTCTGTTCACATCTAATTTCTGCCTTCCAGTAGAGGCTAATGTTTGTAGTGTTTCTGAAGTGCATGTCAAACAGAAAACACCAATTTATGCCACTTATAAAGTGAGAAAAAGCTTTCTAATGCACATAGTTCAGGGACATGCCAAGAAGACATTTTGCCATCCATTGAGTGAATGGGGTCCTATGGATACATTCCGTGTTTACAAATATAAAACTCTAAAGGGAATCTGTCACCACTGCTGTCTAAACTATTAATATGGGCATACAAGTTATAGAATGCTTAAAAAAAGTCCTACCTGTATACCTTATATCAGATGCCTTATTGTGGATAAATAATATTTTATCACTTTATATAAATGACCTCTTCCAGGCTATGGGGCGGATGCTGCCTGGACGATGAACCTGCCTCCAGAGATTCTTATAAATAGAAGATGTTACCAGTGTAATATGTGATGGCCGCTCTCTGCCCTCCTTATCTCTCTATAGAGTTCTGTGTCATTATAACTGACACATCTGTAGGTTCCTCTCTGCTTAAGCTTCCATCCCATAGGCAGACAGGTTGCAACATTGTTGTAATGCAGCAGAGATCAGTGACTTCTCCTGTTCTGTTTCAGTTTTTTGTCCCACATTGGTAATTCCCCTTTTATTTACAACAAGCTCTGGAGGCGGAGTTATCTTCCAGGCAACATCCTCCCCATAGTCTGGAACAGATCATTTATATAAAGTGATAGATTTCTCCACAACAAGGCATCTCATATGAGGCATATATGATTTGTTCCAACATTCCATAACCTGTATGTCCATATTGATAGTTTAGAAAGGTCAAAGTGGTGAAAGCTTCCCTTTAACACAGGCTAAGATGTATCATTTGGGTACAAAAGCACTTTTTAGTCACTATTTTTGTACTCTATCGTGAAATATTAAAAGAAACATTATGCTTGTGTCCATTACGGCAATATTTTAAACAATGTGCATACCTCTACTAATTTTCTTCCGTGCAATTATACCTCTGTAACCATAGTGATGATTTTGAGATTTGCAAGCTTTACAAGTCTAATTACATTTCTATTCAGGATTTAAATTGTGTATAGAATCAGTTGTGCATTAGTTTACATCATTTACTGAAATGTCAAGACCACTGCGCTCAACACAAGCACGACAATGTATACACATAATTGCAGTATAGCTACACTGAACAGTGTCAAAACCTGCAAAAAGATCTGAATAACAGCATTAGATGATGAAAAGAATCCCAGACAAATAGCGTACAGCCTGAGAATGCTCCGTAATGCATTAGTGGGCACATAATAGAGCACATTTTCTGAATGTTGTCACTTTATCTCCTAGATACTAAGTGAATAATTTACAATACACTTAGTTTACACATTCAAGTCCTTCAGCCTCTAGCAACTTGACTGCAATAGTTGACATTTTCACAGCGTAAAGGGTGTCTTCATCAATTATTCTTTAAGAAGAATTACCCAGTGGTTATTTATTTGACTGGCCCGGCCGAGCCCTCGATCCATGAATGTGACTTGTCAAACCATGAGGCCATTTCAGTATTTAAGTAGACGTATTTCACCACTGTACATAAAAAATTGTAATATATTCCTTTGAACCTACACCCGACTGGATATAATTACTGTAAACCTGGACCGCTAACAAGTCTATAATCACTCCAATATCCACTGTCTGATGAACGTTATTGGTAGCAGGTTGATTTGGTCTGCATGAAAAAACGAGGCCAAAACAGTTTGCCAAATTTGTCTGTTTCTTGGCGTGACCATAATCATCATGGTTTCCAGCCATTACTAACCTGACACTTGTTTATGACTAATACAAATGTGTTTTCTACATTTTTGGATCCAATGAAATGTTCTCATAGCCCAGATTTGGAAATAGAAGAAACCGCATTTGATCATTTTCTTCTATTAAACACTTTACATGGAGCTTCTGTTTGAACAGTTTAAATACTATATTATAATGAATATCTAGCAATTCCCTAATATAAGACTGATATTATTGAAACCATTTCTTTCCATAAGGATGTGATCCAATAATAGCTGCTGATAAAGCCTGTTTGTGCATTGATGGTCCTACTCAACAGCCTTTGTCAGGGATATAAATAGTGACTTTATTTGCTGACAGCCCCTGAAGGGCCGCAGAGGGGAATTTTAAATTCTCCTCAGTCCTGTCACTTAATATTGATTTGCTTTAGCTTGCAATGAAGGAAAATTAGGTTATAGTGTTATGTAAGGAAATTACTGTGCGATTACACAATATATTCTTAAAATGGCTCCAAACAATACAGGATATTGAAAAACGGCTTCGAGTTCAGTGTGGAAGATTGTAACTAAAGTTACTTTGAGTCCATTGAGTATTGGTAGTAGTTTAAAAAGCTGGCAAAAATTTTAAAGCCATATTTCTCGCAAAATGTGGTGTACTTGTGGGCAAAGAGACATTTAGTCTATGTTTACATGCTCCTGAGATGTACTGTAAATCAGATATTAAAAATGTCAACCCTTGTAAATTGCCCCCATAATCACATATATCACATGAAAAGTTTTACCTAAAATTATGTCAGCTAATCAATTGTAGTACCAAACATCTTACTAAAATTTACTTTAATTTAAATTCTCACATTGAGTGCAAATGAAGGCTTTAGACTCTGTGGGACATATCCAGACCTTCTACGTATCTTGGTCATTCTTTGTTAAATAGAACCTGTCAGCAGAATTTTGCAAAGTAAAGTACACATTTGACCATATTGGGGCTGTAACACTGATTACATAATTTTTCAGGAGACCATATATTATTGATGCATTATTTAAAATAGGAGGCAGGTCTGTGAGGGGGGCCTGGGGTGGTAGTGACAGGTGAGGGGCTACCTCTTTTAGTCCACTCCCCAGCCATCCCCACAGACCAAGGGGGGTTTTGGTTGTGGTGATCCTGGCTGGGTGTGTGGTCTTTTTGAATGCAAGCTATATCTTGATTTAGGCCAGGATTCGTAAACAGTCTTTTACTTAATGTTTTGCACAGCATCATCAACACATCAATACTGCACTTGTACAAGTCTTTAACAACAAGCTTGGTTTTAGGATACACTTTTCTCTTAGACTGCTCCATAACTCCTGATACCATTACTGATGCCAGTCAGTCCATCTCCTCTCTGCCTAGCACCACACTTCCGCATGTCAGAGTCATTTAGTGCCCTGTTGACTCAGGGTCATGTGCCACCCACAGGAACCGTTCACTTAACAGTTATGACCGTGAACCAGACTTTCTTGTAATGTCCATTGCTGTTCACCCATGTCTATGCCAAGCTTCTCCAGAGGACACACGCAACTGGAGTCAGTCCACTGACAGAAGAAACCTATTTTGAGTCCAGTGCCTGTAACACGTTACTGTGCGAAAGAGCTAGTTCTCTATATGTGCCACATTTTGAGTCTAGTCTGTGAGCTTTATTCCCACTCCACACTGTCCGCGTAATATGACTTGCACATGACTTGACACTAATGCTAAAACTACTCAACTCAACTACACACTAAACTAAGATGAAGTCTCCCCTCTAAGCCTAGTGGCATGCTTCACCCCCAGTGCGCTGATCCCACTACTTAACTACTGCTTGCCCAACAGTCAGTAGTTAAACAAGCTGTCTAACTGCTACACCTGCAGATATACACTGTGTTCCAAATTATTATGCAAATGTTCTTTTTCTCTGATTTTCCTAAATGGTCAGTGCAAATGACAGTCAGTGTAATAAAAGTCATCACCCGTTAGAGTATACATCGAATTTTATTAAAGAAACCTCCCAATGATAACAGTATAATCTTAAAAATTAAAAAAAACTCTAAATGCACTGTTCCACATTATTAGGCACAGTAGAGTTTCTAAACATTTGATATGTTTTAAAGAACTAAAAATGCTCATTTGTTGAATTTGCAGCATTAGGAAGTCCCATTCACTGAAATAAAAAGCTATTTAACTCCAAAACATCCTAACAGGCCAAGTTACATGTTAACATAGGAACCCTTCTTTGATCTCACCTTCACAATTCTTCCATCCATTGAACTTGTGAGTTTCTGGAGAGTTTATGCTTGTATTTCTTTGCATGATGTCAGAATAGCCTCCCAGAGCTGCTGCTTTGATGTGAACTGCCTCCCACCCTCATAGATCTTTTGCATGATTATACTCCAAAGGTTCTCTATAGAGTTGAGGTCAGGGAAGATGGTGGCCACACCAGGACTTTATCTCCTCTTATGCCCATAGCAGCCAATGACACAGAGGTATTCTTTGCAACACGAAATGGTGCATTGTCATGCATGAAGATGATTTTGCTCCTGAAGGCACGTTTCTGCTTTTTGTACCATGGAAGAAAGTTCTCAGTCAGAAACTCTATATACTTTGCAGAGATCATTGTCACACCTTCAGGAACCTTAAAGGGCCTACCAGCTGTTTCCCCATGATTCCAACCCAAAACATGACTCCTCCGCCTCCTTGCTGACGTCGCAGCCTTGTTGGAACATGGTGGCCATCCACCAACCATCCACTACTCCATCCATCTGGACCTTCCAGGGTTGCTCGGCACTCAAAAGTAAACAAGACTGGTTGAAAATTAGTCTTCATGTATGACTGGGCCCACAAGTTTCTGCTTGTGAGCACTGTTTAGGGGTGGCCGAATAGTAGGTTTATGCACCACAGCAAGCCTTTGAAGAATCCTACACCTTCAGGTTCGAGGGACTCCAGAGGCACCATCAGCTTCAAATATCTGTTTGCGGGTTTGCTGAACTAATGGATGAGTATGTGGGAGTAATAAAGATGGAGTCGAAATATGTGGTTGTGTTTTTTGTTGTAATAAAAGTATTTTTCTCTGCGTGTTGTGTATTGTGTAACATTTACTTAGAGGTTCCTAATGGCTGGGTCTAACATTGACCCGACATTAGAAATCTTGGGCTTAGAGCCAGCTGCTAATACAAAACTGGCATTAACCTCTTATTACCGGTTTGCCACTGGAACCAGGGTATCTGGAAGAGTCGGGTACAGTGCCAGAAAATGGCGCTTCATTCTGGGGCAGCTGTGGGCTGCAATTCACATCTGGGAGGGGCCCAGAATGCTTGGGCTTCCCCATGCTGAGGATTCCAGATCCTAGCTGCCTAATTGTACCTAACTGGAAACTAAAAATATGGCAAACCCTCACGTAATTTTTTTTAATGATTTCATGATATAATTAAAAAAAGGTCTTCCCTATATTTTTGGTTTCTAGGCAGGTAAAATTAGGCAGCTGGGGGTAGGGGGCAGCTAGTACCTGCCTGCCTTACCTGGCTGGCATCTGAAAATTTGGCGAAGCCCCATGTCATTTTTTTTCATTATTTCAAGGAATAATTTTTTTAAAAGGGCTCAACTGTGTCACGGTATTGGTGATTTTTTTTTTGCCAGGAGATGCAAATGAGCATGTTGAACACTATGAATGCAGTTTTTTTGCCAAATTTGCACTAATACAAACATGTAAACCATGGCAAAAACCGTGTCATGGTTTTCATGCTTTTTTTGACCAGGAAATGCAGATGAACACATTAAACACACTGTGACACAGTTGAGCCCTTTTTATAAAATTATTTCTTGAAATAATTAAAAAAATGACATGGGACTTTGCCTAATTTTTGGATGCCAGCCATTTAGAGCAGGCAGGTACTGGCTGCCCCATAACCCAAGCAGTCTAATTTTACCTGGCTGGAAAGCAAACATTTAGGAAAGCCCTTTTTTAAATGATTTCTTGAAATAATTAAAAAAACAACAACATGGGTCTTTGCCATATTTTTGGTTACTAGCCAGATACAACTAGGCAGCTTGGGGTTAGAATTCCCAGCTTGAGGATGCCCAAGTATTTTTGCCCCCAGCTGCAAATTGCGGCTTGCAACCACCCCAGAAAATGGCAAATTTCTAGAAGCACCAATTTCTGGCACTGTACCCAACTCTTCAAGTTGCCACGGTGCTGATGGCAAACTGGGTAATAAGGGGTTAATGCCAGCTTTGTATTGGCAGTTAGTACGAAGCCCAAGGTTCCCAATGTCAGGCCAATGTTAGACCCGACCATTAAGAACCTATAAGTAAATGTTAAAGAATATACAACACAGAGAAAAATATTTTTATTACAACAAAAAACACAAACACATATTTCAACTTCACCTTTATTACTCCCACATGCCCTCCACAATCCTCTGCAATCCTGCCTGAATAAGTTTCGGCTGGGGCATAGAATGGGGTGCAATCATGGTCTTGGTCACTTGGGGTCAGATAGATGAGGCTCTCTGACCTGAAGTAAACTCTCTCCCTTCACCACAGGATTGAAATGAATGATTTTGGGATACCGCTGTGAGGTGGAACACGGGAAAGTACACCTCAGGTCAGAGGTTCATCAGAGTTCAGTGCCAGTGACGTGGCTGAGCTCTGACCTCGGGTGAACTCTGCTGCGTCACACCCGCTCGGTAGATGCTAAAATGTATGGACTGTGTGCAGGTTATACCAACAGCCAATCACAGATGCCCACTCTCTGTGACAGTGTTTGCGATTGGCTGTTCCACCCCTCAGTAGTGAATACCCAGGAAGATAATGAGCGGTTCCAGAAGTACAAGCAGCTGGACACCAGTATGTATAACTCGTGCGTTTACTCACTTCTTTCTTTCTTTGTTTAGCCCCTCAGCCCCCATTTCAGAACTTTAAAGTCCGAGTTCAGGATTCAGACTCAAGTTCCAGTTATGTTCGGCCAAATTCAGACTGGTTATATAGGACTGTACACTAAATGAGGTAGATTCCAGCATCCGGAAAAATATAAAAGATAAAATACACCTTTTATTTTAATATTGAAATAAAGATGTTAGAAATATTGGAAGCATAAGGTCCACATAGATCTACATGATTCAAGTGACAACTCTTAGTCCCTGGTCAAGATTTACAGTTGTCACTCGAAATGCATGGACCTGTGTGTGGACCTTATGCTTTCATTTTCATGTTGGAATAAAATATACATATTTTAACTTTTACATTTTTGCTGATGTTCGAATCTACCTAATTTATACGTTGCCCAGATGCCGATTTGGAACTCCTATGCACCGCACCCTTGATCAACTGTGTTTCCATGGGGTGAGCTGATTTTTTGTTACTTGGTTCTACAAAGGGTTGCACACAATCATTATTTCGGTCTATGGATTGTTCTTTGTTTTTCACTACAATCTGTATGTTTACTGCTTGATGCCGTAATGAAAATGTACTGCTTTTTTTTAACAAGTCATATCATTTTTGCCTTTTTGTTAATCCAATGGCTGTGGAGAAAAGAGGAATTTTCCCAATATGTAAAAGACAGACCTCCAAAGTAAAAAACAAACAAACAATATAAGTTGATAGGAACACCTGCCCTAATTAGACAAGTGGCGATATATAAACTGCATTAGGTTAGATTGGGTTGATTATGGATTAATATCTATGTGATGAATGACTGAGTATTGGTCTTTTTCATTAATCTAAAGTAGAGCAGAATCAATGTTCCAATCATTTCCTCGCCTCCCATAGAGTCTGTCTATGGCAGATTATTACAAAAGTGTGTTTTAGATGGAGATTTTTAAATAATGGGGAGTAAGGGGGGAGAGAAAAGACCTGTTACTGGTTTTGTTTTTTCATGTTTTGTTTACACTCAGCAGGAACTGTAGGGAAAAGTGACATGCATTGTTATACTTATAAAAATTGCTACTAGTCCCCCACAGCCGTCCATTATGTCTCCAAGGTCTGTGATTTATAATGTAAAAGCTTAATCAAAAGAAATGCTGGCTGTGCCCAGTCAGGGATGGGTAGACCAGTCAATTTAACTTTATGTTAAAATAAGAAAATAATTGGACAAAATGTATTTGAAATAGAAATCTGAAATGGCTTGTTGGCAATCTATTTCACATAAATACAGCAGTAAATACACTTTTGAAAGCATTTCTCCTGGAAATGAATTATAAGTAAAAGCTGAAAATCAGTGCTGAAAGTTTTAAGTAATCTATTCAGTTAAGGTTCCGTTATTGCAATAGGGGTGATTTCAAGATTGTTCCAATTAAATTGCAAATTGGTTGACATGATGATTCCTTGAGTCCATAAAAAAATAAAAAGTGACTTAGATAAACTATTTATAGAATATTGTTTCATATTGTTTGTGATATATATCTACAGGGTGGGCCATTTATATGGATACACCTAAATAAAATAGGACTGGTTGGTGATATCAACTTCCTGCTTGTGGCACATTAGTATATGGGAGGGGGAAAACTTTGCCAGATGGGTGGTGACATGGTGGCCATTTTGAAGTCGGCCATTTTGGATCCAACTTTATTTTTTTCAATAGGAAGAGGGTCATGTGACACATCAAAGATTGAGATTTTCATAAGAAAAACTATGGTGTGCTTGGCTTTAACGTAACTTTATTCTTTCATGAGTTATTTACAAGTTTATGACCACTTATAAAATGAGTTCAAAGTGCTGCCCATTGTGTTGGATAAACTTGTAAATAAATCATGAAAGAATAAAGTTATGTTAAAACCTATGCTGTGAAGGTACGAGATGTGCAGCGTCTGAAACAATGGATACTGGAAGCCGGTGCTAGCATTTCTTCTGTGGTGTTGCTATTAGTGTGTCAAGAGTAGGAGAAGAGGGTTGCATTGACAATCCAATACAATGGGCAGCACTTTGAACACATGTTATAAGTGGTCATAAACTTGTAAATAACTCATGAAAGAATGAAGTTATGTTAAAACCAAGCATACCATTGTTTTTCTTATGATATTCTTAATACGTTTGATGTGTCACATGATCCTCTTCTCATTGAAAAAAATAAAGTTGGATCCAAAATAGCCGCCATGGTCACCACCCATCTGGAAATGTTTTCCCCTCCTATATACTAATGTGCCACAAACAGGAAGTTGATATCATCAACCATTCCCATTTTATTTAGGTGCATCCATATAAATGGCCCACCCTGTACATATAGAGCAGGTGAAATAAGTATTGAACATGTCACCAATTTTCTAAGTATATATATTTCTAAAGATACTATTGGAATGAATTTCTCATCAGATATCGGTAACAACCCATCCAAACTACACAGTCAAAGAAATTATAGCATAGATGTTCATAAATTTAGTGGTGTTAAGTAAAAGGAAAAAAGTAGTGAACACGCTTACTGAAATGTATTTAATACTTCGAACAAAAGACTTTGGTGGTGATAATGGCGTTTAAGGTACTTTCAGTGTGGAGGGACTAGTCGAATACATTCCCCAGGTGGGATTTTAGTCCATTCTTCCACACAAACATTCTTCAACTCCTGAAGGCTTGGTGGGGTTCTATGAACTCTGAGCTGTAGCTCTTTCCATGACTTTTCAATTGGATTAAGGTCAGTTTGATTGGCTGGGCCATCCCAGCTGCTTTATTTTCTTTCTCTGAAACCATATAGCTGAGTGAGATAATTGTCTTGCTGAAATGGCCATCCTTGTTTCATTTACATCTTCCTGGTAGATGGCAGAATATTTTTGTCCAGAATGTCACAGAACATTTGTCTAGTCATCCTTCCTTCAATGATATGAAATTTGCCAGTGTTGTATGCTAAAATGAACCCCTCACCATGATATTTCCACCTCCCATCTGTTGGTCTTTGTAGCGATGATGTATTTGTAGTGACAGACATTGCCTTTTGGTCTCTAAACATGGTGTGTCTTATGGCATCCAAATAGTTGAATTTGTTTACTCATCTGACCCGACTATATCATCTCAGTATTTCACATGCTTTTCTAAATGTTGTCGAGCAAACTTTAAACGCACTTATTGTTCAGCTATGGAGTCTTCTTTGGTGAGCATGCATAAAAAACTGTAAATGCGGATTTTGGATATTTATGTAGCTCTCTATTGGTAGTTTTTTCTCTTGTGCAACTCTTCTAATAATTATTTTTACCCCTCTGTCTAAAATCTAGCAGGGGAGTACCTGGTCTTTGCCAGTTTATAGTGAAATTATTTCTCTCCACTTCAGGATTATGTTCCCAACAGTGCTCACTGGGATCTTGAGTAATTTAAAAATTCTTCTGTAACCAATGCCATCATTTTTTTGCCACAATAAGGTTGTGAACATCTTGAGACAGCTCACTGGTTTTACTCATCATGAAATCTTTCTTGTGTGGTACATTGGTAATGAGACACCTTTTTAAAGGACATCAGTTGAACTAGCTTCATATTATTTTTCACTAAGTGGCAGGATTGCTTTCTAATTACAGATAGACTTCAGCCAGTGTCATTACTTTACTTGACTTTTTGTATCTCTCTTTCTTCATGTACCCAAAACTTTTTCCATGTATTATTTCTCATTATTTAATTATTTCACATAATTGAAAAACTATGAATTAATTTATTTGCCTCTTTGGATTCGAAGGGTTGTTACCAACATTCTATGAGGAAATCATGTCAATAGCACCTTTAGGAATACACTTACTTAAGAAAAAATGTATGCTATTAATTATTTTTCAGGTATAGGGTTAGTCTTTTGGTTAATAGTATTATAAAGGTGACTGTCTGCCTTCAGGCCACCGACAGGCATGAATGGTGTGACTGGTTTGAGGAGCTCCGCGGTGATTGACAGGAGAGGGGTCCTGCAGAAGGAGTCAGGGGGAAGGCTTAACCTCCTCTGGGTCTCACCCCCTCACCTTTTCAACTGGCACCCTCACCTGTCAGTCTCCTCTGGGCCCCACTCCCTCACCTCTTGGATAGGCCCCCTCTCCTTTCAATCACAGAGGGGCAGTCACTGAAGTAGAGGGGCTGGCCTGGTGGAGATTGACATCTTAAGTGATTTCAGGCTTGGCCAGGTTTGTACTGTGCATGTGTGGCACCCCTGTGGCCTGGTAGCCACAGAGAAGTGCAGCAGCTGGAATTGTAAGCCATTCACACCAACCCATAAGCACCCAACACATCCCCGAATTCCCATACCTAGGACTTTATGCCAGGCAAGGGAGAAGTGGGGAAGAGCAGAGTGGTGGGTGGAGCTTAAGTGGCACCTGTGAGAGGGGGAGGAGTTACAGTAGGTTTAACTCAGAGTAGAGTGACAGTTAGTGAGAATGGAGTTGGAGCTGAAGGAAGGCTCAGGACTGAGCTGCAGGAGACTGGAGGCAACTGAGAAATAACACCGGGACCCGGTGGCCGGTGTCAAAAGAGGCTGGCCGGGTCCGTGATTACTGGCATACCTGAGAGACCAACCAGGTGTAAGGAGAAAGGAGTCCCATGTGAAAGACCAGCTTATTGAATCACTTAGGGACTGGATTGATGGACAGGGTACTGGCCCTGTAACATGGTTGAAGACTACAGCCCTGACCACAGATTAACCAGTGAGGTGAAGGGTCCTATGCCCGGATCCTAACAGACCAAAAGGAATCCAGGAAAGGCCTAATATAGGAGTTGGGGAAAGAGAGAGAGAGAACCCCTTGACCAAGTCCGCGACTGCTGGCCCTGAGGGAGAGGTTGAGAGAGAGAGAGACCCGGAAAGCCTAAGAAAGAGGGTGCTTGGTGAACCAGACCAGCTGCTGATTGGCTACCGGTATGCTCACTGTATATCTTGACTGTAAAGTAAGAGCAGTGAGTAAAACACCCGGTTAAACCTGAAGAATTGTGTGAGAGTCTTTATTAAAGATTTATGGCTGAGGAGACCAGAATCTGAAAGACACCGGTCAGTATTAAGTGCACCCCCCACCATCACCTCACCACAACTTAACCAATAACTACTATTATCACCGGCCCAGGGATCATCCCAGTCCTACCTGTGGGGGGTTATCATCCGGTTGCATCCCAACATCATCCTCTGGAGCTGAGACAAGCAGCGGCGGTCATATCTGGCCGCATCCCACAGGTGGCGTCACTGACAAACTCTTATTTTTCCCTTTTTACATTTATCCACTTTTTATTTGCGGAACCAGTCCACGGCCACCACCGTGACATCCCCTTGTAAATAGAGAACAAGGACCTGTCCTGAGTAAGCCAAAGCCCTGAAGGCGATACACATGCATCCAATAGGCTGACATGCACAGTACAGAGTGCGGGCACCAGCAGGATTTGAACGATGGAGCTGGTGGGTGGTATATGTATTTGTGTGGCTGTCTGTGTGTGCTTGTGTCTGTATGTCCATCTGTGTGTGTCTCTGTATTTCTGTGTATCTGTTTGTCTGCCTATGTTTGTCTGTCGCTGTCTATCTGTCTGTTTCTGTCTGTCTGTACACAGCACTATACTGCATATATACAGGTCCAAACTACATGCTATTAGTGTGCTATATACTGTATGTATATAGTGTGGAGCTGTATATATAGCACAGTGTGTGTGTATACAAGATTTATGGCTGTCAGTCTCTATTGTGCATACAGCCGGCAGTCTCTGTTGTGCATATGGCCAGCAGTAGTCTCTAATGTATATACAGTCAGCAGCAGTCTCTAATGTGTATATAGCCGGCAGTAGCCTCTAATATGTATATGGCCAGCAGCAATCTCTCCCGGATATACAGCTATTGTGTATTCAGTTCAAAGCAATCTCAATTGTGTGTGTATATATGTGTTTGGGTTGAAGTGGATGGAGGTAGAGCTGGGGTAGAGTCTGGGTGGAGGGGAGCTGGGTGGAAGCTTGGTGGAGTCTTGGAGGGCCCCAAAATGTTGTCAGTGAGGGGTCCTGAAATGCCTAGTGGCAGCCCTGGCTGCCATACTAAAAGTGTTGCACACAGGGCAAAATTAGCTTGAATTCTCCTGGGAGCCATCATCAGTCTGTCATACACTCATGCCATTGTAGCTATAGTCACCGCTCACAGCACTGAGTGTGATGGCTATAAGCATACTGGCTGACAGCAGATCTGTCCTGATGCACTGCACAGCTGGCTGTCAGTCAATGCGGGGGCGTGCCTACTGACACTTACAGTCACTGTTCCCAGAGCTGTGAGTGGTGACTATAGTTGTGCTGACATGCCTGCATGACAGAAATATGGCAGCTGTTAGGAGAAATAATATTACATTTTCTAATGGGTGTCACACTTTTGGTATATTCAGGCACCTTAATGATACCATAATCATGCAGAATAACCCTATATTTGAAGGTTAATAGCATTATCAAACCAGATAGGTATCTTTATAAGTCTTCTCCAATGGTTTTGTCCAACCCACAGAATGGCATATGACATCATCCCAATTAAATCCCTTATATTTAACTAGCTGTGAGCCCGATGCGATTGCATCGGGATTCTAGAATCTGTGTATAGGGCATTGCTCGGGCTGCTGCAACGACTCTCAATGCCCCCTTGGCGGGCATTGCGAGTGAGTCGCGTGGGCGATGCGCACCCACGAACAAAGCCACGGAGGTAGCGGCGTGTGCGAGGGAAGTCGCTACGGCAATTATATAATAGATTATCAGTATTGCATCGGGATTCTAGAATCTGTGTATAGGGCATTGCTCGGGCTGCTGCAACGACTCGCAACGCCCCCTTCGCGGGCATTGCGAGTGAGTCGCGTGGGCGATGCGCGTCCACGAACAAAGCCACGGAGGTAGCGGCGTGTGCGAGGGAAGTCGCTACAGCAATTATATAATAGATTATCAGTATGTAATATATAATTTCCCTAACGCACTTCCGTAAGTTTCGGCGCTGTTTCCGTCGTTGTGGGCGTGGGCGCAGCGCCCACGCGACCTGTGAAGCATTGCCGGCGCCACTGATTCGCAAAGCCTCACTCGCAATGGCCGCCAAGCGGCCGTTGCGAGTCCTTGCAGAATAGGCGCGACTCACTAATTTATACATAATCACATACATAATACTGATAATTCCTATATAATCACATATATATATATAGATGGCGGGCCGATTCGAAAGAATCGGGTAGTCTAGAATCCATATATAGTATATTTACTAATAGTTAGGGGAGTGGGGTGAAATGAATTGTGTGTATACAGGTGGCTCAGTGGTTAGCAGTGAGTGGGGTGGCTCAGTGGTTAGCAGTGAGTGCGGTGGCTCAGTGGTTAGCAGCGAGTGCGGTGGCTCAGTGGTTAACAGTGAGTGCGGTGGCTCAGTGGTTAGCAGTGAGTGCGGTGAGATTGGTGAGCACAGTGGCGTGGGCAGAGTGCTGAGTGCAGCGCTGTGGGCAGAGTGGTCAGCACACACATACATACATACACACACACAGACACTTCGCTATAGTTAGCACCGACCCTACGTCTTCCCTGCCGGCTGGATCCTGAGTTGACATGTCGGCGCCCGCAGACGACTGGATCCAATATGGCGTCCGGGAAGTTTGGCGAGACTTTTTGGACGCAATATTTGATCGAGTAGTTCGGGGGCGGCGACATGTCGGTGATGCAGGGCCGGTGGTAAGTATAGCGGAGTATGTGTGTGTGTGTGTATGTGTGCGGAGAAAGTGAGTGAAGTGCGGAGAAAGTGAGGTGTGGTGATGTGGCCCCTGGCCGGGTGCATCACACGGGTTATCAATGCAGGTCTGTGTTCACATGGGCCGGTTTTCATGATTGTGTGTGGTGTGTGAAACCTGTCCGATGTACAGGGGGTTAACAGCTGAAGAGTTTTCATGAGCTGAGTAAAACAGCTGAGTGTGAGTGCTGAAGATCCGATACATTCATGAGCCTAATGAGCGGCTGAACCTGTGGGGATGAGTGCTTTGCTGTGCGGAGAAAGTGAGGTGTGGTGATGTGGCCCCTGGCCGGGTGCATCACACGGATTATCAATGCAGGTCTGTGTTCACATGGGCCGGTTTTCGTGATTGTGTGTGGTGTGTGAAACCTGTCCGATGTACAGGGGTTAACAGCTGAAGGGTTTTCATGAGCTGAGTAAAACAGCTGAGTGTGAGTGCTGAAGATCCGATACATTCATGAGCCTAATGAGCGGCTGAACCTGTGGGGATGAGTGCTTTGCTGTGCGGAGAAAGTGAGGTGTGGTGATGTGGCCCCTGGCCGGGTGCATCACACGGGTTATCAATGCAGGTCTGTGTTCACATGGGCCGGTTTTCGTGATTGTGTGTGGTGTGTGAAACCTGTCCGATGTACAGGGGGTTAACAGCTGAAGGGTTTTCATGAGCTGAGTAAAACAGCTGAGTGTGAGTGCTGAAGATCCGATACATTCATGAGCCTAATGAGCGGCTGGACCTGTGGGGATGAGTGCTTTGCTGTGCGGAGAAAGTGAGGTGTGGTGATGTGGCCCCTGGCCGGGTGCATCACACAGGTTATCAATGCAGGTCTGTGTTCACATGGGCCGGTTTTTGTGATTGTGTGTGGTGTGTGAAACCTGTCCGATGTACAGGGGGTTAACAGCTGAAGGGTTTTCATGAGCTGAGTAAAACAGCTGTGAGTGAGCAGGCTGGATAGGAACCTGCCAGGTGTCTGAGTGAGGAGAGGACGATGGAATTCAGAAGTGCAGAGCACTTGAGGAGGTGCTGGAAGTGATCCGTCCCCAGTGGGTAAGTGATGGGAGCCTGCGGTGGTGGTGGTGGTGGACACGTTTACTGCTCGCAATGGCCGCTTTGCGGGCATTGCTTCGCGTGTCCAGACAGAGTCCTGGAGAAAGTTCACAGCTACGCGAACCAAGCCACAGGAAGTAGCGCCGGTCGTGACAGAAGTCAGCTATGGCAATTATATAATAGATAATAATGGAAATGTCCCATGTGTAATCTGATTGTTAATGTATCATTTTTAAAACAGTTGTTTGATAGCTATTATGCCATTTAAAAATAGCTGTTTTTAAGTGCTAATCATCCATGTAGTTTGTTTTATTATAAAATACATTACTCGTCACCCTTTAGAGCTAATTCCTTTATGTATTTTTTTCTTAACTTCTTGTTATGTCTCTTTTGAAGGTAGGCTCAACTAGCATGACACAGAGAATGGCCCTGCAATCATTTCTTTGCAGTTTCTATCACTCTTCCTGACCAAATACTTACCAAAGAATTTGTCCTAGCCATCTCCTCATGACATCATGTTTCAGGGTGGGTGATGGAGAGGTGACTGCAGATTCTTTCCCCACCTTCTACATCTTCATTTCCTGCCAAAACACTTCTGTCACTGCTACCACAGTCCCTAGTTCTGACACTGTTGCCTTTTTCCCTTGAACAAATCATCATGAGGGAGCGGTAATCATCCCTCTCCAACTAGTCATCATCAGTGGGCATGATAGAATAAGAGTTAGTAACAAAAGCACTAGCCCATAGCTACTATTACTGCCCTGTAGTGTATCATCATTAGAATTTGGTGCTGTTGTCACTCATCCTATTTCTTTTACTACTCCCTGATAATTTGCTCAGGGAAAGAGGTGGCTGGGGACTGTGGAGCCGAAGAAAGAAGAGTGGGGGCTGACAACAACCTTGATAATGTCCTGTTTCAAAATGGGTGATATAAGTTGTAGAGAAGTGATTGTGTGGTGCCCCTATGACTATGTGTCACAGGGAGGTATTACACTTTGAAAACATATGTAGTATCTCTGTAGTTGTGGGTTTAGGGTTTAAATTATGGAGTCTGAATTCACACACAACACTAGGCCAACTTACAGCAAGGGACTGATTATTCAGTAGGTCCAAAAGGGGGTGGAGCCTATATTAGTGCAGGAAGACTTGAGTGACCGTTAGTTAGTCAGTGATGGGAAGGCAGTCAGTCAGGACGCGCCTGACAGCTCGGTGACAGGAGGGATCACCCATCTCCAGGAGAGTGTCCCAGGACAGTAGAGGATGGACCAGCACCGGCTGGAGCTGGCTGATAACGTCTGGGGAACACCGGCAACACGGAAGCCGAGGCAGTCAGTGGTTTATCCCTGGTCGCAAACCGACGAGCTGCGGGTCCTTAATCACCGGGTAGCCGTAGGCGCCATAAGAAGGTACCTCGCCCCTCAGAACCAAAATCGGTTCAAGATTACAGGATTATCAGTCCGGATTCTGGAGGTGAGAGGATTTGCTTGGTGTCGCTCCCGTCCGTACCGTTAAAGGAAAAACCCGTGCTTCACTGTATGAGACCAGGGACTGGCGGGAGAGCTCTGTAAGGGTGGTTAAATAGAGAAAAGGACAGAATTCGACCCCGAAAGACTATCAGAGAGGAACATCTGGAGACTCCATTGAGGTACCCTGAACTGACAACTACTACCCGTTAAACCAGACTGTACCGTGTTCTCAATAACATCTGCCGGTACCAGTAAAGTGGAGTTGAAGTTGAATCGGTCTCTATCTTTCTTCCCGCCGGTGCCCGGAGGGCCTCAGCACATCATCATCTCACTGGAGGGGTAAGAACAACTACTCCCCTCATCCCCTCATCCTCCTCCATCACCACTGCTCTGAGGTAAACGTTCCACCTGTGGGGAGTTGGACAACACTTCGCTGCACCCATCATCACCTCAGCGGCCGGACTGCAGCGCCAGTATTCAAATTACCGGGATCCACAGGTGGTGTCACGTACTTCTTTATCCCTGAAAATATTTCCGACCATCTAACAAATCACAGCCAGGACACGGAACCGGAAAACCGACCACCCGTGATTCCCCAGTTAAATCCATCAATCCCAGGCCCGGTATCCGAGTACCCCTTGCCCTGGGCTCATCAATTGCAGGGCGGTGGTTAGAGTTTAACGCTAAGCATTTATAAAAGACATTATAGGTATCTGACAACCCCTTTAAGATATGTCAAATTAGTTTCTAAAGTTTCTGTAGAGTCTTCAGTTATGAAGACGAAAGTACCCCTATTTATGGAAATTGTGGAGAATTAAAGGTATATAAGGAGGAATATTTACGAGTTTAGCCATACAATGCTCATTTGAGCTATGTATGGTAAACTGAGCAATGACAAATTGACCAGAAGAGGGATAAACTGAGTATGACAGAGAAATTCATTGCATATCCATATGAGGTTTTCTGAAAATAACTCTTAACGTTATCATTCATTTTGCTTTTCCATCTGGTTTTAAATTGGGATATTTCACTTACATTTCTTTTCCCTTCATTTCCTTTGAACTTTATGATTTTTTTTTTACAAATTTTCTTTTGATTTAAAACTTTAGATTTTAGCTGAGCCAAGCCAATAACACACAGCAGGATATAACTGAAATTCCACTTGCAAGAAGGACTTTAATATGATACCACCTCACGCAGTGATTCTGATTTATGTGCTATTTCTCACTTGTGGGCTTGGGATGATATCTTCTAGCCAAAATATCATCCAGACTTTCTGACCCTTTGTGCCTGTTGCCAAATCCTCTGAATAACATGGGAATGCAGTTAGCAACTTTAAAGAAGGCAAACCAGAGACATGTTGATTATTGAGTAGAATACTGTTAGGAAATATGAGCATTTTTCCCATTGGATCCTAGCTGATATAATTGCTAACTTTCAGCCATACAGTATATGGCAGCAGATTTCTAAAATTAATCATTTCACATCAATTCCAGATGAATCTATGGAAATACTTAGTCGTATTAAACAATAGTGTTTTATTGATACATCTGGTGTTGTTTTCACTGTAAACTAGCTCAAGGGAATGATTTCCATATATTTGGCCATAATACTGGCAAGTTTATTTTTTAGAACAATTGGATTGTACCAAGGTCATTGACTTATCTTATTTATGTCTTTAATACTTTGCAGCAAGAATTATTCTCTATATAAATAGATATGAAAAGTGAAACAAATGCAAGATAAAATTTACAAAATGTTTTTAAACCTGCAGAGAAGTATCGCTCTTGTTGCCCATATTCAATGCGCATCTGCAATGACATCCTTAGGGTACCATTACATGCCGCAACCGCGGTGAGAAATCTGACAGGCAACCCGTAGCCCCGTCACCGTCGCCGTGAAATTGATACGAAATTGCGACGTGTAATTGGGGAACCCGGCGGTGTTTTTCAAAGATGCGACTGGTTCTGATTTCAGAGCACTGCTCGAAAACCAGACGCAACCATGAAAGTGAGTTATCCTGCTTTGGGCATGTGAAGGGGCGATAGGGATGGAATCAGCGTCGCCTACTGATTTCCTGGAGGCGTACCACAGCGTGCTGGATACCGTGCTCCGTCCGCAATGATTGGTGGTGACTACTGTGTTTCCATTGGCTGTCCCTTCACAGGGAGCCATACTTGAACAGCTGTCCATTCACACTACACAATGGCAATGGCGTCATGTATTAGCCAGCCTTCCTGCGCAGGCTGGCCAATCAGGACGCTATTGCGTTGTCCAATGATCTTGTTTTGGGCGCGGTGAAAAACTATTTGGCACGCCTGTTTTCGTAGCGCAGAATAGGTATGCCCACATTCTATTGGGGATTGCGGCATATGAAGCGGCGACGGGAGGCAACCGGATGTTTCCCGCAGTTTGAGTGGCAACTTCCGGGAGACACGTTCCGTTAGGTTGAGGGCGCAATTACGGCGTGTACATGCGCCTTCGCCGTTAGGAGGCAACCATGAAAAACGTGCACGTTCGGTTGCCTCCCATTGCTGCCAAAAGTTGCAGCGTGTAAAGGTACCCTTAGGGTGTGTTCACACTGCTGATTTTTCGGGAAGCTTAATGAAATGGAAAATCTGAAAAGTATTATAAGATTAGCAAAGAGAATTATGATGAGGTGAAAAATATTTGTACCGTGTTAGCCAGTAGATAGCAAAATATTAGAATCTAAGAGTCCTCAGTGGTTGATACCTATTATTGGCTAACTGAAAAGATGGTGAATATTCACAAGCTTTCGAGACTCTATGGCCTCTTCATCAGGCTAATAAGGACATATAATGTCTTCAGAATTTGCCTGTTGAAGAGGCCATAGAGTCTCGAAAGCTCACGGTTTCAGGATTGGCCAGCACCACATCCAAAATGCAAAAATCTTTCTCAGGGAAGTTGACAGCTGCCGTTCGGCTTGAAAGCTTGCGAATATTCACCATCTTTTCAGTTAGCCATTAAAAGGTATCAACCACTAAGGTCTCTCAGATTCAAAGAGAATTAGATTTTTCCACATTTTTTAACATGGGAAGGGACCAGAGCTGCAATTTATTGAATTTCATCTGTGGATTTTTTGATGTTTGTGACAATTTGCTACAAAAATTATGGTTCTTTAGGTAACAATCACCTAGGACCCTGTGAAGTGCAATCTCTGTGGAATACGGCAGCCGTTCTCCGCTTGTGTCCTGTACTCCCCTTCCTTAAAGCGAACCTGTCACCCCCCCCGGGCATCAAAAGCTATAATAGCCACCGTCTGCAGCACTAAGGCTGCATTCTGAGAAGGTGGCTATAGGCTTTTGATGCCCTTTATAGTATGAAATATTAAGTTAGGTAAATGCTCACTCTTCTGAAGACCGAAGACCGGGAGGCGGGGTTTCACGCTCCTCCGGCCCGCCCTCTCTTGTCAGTCATTGTGCGCGCTTGCTGCTGCCTCCCCTTAGTGTGGAAAATGAACGCGCGTCTCCGTTCTCATGCACGGAGCCGCGCATGCGCTGTGCGCCCGGTGTCGACTTCCTGGACACCGGGCGCACAGCACATGCGCGGCTCCATACAGGAGAATGGAGACGCGCGTTCATTTTCCACACTGAGGGGAGGCAGCAGCAGGCGCGCACAATGACTGACAAGAGGGGGCGGGCCAGAGGAGCGTGAAACCCCGCCTCCCGGTCTTCGGTCTTCAGAAGAGTGAGCATTTACCTAACTTAATATTTCATACTATAAAGGGCATCAAAAGCCTATAGCCACCTTCTCTGAATGCAGCCTTAGTGCTGCAGAAGGTGGCTATTATAGCTTTTGATGCCCGGGGGGGGTGACAGGTTCGCTTTAATGTATTTGTACTAAAAATTAAATAAAGAAGATTTTAATTCTCATGCATTTTTGTTCTTTTCTGCTTGGATAAATCCACCTAAAAGTGATCTAACATTATGTTAAAGACAAATAAGTAATAGAACTTTGACAGTATAATAAATATATCAAAATTTGTCTAGGATGTAATATACATTCCTGGGTTTCAACAATCAACCTTCTGCCTGTGTATAGAGTCCTCCTTACACATTAGATGCCTATCAGTCAAACAATAGTCATTCAGCCAGTAGCTATCTTGGCTGTTTCTCCTACACAAAGGAGTTCTCTCTCAAGTAAGGCCCTGTCACATGTGTCAACCAGGGCTGCGATGTCGGATGCGATGCGTGGGTGCACGCTCGCTTTCGACATTGCAGCCTTGGTGTCACACGGCAGGATGTTGCCGGTGACGCCGCAGCAGATCAACCCAGCGAGCGATCCGCAGCAATACTGCGGTATAGGCTGGATTGCTGCCAACATCGCTATTGCGGTGTCAGACTGCGCAATCCAGCCTAATCGCTGGTTGCAGATTGACAGGTTTACGTTCATCCTCGTAAACCTGTCAACCTGCGACCAGCGATAAATCGCAGTTGCGTCGCGCTGTCACACAGCACGACACACTTGCGATATCGCTAGCAACATCGCTGATGCGTCACTTTTCAGTGATTTCGCTAGCGACATTGACACGTGTGACAGGGCCTTTAGGTGCTCATGTGTCCTCTTTGCATGAATGGTGGTGGCTTTCAAAACAGACAGTCTGCAATCGGACATAGTATGTCCGGAACTTTTCACGTTTTCAATACACATTGGACTGTCGTCCAAACCCATCATTTTCAGTGGGTTCAGTTGAAAGTTCACCAAACAATTTTGCCCCTATCTATATAATGGGAAAAAAGGGAAAGGAAACGTGTGGGAGGAAAATCGACAGCTGTCAGCTATAGAGACAAAATTTTGCACAGTCACACGTCTGGACCCCGGGAGCGTCATAGGCTATGTTGTGAGGCGAAATTTTAACCCCGCGCATTCCAATTCACCAAACAATTTTGCCCCTATCTACATAATGGGGAAAAAGTGACAGTTACTAGTTGACAGTTGTGAATGAGAGGGACTTAATGATAGCGTCAAAGACTAACAGCACATACCAGCATATAGTCACTAAGGTGGGGCCCCAACATGAGATATTCACCACACACAGGGACATGTATACACACCACACGCACACAAAGAGTAACAGCAAGTGTATAGTCGCTAAGGTGCTGCAGCCCCAACATTGGATACTCACCACGCACCCGAACAAACACACACCACAAAGACACACACACACCCCCAAGGACACACACACACACTCTATAGCGACACATGCACTCACCACACAGGGACACACACACACCACAAAGAGACACACACACACCACACAGACCCCCCACAGGGAAGCACACACATACACACCTTATAGGGACACATGCACTTAACCAACAGGGACACACACACCACAAAGAGACACACACACACAGACCCCATCCCACAGGGACACACACATACACACCCCAGGGACACACACACCACACAGACAGACACAGATGTGCACAAATCACCTCACACAACTCGCCTCATACGTGTGCTATCTTTATTTTCCAAACATAAACATCTGATTAAAAACAGCCAATGTGCAACACATGTGCCATATAGGGAATTAAGGCAGATGTCAGTCACATGAGCTGTCTTTTATGTGTATGTGTGAGGTAATACATACTGCCCGGCTGGGGGGAAGGTTTACTGTTGGCTGGAGATTTATTAGGCTGCCTATAGCAACCAATCACAGCTCAGCTTCTATTTTCCTACAGGTCATTAATATGACATATTCAAATTCTATTTTGTTATAGCTAACAGCAGTTATTTATTTACCCGGGCGTAGCCGGGTACTACAGCTAGTATATATATATAGCGCCCTTAATTCCATTGCACTTTTAATAAATGAGTGACTTAATTAATTAATTAATTAATTAATTTAAATAGCTTGATCGTACAGATATGATTGTTTTTATGAACTAAAGATGATCATACGCAGTTTATGACAAATATTACATTGTTTGGTGTATTCAGGAGAGTTTTACAGTACTTATAATCTTTTTCCCAAGGAACAAAAGTATTAATATATTAGGTATTAATATCAGGAAAGTACATATAACTTGAAAATTTGGCAAAATAATTACATGCAAGAAAGCAAAGAGATTAAAGTGACAATGAATATTTTTCCCTAGTAATCTACTTTGTAAGTAATCTCCTGTTGCAAAAAAAGCTCAAAGAAATTAAATTATGAAAAAGGAGTCTGGAAACATCTCATTTTCTGCTATGAATTTCCTCTTTTCACCACAAACGGTTCTGGTTTCTCCTTCATCATCTTTAGCTTCAATATATAACATCTGGTTATTCCTTTACTTCAAAATGTCAGAATATTGTTTTATTTAATGTAGCTAAAACCAGGTGCAAAATAAATAAATCTCCACTGGGTAGTAGTCCAACATCTCTCATGTTTTAATTTGTTACAGAGATATGTCCTGGAATGATCTGCACAGTTTGTTTGTACTGCTTTATCTGTTCACTCAGCCAAAACATCTATTATTTTCATGATCTAGCTGCCTAGCAAACATTCATAATTTGGGTAAAAATTGGACACAAATGGAAACAGACGGACTGCTAACCAAAAGCATTCTAAATGGCTAGGTACATAACATTTACTTAAGTTTTTTAAGGGTTATCTGTCAGTTTCAATAATGCTTTTAACCTGCAGACTAAAGGGCCTGTCACACGTGTCAATGTCGCCCGCGATATCGCTCATGCGTCACAAATTATTAATCGCCTGAGCGATGTGGAATTATCGCAGGCAAGATGTCACACGTGTCAATATGACCCAGCGATGCGGTGATGTCGCCATCTTGCGAGCGATTTTATTTAGTCGCTTGTACGTTGTCAAAATAGAAAATACGTCACTGAGTTTAGTGTCACACGCAGCGATGCACAAGGTCTACTGAGCGATGAGCGACAGGTTTTACATCTGGCAGTGAAACATGCGATTGGCGATCAGCGACATATCGCTGGTTGCATCGCTTGGTCACACGCTTCAATGTCGCTCCTGCGTCACTTTTACGTCGCTTGGGCGACTGAAAATCCGTGACGCATGAGCGACATTGACAGTGATATTGACGCGTGTGGCATCCCCTTTAGGGTCAGCCTACAGTTTAGTAGCATTAAGAAGCTGACTGGCACCCAGACTGAAAGTGCAAAGCTGCCGACTTTCAGTCATACAGACATGCCCAGAGTAATTACAGTCACTGCTCACAGCAATGAGAGCATAATAAATTATGTTGTTCAGTGTTGAAGGACTCGATGAAGCATGGTATTGTGTAAAACAACCATCGTCCAAACAGTAGTTTTCCACCACATACGGGGTACTGGCGCACTCAGGAAAAGCAACAAATTTAATGGTGCATTTTTTTTCTGCTGCTGAAAATAAAAAAAATGTGGGGTTAATGCAACATTTTTAGGTAAAAATTAGATTTTTTATATTTTCATGCTTCAATGCTATAAAATTCCATGAAGCACCTACAGGTTCAAAGTGCTCACCACACATCTAGAAAAATATAATGAGGTGTCTAGTTTACAAAATGGAATCCTTTGTGGGGAATTCCACTGTTTAGGCACATCAAGGGCTTTTCAAACACAACATAGTGTCTAAAAGCAATTCCACATGATTTTGCGGTCCAAAAGTCAAGTAGTGCTTCTTCCTTCCTGAGCCCTACTGTTCGCCCAAACAGTGGTTTTCTACCATATGTGGGGTATTGGCATACTCAGGAGAAATTGAACAGCAAATTTTATGCTGCATTTTCTCCAGTTACCTTTGTGTAAATGCTAAATTTGGGAATAAAGTAAAATGTGGAAAAAAGAAAAAATGTTGTTTTCAGGGTTAATAAACTTGAATGTGGTTTTGAGCAATCTGAGGGGTGCAGTTTTAAGAATGTTGTCACTTTTGGGTATTTTCTGTCATATAGACCTCTCAAAGTCACTTCAAATGTGATGTGGTCCATAAAAAATGGTTAAATTATGTTGGAAAAATGAGAAATTGTCAATAAAATTGTAACCCTTCTAACTTCCTAACAAAAATAATTATGTTTCCAAAATTGAGCTGTTCATTATTATTATTATTATTATTAAGTATTTATATAGCGCCATTAGGTTACATGGTGCTTTACAAGTGAGGGGGTAGACAAAGACAAGAAATAAGACGATGACAAATCAGTCATACGGGTACAATAGGGCAGAGGAACCTGTCCGCGACGGCTCACAGTCTATGGGGTGTGGGGGGGAGACAGTATGAAGGGAGTGGGGGGGTGAGGTGGTGCAATGGATGGGTCTTAGAGCGGGCCGTAGGCTTGTAAGAAGAGGTGGGTCTTCAGGTTTTTCTTGAAGGTTCCCAGAGTAGGGGAGTGTCTGATGTGGTGGGAGAGGGAGTTCCAGAGTAGGGCAGAAGCACGAGAGAAGTCTTGTATGTGGTTGTGGGAGGTGGAAATGCAGGGGGTTGAGAGAAGGAGTTCTTGAGAGGAGTGCAGATTGCACGAGGGTAGGTAACGGGAGACCAGGTTGGAGATGTAGGGAGGGGACAGGTTGTGTATGGCCTTGTATGTCAGGGTTAGGGTTTTGAAGTGGGATCTCTGGGGAGTGGGAAGCCAGTGGAGGGCTCGGCGGAGAGGGGAGGCGGGGGGAGTAAGGGGAGATAGGTGGATGAGTCGGGCAGCAGAGTTGAGGATGGTGCGGAGAGGTGCAATGGAGACAGGGAGGCCGATGAACAGGAGGTTGCAGTAGTCCAGGCAGGAGATGATGAGGGCGTGGACAATTGTTTTAGTCGTGCTGTGGTCAAGGAAGGAGCGGATACAGGCAATGTTTTTTAGTTGGAGTCGACAGGCGGTGGCAAGGGCTTGGATGTGGGGCTTGAAGGAGAGGGAGGAGTCGAGGATTACCCTGAGGCACTTGGTGTGGGGGACGGGTGAGAGTGTGCAGTCATTAATCTAAAGTCATTGATGTAAAGTAAACATGTGGGAAATAGTATTTATTAACTTTTTTGGTAATATAACTTTCTGGTTTAAGGGTATAAAAACCAAAGTTCAAATTTTGATATATTCCCAAATAAACGCAAAAAATATTGTCCTAAATTTACCACTAACCTGAAGCACAATGTAAAAAAAAAAATCTCACAATCACTGGTATATGTATATGTCGAAACATTCCAGAGTTATTACCTCATAATATGACACTGGTCAGAATTGACAAAAGTTGCCCTGGTCAGGAAGGTAAAAACAAGCTTCAGGGCAAAGGGGTTAATTACTACATATATTTGTTACCTTGCCCTATATTCATTATTTCACATAAATGCAACAATAGAACCATACTGAAATGAAAAACCACATTATGTAACAATAACATTTATTCTCACGACAGGAACATAATTACAGACAATAATGTAATTTTATTCTACTGACCTCTAATATACTACAAGTTTAGCTGGGCCACTTTAGCAATAGAAATAAAGAAAAAACTAGAGCAATTTCAAAGCAACCTTCAGGAATTAACATGGGACCTGAACCTAGTCTTTGAAGAATCATAATGAATGATTTTTTTTTGAAGTAGGGAAAAATAAAGAGCAGAAACATACGCTTTCTATCTGTGCAGCACGGTAGCTGATTAAAAATGCTAACAACCAAGATTGTCCAACAACCAGAAGCTCCCAGGAGACTCATTCACACAGATGGTGATTAGTTTACGATGGCCAGAACAATCACTAGTACCATGTTGCAGTAACACCCACAGACTATCTGTCACATTCCCTGGAGGCCAATAAAGGCTGTTTGCTTCATACACTTAACTTCAACCATAAGCTTTACAAGCATCTCTGATACATTTTTAATCACTTTCTTCATAAAGCTAAACATTCCCTTTAGCAGATCCATGTTTGTGTTTTGAAATTCTGTAGGCCTGTTCTGCAAGTGATTAGTTTTGGAACTGTAGAGTCAGGGAGCTTTATTAATGTTTCCCAACAGAAGCCAAGCACAGATGGAGACATTTGTGCTACCACGTCTGCTTGGGTTCCATCAAACACTCCTGTGGCTTTAACCTCATGTAATCCATCAGTGCTCCCTACGGAAATGACTGATCAATACTTTCCCGTAGTGAACCACTGAACGCTTGCATTACAAATTGTTTATCTGCAACGCACTAATGCAACTTGGCCTTTTTCATCCATTGAATATTTACTGATAACTTTTTCAATTAATACTTGAACATTTTGTTACTTCTAGCAAGAAACTGCTAATTACTAATATTCTTTTCATTTTTACACCTTTCCTAAAAAGTATTCATTAAACATCATTGGACATGTTCTTGTAAGCTTTTGTAATTTCCTTTCATATTTGGTTCAATCTCAATATTTTGATTTTGCCTAATGGTGTCCAAACACTTTTTATAATCTTAGATTTACATGTGCTTTCAATGGTGAGGGAGAAGTATGTCACTGCCTGATACCGCTGGAATTGGCTTACCTTCCTTGATTATAAAAAGAATTAACATTGAAATTCAACATGTCAATGTTGGGAGACATATTCCAACAAAACACAACCCAATGGAAGCAAGCCTTTAGCATGGGTGCAACCAAGGAGAAAAATAATGAATTGTGTACATTTTTTGAAGTATAGACTAGGGCAGGTCACATAAACATTAGCTAGTGATCAAATTTGCTCAATTTTGCCATAAAGTATATGGTTACATTAAGTGATGTTTCAACGACTGTTCAGTATTTAGCAGACATAGGTTTCCTTCTCTCCACTGTTATAAAACAATAAAATCAGAAATGTAAAACCTGCAGACTCATTCTAGACTCTAAAGGCTCTGATACATATTAGACTAATGTGCATACACCGACATTGTATGAACTGTATGAACACACCAACATTGTTGGGCCACCTCTGTTCCTGATGTTTGGTATTATTTATGGCACTGATTTGATGTCAGTGTAGTAGCCAATCAGTGAGCTAAGCATCTCTGAAGGGGACTCTCTGTCCACACAGGCAAAGCCGCTGAGCTCGCTGACTGGCATTTTTGTTGTCGACGTGTCGACGTGTGTCAGTGCCACATGCTAAAAACTATATCTAAAGATGAGAAGCAAGAGGCGCAGTAGGGTCTTATCTTTTTAGAGGATGAAAAAATTATAATGATTGCTGCACACCTGGTATGGTTGTGAGACCCACAACCTGTATGTGCATTTGATACAGTTGCTGCTGGATCTACACTCCACGTACAGGGTGGTAGAAGAAACATAAATCCAACTGATGGTGTTTCTGTGATCCGCGCTAACTGTATATGAACAATAACCACTATGTAGCTGTAGATAATGGTGCTTTATTTCTCTGTGTTTCAGAGCAATCCTCACTCCTTCACCATGCTTGCATTCCTGATGAAGGAGCAAGGATTTCACATAGAAATAAAGCACCATTATCTACAGCTACATAGTGGTTATTGTTCTTATACATTTAGCGCAAATCACAAAAACACTGTCCATTGGATAGATGGTAGATACTGGGGGCAGTGATGGAGACTCACCGGTGGACCCAGCGATGGTGACTACAGAGTGGTTTGATATTTCCAGTGACCTACATTCTGGGCAGAACATAGTCTAAAGTTCTTTTGCTCTATTTTCTATTCTACGTGTGGGGTATTTAGTTTAGTGTACAATGTGAACACACAGAAATTTTGCAATTTTGCCTGCAAAAACTTTAGTGATATTCAGAATGGTGTAATAACTGTACCAAAAACAGGAATTTCACACTCATTAGAGAGTTGTTGAAATTATGTAATGTGTACCATTGTTTGCTAAACAGCAGCCAGAAAATGTTCTGCCTTATCCCTAGTAATGTAGATCACAGTGGTACATCCATATCGCTATGCTCTTGTGAAGATCTGAACGTGACACTCTCACCCAGATAAAGTGCTTGTATCTTGTCAGTACATTGACGTACCAGAGAAGGAGCAAGATCTTTGCCACTTAACATCAAGTTGTTTCCAGTTGGTATTGCATACTATTTTAAATTGAATTTGAACCCAATAGTGAAATCCCACATCTTTGAAAACAGCATAAAAAGTAATTTCTTGTTAATTTGATATGTCTGAATAATGGGTGTGAAATGTATGATCCAGTAACATTATGAAAGATTGAATTTAAAAATGTTCAACAAAAAATTGTTATAACAATAATCTAATAATAATAATTTATTATTATTATTTATTATTATTTGTTCCAAATAGATTTTTCTGAAGGAAAGAAAGCTAAAAAAGCTAACAACAGAAAAGCCATCTTGATTAAACACAACAGTGAAATGATGGATTACAAAGATCGAACTTGATATATATTAAAGACTGTCATAGCAAATCGGAAACATCACATTGAAAATCTATAATGGGTGAGCTACTTAAGATGTTGCTTACACAAACTATTAAGATATAAAGTGATACAGCACCCCAAGGCACTCAGAGAATTGCATTAACCCACACCATTTATTCAGCAGTCACACAGACACTCATCAATCATTTAACTCAGGAAGAAGAACACAATCTGAACGGCTTAGGGGGATTAATCTAACCATATTGATAACACTTTAAAAATTAATGAGGTGGAATGACTTGGAAGACAAATCAGGAACTTTTCAACTTTTCAAAAAGCAGTTCTTGTGTCAGGAGAACCCTTCCATAACCAATAAAATGATGATGTCTTCTCTAATATCAGATCAGATTGGAAATTTCAAATGGATATGGGCAGGATATGATTAACTAAATGTTTAAAAAAATAACAACATTAAGGCTGATTTCACGTCTGCGGTAGGGTGTAATTCACATCAGATCCGGCAGATGTCGCTGCATCTGCTGGATCTGCTGCGTAATGGCCGACTTGCGGCACTGATCCGACCAGCCTGATTCATTCTCTATGGGGATTGCGGTCAGGTGCGGCAAGTGCGATATTGCCGAATTTGCCACTTGTAGCACTTGCGGCAGCACAAAAAACGCTGCTAGCAGCGTTGTTTTGCGTGGCCGCAACTGCCAGATTTGGCAATACCGCAATCGCCGCATCTGACCGCAAGCCCCATAGTGAATGAATGGGGCTTGCCAGATAATTGTTGTAAGTCTACCATTACGAGGCAGATCCGGCAGATGTGGCGACATCTGCCGGATCTGACGCAAATTACACCCTACCGCAGATATGAAAGGGGCCTTACAGCAGCAAATATTCTCTGTTACTGCCATAGTACTAGTACAGCCACTAAGGATGTGGATCTAGTCATGTGTTGGTGTGTTGGGGTGCTGAGTACCCTCAAGACCAGTAATGTAAGCCTTTCCCCAGGAGAAAGAAAGTCTACAACAGCTCTGGTTACAATATATAGCACAATAATCAATTATTTAAGAATTACTGCAAATGCTGTATTACATTATTCACATAACGTCTATTTTTCCCTCGTGCATATATATAAATAAATGTATATATATATATATGTATATATATATTATAAATTTGTATGATGTATGTGTGTATATAAATATATATATTATAATTGTATATTATGTGTATATACGGTATACATATTAAAATATATTTAAAAAATGTGATTGCAGAAGGTAGCACCGAATTACAAAACAAAAATCTGGAAAATTCTTGTCAAAATTGCAAAATTTATTTAGGAACTACATATAAGAAAACATGATCATGAATAAATACACATGCGTTGAGAGAATACACAATTTTGGCACAATTGCCCCAAATTGGAGAGATGATGGAAATGATGGAAACTGAGCAACAGCCATCCACAGTCACAAATATATAAGATAGCCATAAGGTTCACTACTTTGGCTACAGCTATTTAACATTGCTGGCAAATGGTGAAATCCAAAAATAAGAAAAAGCACTCCCCAGAAGGTGAACCAACAATGCAGTTGTTATACGATATATGCTAGACTAAATCACAAAGATAAACAGCTAGCAGTTATTCAGGGCTAACATACAGTATCCTAACTGCATATCCACCCATACATAAGGATTACTGCACATCTGAAAAAGTTTGTTTACCTTGAGCCATAGCAACCACTTTCTGCAGAGGGTTGAGAAGGAGAAGCCCATAGATCTACTGAAAATGGCTACAGAACCTCAGACAGCGCACATACTATAGCTACAATAGCTATAGTATGCGCGCTGCTCTCAGAGGAGCTGGCGCCTTCATTGATAAAAATGTACAGCAGCTGACAGGAGCCTGCTACTATACATAAGTGATTAAAGCATTATATGCCCACCTGAGTGGGTGGAAGGTCTCTAGGGTGAGTGGGCACCTCCTAGAGACATTATAGCAACATTTATTTGATTAAATTACAAGTTTTAACACACATAGAACAGTATATGCGGTAGGCGCATTGCTCAGGATTACACATCCTGAGCAATCCGGTTTCCGCATTGCGGATGTTACAACCGCTCCGAAAACTGCAGCCTGCATGATTTTTCACGCAGGCTGCAGAGCCAGAGGCGGTAACCGGATTGCTTGTGAAGCAATCCGGTCTTTATAATAGGTTCCTATGAGGAGCATTTCCTGATCAGGTTTTGAGCTTTTTTAAAGCTCAAAACCGGATCAGGTTTTAAAAAAAAAACGGAAATGTGACCCTAGCCTAAGACAAAAAAGTTGCGCAGTCACAATGTTTTCAACCATCTTAAAAAATTGATTGTAACTGGATCTATTTTTTCTTACATTGAAATCTATGGAAAACAGATCTGTCAAACAACCATTCTCGTTTTTTCTTTCGTTTGAAATGGATGTGTTTCTTTCTTACTTGACAAACATCAAATGCATGTTTATTTAACAGTTCACATGTCCAGAAATCATAATCTAATAACCAAAAAATTGGTCTGTTTCAAATAAAAGAAAACTGTTCTGTTTTCCATAGACTTCAATTTTAAAAACCAATTCGGATACTGGACATGTGAGTTTAGCTTTAAAGGGTTTATCTGGGATGAGATAATCCTCTCATTAATCTTTACATTGAAGAGGTTGTTCACCACTAGGACAACCCCTTCTCATTACTCATGATTGTCCCTCATTAAACTAGAAAAGACTTGGTCTTCTAGGCTCACATGACATTGTTACATCATGCGAGCCCAGTGCCAAATCACTTCCTCCTTCTCTCCCCACCTTCAGACATATTAATCAACATGAAATGAGAGCAGCAGATGGACGCTCACTTCCCATGAATGATTTATACATCTGAAGGTGGGAAGAGGGACGTTGGCACTGATTATGCAACGGGGCTTGTGGGATGTAACAACTTCACCTGAGCCCCGGGAGTGGGAGTGCAGACTCTACTGGAATAGAGGGAAGTATATAATAGTTATAACATTTATTCACTTATATAGCATCATTAATTCTGAGCACTTTACATACATCAGCATAAGAACTTTTATTCTAATGGGGACAAACCTGGGGAATGACGAGGGATTGTCCTGGTAGAGAACAACCCCTTTAAAGCAGTATTCCCCAACTCTAGTCCTCAAGGACCACCAACAGTGCAAGTTTTCAGGATTTTCTTAGCATTCCATAGGGATTGGAGTATTCACCTCTGCAAGTAATTAAATTATCACATGTTCAATACTAAGGAAATGCTGAAAACTTGCACTGTTGGAGGCTCTTTAGGACTGGAGTGGGAGAATGCGGCTTTAAAGGATGACCTGGTGTTACCAGCATATATATATACTCCAGAGTGGGTAAGGGACGTTAGTACTTCTATGGGTGATCTACAGTTTTTCAGCACAATAACAGCATTTCATTAAAACATCCTATTGCCACAAACTCTGTACCTAAGGCCAAGCTTACCAAGTAGATTTGCATGTCTGTGGATCTCCATGTATCCTGGAGTGGAGAATATTTGCTGCACAGCGGCATTGCATATATTGTAATATTTTGATTCCTTTTAGAATTCATTTATTCAGTTGTGTTCTATTCTGTCACAAATTACCCTGCATGACAGAATTCCTACCCAATCAAACACTTCTATAGTTCTTGTCTATCCATAAACAGTCATAGCACATTGATTCCCTCTTTGGATTTCACAGTCACCAAATGTAATATACAATTGCTTTTTTCAATATAATGGTAGTGTCTAGTGTAACAGCCTTGTTATCAAAGAAAATGTCTTTTCCTCTGCTCTGCTTCCTTGCATTTTTTCACCTTGACTATAACGGCTGCATATGCAAATGTATCGCACCAGATAAAGTGAGCGGCAAAAGTTTGCAGTTAAGCTTTTCCTATTTCTATACAATAAAAAATGGGCACCGCTAATAGTTAGTACACTGTGCCCTTCACTCTTTGTCTGCATTCTGATTTTATCTAGCTTCCACAAACGTATGTCAAGAGACGGTCTAAAAATATATGTATTCGCTTGTATTTTTTTAAATGAGTTGCAGCCTTCACTACTACGCCTGTTCTGGGAAAATTGTGTAGTTGTGTAGAATATTAAGAAGGTCAAATAGGATATAGTCAGCAATGGGATTTAATTAACTTGGGATCTAATGAGTGTCATGCTGAATTTATTTACATTATTTGCTCAGAGGTTGAGGTTGATCTGGAGAATGATGATTTCCCTACGATTCAGACTGCATCAACAATAGGGATATAAGCAAGTCAGTCGATGCCAGTTCTTCATTGCTTTTGTTATAATGGCACTTTTTAAAGGCGTTTTTCAGGCACAGAGATTATGAAGACAGTATACAGGCTGTGTTAAATAAAGGCACTCAACAAGTTACTTGATGATAAAATTCTGCTGTTTTTGAGCTGTCGCCTTTGGTCATGTGACCTCCAGGTCCTTAATTGTGACAGTTGATACAAAGCACAGAATGTAGAGATTTCTTGTCTGTGCTTTGGACAGAAGGCTCAGCTAGCTTCTCAGTCACAGCCTTGCACAGAGGTGGGGCTCAGCGGAAAGCTCAGAGCATTGTGCTCAGAGCAGTGATATCATGGTGAGCAAGGCCAGCAATTTTTGCAGGGGTAGAGAAAGAGCAGGGAGAGCATAGAGGCTATGCAGGCTAAAGAGAGCAAGAAACTTCATGAACTGGAGGCATCATGAAAGGATGGTGCTGGGCATTCCAGTGTGGTAGATTGCATTACAATCATACATACTATGACATTTTCTCCCTTGCAGCACATTGAATCTGTGTGGTGCCAGTGTCTGTAACATTAACATTATTGCCTGCGGAAGAGTCTCAAATACATTCCAGGAGTGAAAAATTGTGATCACTAATTTATCCGTCTACACACTGTAAAGATGTCTCAGGATGGTGCTTTGTAGGTGGAGCGGGCAATCACTTAGGGTGGGAATATGTGAGCTGTGGGACAGATACAGTTCTAGCAGAGAAGCTAGTGTGTATTGTCATCTGGATTATGTAGTCTAGTGGCACAGAAAAACAGCTAGCAGAATAGTCAGGATGTAAACAATACGTTTCAAGGAAGGCTTCACGGGATAAAGGTGAGCTAAAAATGGAAATAAAAGTAATTATAGGAGTTGGGGAATCATTACAACTACAAAAGGACATCCAAATAATTTCTTTTAACTGTTAGGGTACCGTCACACCTGGCGACGGCACCGCCGATTTCTTAGGCAACGTAGGGGTGTGGCCTATCGGCCCCGATATCACCCCTGCGTCGCGCAATGTAAAGGGGCGATGTCAGCACTAATTATCGCCTCTGAGTGGTCACCTGGTTTCACATCAGTGCTCTGAAACCAGGAGAGCACTCTGGGGCAATGTGTAGACATCACCCCATGTAACAGGGGGACGGCGATCTGACAGGCGATGGGAGCCATAGGCTTCCATGTTACAGCATCGCTGCTTGGGTTTTTAGATAACCCAGCGACAATGCCGCCTGTCAGATCGCCGCTGCGTCGCCAGAGGTGTTGCCGCATGTAAACACCAAAAACATACGCGCTCCCGCCCGGCGCTGCCGACATCTCCAGCGACATCACCTCGTGTGACGGGCCCCTTTGTCCAATTATCTCATTGCAAGAGGATTTATTAATCGTCAATCTTTAAAAGGAACGTTTCATCTTTCAGCCTGCGTTACAGTATACAAGAAGCTCTATATATGCCCTCAAGCTGCTCTGCAGAATGCAAAAAAGACATTTTATTATACTTACCGATGGGGCAGTCCGGTCCGATGGGCGTCTCTGGCCTTGATCTGGCACCTCCTTTCTTTTTGTGATTGCCAACGTCTTTCTTCTTTCATGTGGTTGACGCATCCAGCATCATCCGCAGTCTTCTCCATCATGCTCCTGCGCAGGTGCACATCTCTTTGCCCTGCTGAAGGCAGAGCAAAGCATTTTAATGTGCATGCGCCAGCACAGGCACAACACAGTAATTTGCTCTGCCCTCAGCAGGGCAGAAAGAAGGGCACCTGCACAGAGATGCAATGGACAACACTGTGTGGTTTATGTAGGATGCATCATCCACATGAAGCAAGAAGACGGATGGTGATCATATGCGGAGAAGAGACGATGGATCAAGACATGAGATGCCCATGTATAACAAAAAATGTAATTTTTGTGCTATGCAGAGCGGCTTGGAGACCTATATATATATATATAGCATTTTAATATGCTGTATATGAAGGTTGAAAGATGCTGGCCCTACTTTATATGGGGAAAACCTGGTGACAAGTTCCCTTTGATGACCTGTTTAGACAGGCAGATGTTTATTGAAACACAAGGACTAGTGATGGGCGAATCTACTCGCTAGGACTCGTTACTCGGCGAGTAGTAAGGGACTCGCAGGACTCGCTACTCGGCGAGTTTCCCAGCGAGGACTCGCAAAGTAGCGAGTCCAATTCAAGTTAATGGGAATCCTAGTTTTACTAGCGAGACTCGCTATATCACATCGCTATGTAGCTTGAATCTCCCCCAAATCGTTTAGAGAATGGCACCGCTTCACGGATACCCGCTGTAAGTAGCGATTCCGAGCGAGTCGTAGCGACTCCTAGCGAATCCTAGCGAGTCTACGAATCCGAGTCCTGTATTCTGTATTCGGGACTCGCGAATACAGAATCTGTTATCTTCCGAGACAGCCTAGCGTGTTAGGTCAGACAAACTTGTGAAGATGGACAAGGATGTTAGCCAATCTTATTCAGTAATGCCACAGCCCTCTTCTTGTGGCATTACTATGATTGGCTTCTGTCCATCGTGATGGCTATGTCATCGATGACAGGCAAGGCTGTATATAAGCCTTGCCACCGCCATTTTGAGCACATTTCTCTGAAGATCTGAGCTAGAACAGGGTGAGGTAGATTCTGGAGCAGATCATAGGGATTGTCAGTGAGTGTAGGGAACTTCAAGATTCCTTATAATAACCCCAAACAGCTCTTGTGAGAGCTAGCAGGAGGACAGAGAAGTACTGTGTACTGTGACACTGTAGGCAGGCAGGGAAGCAGGGAGCTGCAGCCTTTACAGTGTTCACAGGAGCGACCTCATAGCTTCGCTTACTCACTCAGCTGTTCTAATAGCTGAAGTGAGAGGCTTAGCTGAGGTACTATTTACAATTTTTTGCCAGCTGATAGATTTTGGGTCCTAAAAACCCCTTCAGCGTTATTTTGTCTGTGGCAGAACAGTGAGTTGCTGCTCTCCTAGCTGCAAATAGCACGTACGCCACCTACTTCTGCGACTAATTGTGCGCACTTAATAATTTTTTTCAGGGAATAGTGTGCTGCTTCACTGTCAAGTGTTAGCACACACTTAACCCGCCAGTAAGTGACGCCTGCAGCAACACCAAACTCCATCTCGGTGGCTGTGCGCACTTTCTAATTTTTTCAGGGAATAGTGTAGTGCTTCACTGTCAAGTGTTAGCACACACTTAACCCGCCAGTAAGTGACGCCTGCAGCAACACCAAACTCCATCTCGGTGGCTGTGCGCACTTTCTAATTTTTTCCGGGAATAGCATAGTGCTTCACTGTCACGTGTTAGCACATACTTACTTAATTACAGAGTCAGAGTCTCAGAGTCAGAATCTCAGAATTTCATGAAATAATTAAAAAAAAATGCGTGGGGCTCCGCGCAATTTCTATGTCTAGCCAGGTACAGCTAAGCAGCTGGGGGCTGGAATCCGCAGCGCAGGGATGCCCAAGCTTTCTGGGCACCCCCCACTGCAAATTGCAGCCCGCAGCCGCCCCAGAAGATGGCGCGTTCATTGAAGCGCCATCCTCTGGCGCTGAACCCCGCTCTTCCAGCGGCCCTGGTAGCGATGGCACGCTGGGTAATAAAGAGGTTAGGGCCAGCTTTGTATTATCAGCTGGCCCTAAGCCCGAAATTTATGGTGGTCACGCCAATATTAGACATGACCGCCATGAATTTCTATTAAATTGTTTTAAAAAAACACAACACAAGGAAAATTTTTTATTAGAAATAAAAAAAATAGCCATTAGGGACTCCATCTTTAATTAAAAAAATCCTCTTCCGTCCGACGCAGTCCAAAACGCGATGTCCTCTCTGCTACATCCCCTGTGTATAGATATAGATCTCTATGCACAGGGAATAAGCAGACTGAGAACAATCTCAGCTCTGCTACATCATCTCTGTGCACAGACATTCATGTCTGTACACAGGGAATGAGCAGACTGAGAACAATCTCAGCTCTGCTACATCATCTCTGTGCACAGACATTCATGTCTGTACACAGGGAATGAGCAGACTGAGAACAATCTCAGCACTGCTACATCAGGCAGCAGGCAGGCTCTAGGACCCTGGAGCTGGCAGCCAGCACAGAGGAGAAAGCAGGACTCTTATCTGTGCGAGTCAGCGATTACTTACAAAGTAAACGAGCAATGCAAATAAATGACAAAACTAGGATTGCTTCAGGCTGAAGCTTCCGACACACATCTGCGATTTGTAAATCTCACACTACTCGCTATTACTCGCTTCCCCATTCATTAACATTGGACTCGCTAGACTCGCAACGAGTAGCGAGTCCTGGGCTCGGACTCGCTAGAGTCAAGCGATTCCGAGTAATTTAGGATTCGCCCATCACTAACAAGGACCATTCTGTAATAGATTGCTCAGTGAACATAGGTTGCTATTGTTCTTGGCAGCATAGTCCTGTTTATACAGGATAATGTACAGCGGGAATGACAATCTTTTGTGCAAACCAAAAGATCTTTTTCACCTGTTGAACAAGCATTGTGCTCTTTCATCTGGTGATCAGCAGACTGTTTAAACTGCAAGATTATCATGAAAAGAGAGTTCCAATGAATCCTTGCAATATAACTGAACCTTTAAAGGGATCCTGTCACCCCCAAAACACCTCTAAAGCTGTTAAAAGCTGTCCCTAGAGCATAGTAACACTTACCCTACACTCCTTTTAGCTCCTAAAAGCATCTACTGAGAATGAAGATAAACGTTATTACAGTACCTCATTAGTGATTATAATTAGTGACTATTGTATGCATAGTAACCCAGCCAGGCTCTCCCTCTTCATGATAACACGCCTCAATAGGCGTGATCTTTATCTCTGATTCAAATGCGCCGCCTCCCCGCTCTGTTATGCGTCGGCCGTGCTGCAGTGGGGCTGTGTGACGCGAATCGCATCATTTCCGGCGCCGGGTGACGTATTACACCCGTGCCGCTCTGTTTGCTTCAAGCCCCGCACTGCGCGTGTTATCATGAAGAGGGAGAGCCTGGCTGGGTGACTATGCATACAATAGTCACTAATTATAATCACTAATGAGGTACTGTAATAACGTTCATCTTCATTCTCAGTAGATGCTTTTAGGAGCTAAAAGGAGTGTAGGGTAAGTGTTACTATGCTCTAGGGACAGCTTTTAATAGCTTTAGAGGTGTTTTGGGGGTGACAGGATCCCTTTAAACGATGTGCCCACAATCAAGACATGCAGTGTGTCCTTCTCTGCAGAGACACAAGTGTTCTCTGCACTAGAACTCAGCATCCGTGGCCATGATCAGGCTTCTGGGGCACAGCATATTTTCACTGTGTTCTCCCACCAAGAACACTAGCGTCTCCACCATTATATATTGACATGTTGCTGCTTGAGAAGTCACGCCACATGTCAGTTTATGCTGTGTAGAAAAGTAGCACAGTGGGCATTGTATTTCCATAAATCCCTTCCATTGTGGTTGTACTGCAGAATTCAGCATTTGGACACAGTGAATATACGCTGATAACACTGATTGTGGGCACACAGCCCAACAGTGTCCAAAACGACTGACGACTGACACTCATGTCCCCCAACATTCTCATTCGCATGCACTCTCAGTTTGGGCAAACATGCATGTGTTTTCAATAGCAAGACTGATGTAAGTCACTGCCAGACATCCCTTGGGAAAATAAAATGAGTTGAATTTCAATGTGTCGGATCCAATTTTCTGCAAATATTATTTGTTTGGGATAATTAGGAGGTCCTCATAGATGATTGCCTGACTTCTTGTTTATCTATATGGGGTCTGAAATATGGTTTCTATCCTTTAATAATGATAAGTAGTTTTAATCCTACTTTCAGTAATCATAAACTTTCATATGATTCATTTCTTTTTTTTCTTTAATATTTTAGATTACTTACCAAATGAACTTAAAGGTACCTTCACACGCCGCAATATCGCCTGGCAATCCTAAAGGCGATATGTCGCCCCGGAGCAAGCGCCCTGAAATTGCCTCACAGCTGCGGCGTGTGATTGGAGAATATCATGGCGATAAATCGCCTCTCGGCCGTCACCTGATCCCTGACCACTGCTCAGAAATCAGCCGCAATCATGAAGGTGATATTTCCGTGTTGTGGCGTGTGACAGGGCGATAATAATGGAAACAGCGCTTTCCATAATTTCCCGTAGGCGTGCCTCAGCGTGGTGTAGTCCACTCCCCATCTGAGATGATTGGTGTGGGCTCCTATGTTCCCATTGGCTGTCACTTGACAGCGCCATATTTGAAGAGCTGTCCGTTCAGCACCACACACATCTTCAGCTACACAACCGTCCGCAAACTCAGTGCAAAGCAGGCTGACCAATCACAACCCTGTTATGTTGTCCAATGAGCGTGTATGGGGCGCGGTGTAAACCACTGTGGCACACCTATGTCCTTGCCACACTGAACATATACACCCACATTGCCTTTAGGATTGTGGCGTGTGAAGCGGTGAGGGAATGAGGCAGGATTGATTCCGCTGTAGGTGAGGCGATTTCCAGAGCGACACATCACCTTAGCTTCAGGGCGAGATTGTGGCGTGTGATGCCGCCATCGGCGATCTAAGGCGACCATGAAAAACATACACGCGCACGTTCGATCGCCTCATATCGCCAGGCGAGATTGCGGCGTGTGAAGGTACCTTATCTCTTTTTTCCTCTCATAACTGGGGACAAAATTACTGTCAGGGACCCCTATAAATGCTACCAAAGGGCCCAAATGAGCAATAAGTGGTTGTTTGCTCCTATTTAACCTGAAATATATGTTGTGCATAAGGTAAGGGTTGTAACACTGAATTCAGCAATTTGTCACTTATCAGGCTGTGTGCTGTTGTTTACTTATAATAAAGGATTTATCACCAGTACCTAATCACTGCTCAGACTAGAGCAGCTACAATGTTGAGACATAGTCTGACCATGACCCCTATTCTGATAAGCAGCATACTGTCAGTAGACAATGTACAGAGAACGCTGTGTTGTGGGTGGGCGCAGTTAGCTATCTGAGTTCTGCTACATGCTACATCTAAAAGCTCTGATTGTGTCAGAACATCTGCAAATAGTAAACTAAGTGACATATTGTTGAAATCAGGGTCTATTTTCCTACATTATGCTGCTCTCAGATGAGGTAGCAAATACATGGTGACAGATTCTCTTTCACTTGCCTGATCGCTGATCTAATATTATGCAATTCTTCTGTACTTTAGTATATTATATCTGTCAGTTTTACTTTGGCAATTCATCTGTTAGACCCTACTATAGTTGACTGATCCCAACATTATTACTCGGATAACAGAGTGCAGAAAGGCTTATGGATGCAGCTCCAGCCCTCAGATAACCATCCAGATACCACTGTCACTATTGGCGGTGCTAACATTGATCGTGGATATTGCAAAAGAATGTAAGTAGGTTACACCCATTTTTGATGGCTCTGCTTGTAGCTGGCTCCTTTATTGCGCCGTACGGATGTCTGGAAGAAGTTAGAGAAAAATTCTCTCTATATTCACATGTTCACATATTCACTTTCCCACATGGCTCTCAGGTGGAGGTGTAGGTTTAGCCTCCTCTTCCTCCAGCTGACATCACTGATAGTTTAACTCTGCCTTTGACAGTGTGAGCAGAAGATGTCTTTGCACTTGCTGAAGCTTCTTTGTGCTTTTCTTTGGAAGTTGCTGTTTACCCCGTGTGTGGTGGGAGGTGAGAGGGAGTAGCACAGGGCTGGCTGAGGTGCTGAGTGCAAGGGTGGTGGCCCAGACCTCCTTGCCATCTGAGGTACCTCTGTGTACAGGGCTAGCCTGGGACCGCAGTCCAGGGCCAGTCTAGCTACCCAGATTTCCTTGCCTGTTAGTACTATCCTGCTTCATTTCCCTCACTAGCTATAGTACACATGTGACAGGATCCTACTCCAAACCTTGAGGGCCACCAGCAGTGCATTCTTTCAGGATTTCCATAGCATTGCACAAGTGGTAATTTAATTTCCTCCACAGTTGACGATTCCAACCCCTAAGGAAATCCTGAAAACATGCACTGTTTTTGGCCCTTGAGGCCTGACATTTGATATCCCTGCTCTAGAGCGTCTAAATGTCACTCAGTAAAAAGGTTTAGGCAGTCCTGTAAAGAGTTACCGATTCTTTAGGAAGTTCAAGAGGTATACCGTTTTTTTTTTCTCCAGGAGCTATCTAGATGTTTTGAAAGTGGTGGCACACATACTTCACATGCTTCACAAGCAACAACAGGTTTATTTTCACTATAGCTCATCCAAACCATGGAAATGTTATGTGCTGTCATTTTTCTGCCACATATATAGCTGCGAGCTGCAATGAGTTAATCTGAACTTTATCTACTGGTTGGACATGGCAACCCAATCTGTGAAAAGTCTCAGATAGAAAAGAAAATGTTGCAAGCAGTGGGTGAGAAGTAGAGATTAGCACATTTTTAAACTACTATACCTTGCTTGCCAATCTAATTAAAAGGTGTTTTGACACTGTACTTTTGCAACACAGAGCTCTCATCCATCACATTGCTTGCGGGGCTGAATTAAAATACACCTTTTTTTTCTTTTAAATGAAAACACTGTTTTCTTTTTTTTTCTCATCTTACAAAAAACACCCTACATCTGGTGGTGTGAAGTTGTGTTGCTTGGCTCGGAGCTAACAGTAGCACATATATTACTGTCTCTGTTAAATCTGTGTCCCTGCTCCTAGAATCAGTTACATTCAATCTTCTGAAAGGGCTATTAAAATGCTGATAAAAAATTCATAAAGGAACACACAGTAATGAATCAAGAGAATTCAGTAAAGTGAGGTACCCTGAGAGCAGGGCAAAAATGAAGGTGAACGATCATTTGGGCCTAGCGGGCATGAAATACCCTTTCGGAAGATGAATAATTCTGTTTAGGGCTGATAAGTTGAACTAATTTATAATGCTGTTTTAGGTCCACTGCTGAAATATATTTCAAATCCCTTAACTTTAAAATGCATTGGCTGTCAGGAGCTGGTCTCTTAGCAGTTTCCTCTTAACATTCTTTAAAACGTAACCAAGGCCAATTTGCATTGATTTACTGCTTATTGTATTGCTCAGTGCAAGGCTTTATATAAAGGAGGCAATAATAGGAGAGATAAAGTAAAGGCAGTGTGAATAGGATTGAGCACGGCTTCTGTGAGAGACAAAGAATGTCGAGAAAGCTTTTGTCTATAAGGAATTACTTGAGATACATTCAGTCTATTCATTTAGAAAACTACTGCTGGCTTATCAGGTCTCATTTTATAAACACTTCTTCTGGCAAGATAGGAAATAGTTCTTCCTGCCACATAGTTTAAATGTCTAATACTCTCTTGACACCTTGGTTTAAAGTCTCTGAACTGAATCGGATGGAGTGCATAGCTAGATCTATGCCAGTTTTCTTCTCGAGGGGTGTGATGTCATAAATTTGGACATTTACTTACAGAGCACAGATCTAGATTTCCTTAATTTTACTCTTGGCTTAACATGTCCCGAAAATGTGTGTGATGCTAGTCACTAATGACTATTCACGAGGCAATGAAATCAAGAGCTCCGGAGTCAGGTACCTGGAGAGCATGTAAAGGATTAGGAGGATAAACAGACACATAGTCAGGTCATGGTCCAGGGCCAAAATACCTGTAGAATAGCGTATAAGAGCAAAGGGGCTAAATAAACAGATGGTCAGCATGAGGTCGAAGGTCTGGCAGCAATAGATCAATCAAACAGAGCCCAGGAATGCAGGCCAACAAGCACCACTGAACAGAACGCTATGACTGGAAGAGTTCTGTGAGAAACTGCTCAGCTAAGTAGCTGGGCAATCACCATTAACAGGGAATCCAGAATCACATCAGATGACTTAGCTGTCACCCAACACACCAACAGCTCAGCACCCACCAGTGTACACTGGGTGACTGAGCTGTCACCCATTAAACTGACAGCTCAGCGAGCCCTGATTCAATAGTTACAGCAAAAAGTACTTTTTGAGTTCTCAACGCAGTAAGCAGAGGAATCATGACAAAGTGGCAAGAGATTAAGCTGTCTTAAACAACTAGATTTTGTCATAAAATGTGTATTATGTGTCTGAGGGTGGAATTTCTCCGATTGGTTATCATAAATGTGTGCTCCCAGAAACACTCATTTCCCAATCGTAACAGACTGACAATCACTGGGCTAATGAGCAAAATGCTTGTTTTATTTTTAGGCTTATTTAAGAAATGAATGTTCTAATCAGCACATAGGGGTATGTAAACAGAACATGTCCTGCTGAAAACAATGCCAACCTACGCACACAGACCAATCTGAACGTCATGCAGATTGCCTATCTTAATATGATATTAACAGGCCAACCATTAATCAGTCATTTAATGCCATAAGTTGGCAAGTGTAAAAGCTCTGTAAGTGTGGCCACCTGGTGGTTGTGCTGCCTGTCATAGGTTTACCTAGCATGGCACATTAATGTATGTTATTTAATAAGAGCTTGGAGACATTGTGTTTTAAATTTTAATGCCCAGTTCTTGAGAGGGAGGAATGGCCTAGCTATGGTGGAGTCAGGATGCTTCGGCTCAGAGCTCCTCTGTATACAGCACTAATTATTGGGCACAGAGTAGCTTCAGACACCGGATAATGCATAGGGGGCAGGAGAACCTCTTCTTTCAACCCACTGGTCCCCGGAGAGAAGCAGGGAGCCGCGCTGGAGCATTTCTTTCACAATGGGAACCCAAACAAAGGAGCCGCAGCTTCCCCAGCAATGGTGCTGCTGGCAGTTCCTGCCGAAAACAGTGTGGCAGGTGGGAAGGTGAGAGGGAGGGATGATGGCGGGGAACCCAGATCTAGACCCTCAACTTCTCTCAGGGCCTCTCCAGCTACAACAGAGACTGGCTACCGGGCTCAGGTGACTCAGTAAAAACGGGCCTGGAGCCGCAGAGTATAGCACAGGAGAGGGGCGGGATGATACGGCAACCACCGGAATCTCCCCTGGTCTGATAAGCTCCCACACATGGTCACAGAGCTCATAGTGGGATTTAAAGGAGCAGCAGCCCTGAATTTAGAGAGAGAAGTTCATAATACCATGACTCAGGACTTATGTAGCCAACCTTTTGCTCCAGGCAGCATACAGAGCTTATATGAATTAATCAAAGCCATTATATGAATTAATCAAAAACACTAAATGAGACTTGGATGCTATGGTGGCTAGATTTGAAGTTTCTCAGGAGAAGGCCCTATATTCTTTCTGTAGTGACTTAGATCTCTTAGATGCCCACACTTCCACCTTCTGAAAAAGGGGTGAGAATGCGCAACATAGGGTCTTATCCTTAGGAGACAGGATTATTAAGGTGAAAATTAGGAACTGCTCACCTGATGGGGTTGTGTAGCACACAACCGGCGTGATCGCTCAGAACAATACAGCTGCTGCCAGGACCGTACCTCCACAGGTCACTGTGGTCACAATAAGCTTCCAATACGACAAAGTACCTCATGGTCCGAGCTGCTGTGTTCGTATGATGTAAAAACCAGATACAGCGGAATGTCTGGGTATAGTAGTAGCTGTTTATTTTCCGACGCGTTTCCTCAGGGAAGGAGTTTGGGATATGACTCTGAAACGCGTCGGAAAATAAACAGCTACTACTATACCCAGACATTCCGCTGTATCTGGTTTTTACATCATACGAACACAGAAGCTCGGACCACGAGGTACTTTGTCCTATTGGAAGCACACTTCCACCTTGGAAGACATCACTTCCTCCCTATCCAATAGGGTCACTATGCTGGATAGGAGCCTTTCCAAAGCACAAACCCATATGCAACAAATGGCGCTGTTGCTGGATGACCAAGAGAACTGGGGGAGGCACAACAACATCCTCCTGAGGGGCGTCCCAGAGGGCATCTCAGCGAACGCTATCCCCGTAAGGTCTCAGAGATCTTTAACATGGTGTCACAGAAGGCCATGGACTCCATCTTCACCATTGATAGGGTGCATAGAATGATATATCAATCACCCTCTCAGGTCTCTGCTCCTCAAGACATCTTATGCAGATTACATTACTACACGGAGAGGGAGGCCATTCTCCAGCACACTTGGTCATACGGCAGAATATTCTTGGATGACATGGAGGTCCGTCTCTTCCCAGATGTGTCCCCCCGCATCTTGGCCATGAAACACCAGCTCTCCCCAGTACTGCATCACATGAAAGAACTGGGCACTACATACAGATGGGGTCATGTGGTAACCCACTGGTCGGTGCACCACGAAGGGGTACTGCACCCAGACCAGTGTGTGTGGTATCCCAGTGAACAGTGGATGAGGGAGGTACGCATGTGACTTTCACCTATGCATTCACACACTTAGAGCCAGCGGACCAATTGGTTAAACCCATTACTAGGGTAACTGGTCCAAGTGGGAGGTTTTATAAGTGGGTAGTGAAGAGAGGGAAGAGTAGTGAAGTTCGGGAGAGAGGTTGAGGAGAACCCTGCAAGGAACGAAAAGGGAAGTCACCCAGAAAGAGAGGTGACCCAGACGAAAAGGGAGATCCTTTGGTGTCAGCTAACACCCGGCACCAGACCATCCTGATAACTGGTCTGGGGGAACTCGGTCCATTAACAGAGAACTAGCTCCGAGCGCGGTGCAAGAGAGTTCAGCCCTGAGCCGCAAACCTGGAAGGCTGTGGGTAATCAGACAGCCATGACCCGGTCCAAAGCACATTTCCACCAGGGACTCTGTCCAGGGTCGTGAGTTCCTCAGCTAAGAGATTACTCTATTCAGACTTGGGTCTCTGTGCAGGGCAGCGATGAGGAAGTAAGGAGTCGCGCAGAGTAAAGTGAGAGGACAGCAGGAGAAACCAGAAAGAACATCGTTCAAAGCCACAGAAGGACACCTCATCCACTAGTGGCTACCCATGCCAGCTACCCGAAACTGTAAACCTGTTTATTGCCTGAAGGTTACCAGTAAACCAGTACAGAGACTCAGCAACATATAGTGTGTCATTCTTTCACACAGGGAGAAGTCACTCAGCATTTCGCCTGCAGAGCTACCTCACTGTGCCTGCGACCACGACAACCAGTCCTGGAGCACTGCCCTGGGGATTCTGCTCCACCTACAGGAAGGAACACCACCTAGGTGCAGCCAATTATTAAGAGAAGAGATGCTCAGTTTTTCTTTAAAAAGCCTGAGGAATTACCAGAACTCTTCCGATGCTTGGATACCACACCTTCCAACTCCCAAATTGGCTTCTAATAGATCTCCCATGCCAAAAACCACAAAGCAACAGTAGGAGAAGCACCTTGTAACCTTAAAAAAAGCAGAAGCCGAGACCAGGAGAGAGCCCCACCAAGAACAAAGAAAGCAGACGCACCCCCACCTGACCTCTTGCTTTACAGTCTGCTGGGCCCCGGCTTGCGACCTTGCTCTTGTTTTCTCTTCCATGCTTAATAAAAGATTGCCCCACATAGAACAATGTGGAGAGTTGAAGGCATGTTTGCTTTTAGTTAATTCGTTTGGATTTGGAATATTACCCTGAACACGAGTATTAATTCATATTTGCTGCGTTTATTACCCTCTCCCTTTTCTTCTTAATTCTGAAGCATTCTTACTTTGTTTAGTCCTATGCTGATGATTGTACAGCTGTTTTCTGTGTAAAAGAGAATGCTGTTAAATAGTTTTCTACGTCTCCTCTATAGGACTATTGTCCTCTGTCTTTCCCTGGTAACTTGGGGAGGTGACATTCTCTGGTACATTTCCGGAGTCACAAATTTGGTTTCAATCAGTATATCCCATACCTTTTTATTAGTCCTCAACCTATATACCAACCCATGGTTATGGTTAAGACTACTCTGATCATACCCCATTTCCCTACTTCTTAACTCTCCTCTATTCCTCCTCTCTCCTCTTCACCCACCTCCTTCTCTCTTCCTCCTTTTCCCTTTCTCCCACCTTTATTTCTCCCCCCTTCCCCCTCCCTTTTTTTTTTTTTTTCATCTTTCCTCAGGTGAAGACCATTGTCCTGTCGGCTTCCGAGATGCCAGACTCAAGTATCTCGGAATTACGCTGTGGATCTATTAATTAAATAAATATATTGGGTGCGTGAGGAATCCTGAGGAAGCTGACTTGTGCAGCGTAATGCGTGTGGCCTCCATACACCCAGGTTGCAGCTAACAGACTGGTATGATCTTCCTATTAAATCCGTTAATGAGAGCCATGAAATCCGTAATGGAAAAAATGGTCTAAACGCCAAAATTCCGGGCGATCAAAACTGCGGATCCCCCCAAAAATGGTATCATTAGAAACGTTAGCTCAAGTCGCAAAAAATAAGCCGCCACCCAGCCTCAGATCCCGAAAAATGAGGACGCTATGGGTCGCAGAACATGGCGCAAAAAGTCTGTTTTTTTTTTTTTTTTCAAACTTCTGAATTTTTTTTCACCACCTACATACCAGTAAAGGTACACATGTTGGTTGTCTACGAACTCGTACCGAAGCGAGGCATCACCCTGTCATGTCGGTTTTACCATATAGTGAACATGGTGACTAAAATACCCAATAAACAAACGTGTCATTGCACTTTTTTTGCAATTTAACTTCATTTAGAATTTTTTTGCAATTTCCCTGTACACTATATGGTAAAATAAATGGTTGCATATGAAAGTACAACACATCCCGTTATGGCTCTTGGAAGCAGGGGAGCAAAAAATGAAAATTAAAAATGAAAAATTCCCATGAAGGGGTTAATTTTTCATTATATTAGATGTAATTTGTCAGGCATGATTACTCTCTGTCAGATGTAAAAGTTGTAAATTACAGCTATGTATAACTCCCTGGTCAAATACAAAAGCATCAGAATTATGAAAAAAAACACCAAATAAAGGGCCTTTTCACATCTGCATTTGTATCCGTTTGGCTTGCAATGCGTTTTTGACAGCATGTGTGTCAAAAAACGCATTGCAAATGCAAGTAAAAATGCATGTCATTTTCTGCAAACACAGAACACATGCGTTTTTGCAAACTCAGCCCAAAACGTGTCCAGTAACATTGTGGGCTGCGTTTGCAAAAACGCATGCATTTTTTGTTTTCTGAAAATGACATGCGTTTTTACTTGCGTTTTCCATTGAAATCAATGGGTGCAAAAATGCATGCGTATTCAATGCGTTTTTGGGCAAAAATGCTGTTAAAAATGGATTGCAAGCCAAACGGAATAGAAATGCAAATGTGCACTTACCCTTAGGACTCAGACACATCCTCCTAGTTACAGCCGAGTCTGACGGACGAGACTCGGAACAGGCTGATGCAGTGACCCTGAACGGCCTCTCCCTCTCTGGGCAGGGAATGACAGCTGCTTGTGTTTCTGTGCAGCATCGCATTCGCCGTCCAGAGAGGGAGAGGCCGTTCAGAGTCATTGCTCCAGCCTGTTCCGAGTGTCGTCCGTCCGTCAAACCCGGATGAGTGTGTCCGAACCCTTAGCTTATAAATCAAGATGTAGAACATGTGCTGTCCATTAGTTCTCTTCATTTACATAGATATCCGAATAGTCTACAGGAACATAAAATGTACTACATTGGTGACTATGTCATATATGTGATAAGGGGCTTGTCCTATGTTCTTCTTTACTTCGTGGTGCTTACCACTTTGTAACTAGGGTCACACATGCATATTTTACTTGCTTTTTTTGAGACCTGCGTTTTCTAAAAACGCATGTAAAAACACACCCAGAGGCCCCCATGGAAAAAAACCGCATGCCCCAATAGCAAAAACGCATGCCTAAAGTGCCATGCGTTTTTGGCATGCGTTTTTGCACTTAAGTGAGGAGCTGCCTTGAAAAACGCATGCAAAAACGCATGGTACCATTTAGTGCCATATAAAAACGCATGCGTTTCCCATAGGGGCCCATGTTAAAAAAACTGCATGCGTTGTTACAAACGCAACAAAAAACGCAGCTTGCAGTATTTTTTGGTGCTGATTCAATAACGCATGGAAAAACGCAGGGTGTCAAAAAACACCTTAAAAAACGCATGCAGAAATGAAAAAAAGCATGGAAAAACGCATGGCATGTGTGACCCTAGCCTTATTTATTACTTTTATGAATTGTTGGCACCAGGCTCAGCCATGTATAAAACCATGTTAAACCCTCTAAATGATCCAAGATGTTTCCTGCAATACTCAGCTGTCTGTCCTGCTGCTGTCTCCTCAGCCACCTGACAGGAGTCATAAATGAAAGTCAACAAGATAATCTTAAGTGTGGAGAACTTGTCAGACCTTGACTCTGCCACACATGCACTGTACTTCTGCAAGAGCCAACATAATGCTGTTTCATAGTCATATTCAGAAACATCTTGTTCTTCATGCTTCTGGAAAAGATTTTTCATGAAACAGCATCTGCTTTTACTACGTTTCTGTAGATAAAGCAATTTATATGCTGACCATGACACTGGCATGGCTATAAATCTTACATTTCAAGGAACATAAAAGTGAAAAGATTGCAGGAGGGTTTTACACATTTACAGTGTAATCTACTATATAAAGATGAATGGGCAAATCAGTAATTTGGCAAAACTATACTAGCCCTACATATTTAAAAAAAAAAATGAAATGCTGTAACATCAGCCAAGAACCAGGATCCACTGGTCCACTTTTTTTCTGTAAATTCATCTAAAGTTTTCCCCCTTTTTGGGTTCATAGAGAGTAGCAACTCTAAGCTTACCATAAAGACAAGGTCAGACATTGCGTACATCAAGGCTGAGAACTGACCTTACGCACACACAGTTTTACAGGCTTAGGCTAGGGTCAGACCAGTGTTATGCATTACGTTCAGGGGGTTACGTTTAAAACTTAGAATTTTTCAGCATTAGCGCAGTGTTACCGGAAAGGTAACACTGCGTTAACGCTGTCAATGCAATACTATGGCACACGGAACCCGAGCACATTGCAAACGCCGGCTTCACACTGCCGGGGTTTCAAATCGCTGGCTCCAGCATCATGTGATGCGCTGGGAAAAAGTGCAAGATTTGAAACTCCGGCAGTGTGAAGTCGGCGTTTGCAATGCGCTCGGGTTCCGTGTGCCATAGTATTGCACTGACAGCACTAACGCAGTGTCACCTTTCCAGTAACACTGCGCTAATGCTGAAAAATTCTAAGTTTTAGAAAGAACCCCCTGAACGTAATGCATAACACTGGTCTGAACCTAGCCATAACAAATGGTCCTCCACTGCTGCAGTTCACAGCTGCTTCACGGTTGTGGCATGAATACCACATCTGGCCTTACACTTAAGGTCCCCGTACACATTAGACTAATGTAAGCTGAAGCCGCCGATATGGAAAGGTTCAAGGGATGGTCTAATGGGAAAAAAGGATGACTGATGGTCAGAAGAGATATTGATTGTAAATTTTCAGCTTTGGAATGCCGATAACATCGTTCTTCCTGACATAAACCATCAACTGATGTGTCATTCATTGACTTTTTCATAAAGAGCACAGGAACCACTCGGCCGAGCAAGTGCTCCTGTGTATAAAAGTGTCAGTGGAAATGGTTGTCTACCGTTACACAGCACAATGTTGGAACGATGTCCGCACCGATCTCATGGGAGCGCAGTTGTTGCAGACATCATTTTGACATCGTTGATGAGATTTCACACGTCTAGATATCGTGGACAACTCACCAACGATGTTGTGAGTAGGTATCGTTCGCAAACCCCGTAAACGATCCCTGCTCATTGCTTTTAATGGGTGATGTCGTCAATGACATCGTTATCGCGTTGTCACACACAACGATCTAGCAGGTTGGCGGATCATTGATAGTGAGGTTTGAGAATATGTTCTCAAACCCGCGATCAATGATCAAACAACTTATCGTTGTTGAATCTCGGTGTTACACGCAACGACGTCCTAACGATGTTGCTGGTAATCTGGAATGGTTACTGGTAAGATACTCTGCTTTGACAATGAAAGACAACTAGAGGGAAGCAGCTATAAACTAATATAAAGAAATATATAGTGAAAATTATGAACTACGTACAGAAAATTATATATGACAATTATTATTTGACTACAGTTAGCTTAATTCTGTTGTACCCAGAAAATGTATAGTCAGTTCAATGCAATCCTTGCAAACCTCTTATTAGTAAAGCCGAACAAGGCCAATGGAGAACAAATGAAAATTAAGCTCTTAAAGTAAAGTAAACAATAATGTAAATACTTTAGATATCACAAAATGTTGTTCTTTATTTTCTATAGTATTCAACCATTTTGGGGCCATTTTCATGTATAGGCTGTACAACACAAAGAGAAGACTTCCACTTGGTCTTAACCCTGAATATCCTAGTTTGACATTTCTATAGAGGACAGTAATTAAAGTTACAGTGATTTAATTCATCTCCTTTTAGTCCCACTTTACTATAAAATAGTTTATCCTGTTCCTCTTTCTTTTACAACCCGAATAGCATTGATGTTTAATCTAAAATGTGTAGAACATCTGGAGAATTATTTCATTCCACATGCTTGGTGGCTTTACAAGAATATACTTTTACAACTGTAGATATTAAACAAGCTATTAAATCGAGCATTCTGTCTGCTATACCCTAATTTAAAATCTGCCCTACAATATGAAACCAAAATAAAAAATATTGCAGAATCGAGCTGGCTATAATTTTTCTACAATTATTTGTGACCCAACCAAACTCTTAATCATTTAGATAAATGACTTAGATGATTATGCAGATGGAAGTTACAAACATTAGTTCAATTAACTCTTTATTTTTAGTGTAAGCAGAAATAGAGTAAAATAAATTAAGAAGTGTTACTTAATATTATTTATTTAGCATTTTTGACCATTAGTAGTCACCATTGGGGCACCCCTGCGGGTATGTTGGCACAGGAACACCTGGTGCACGGAGGGATTTCCACATCAGGTAAACATACAAAACCTTCCACCCCAGACCTGAAGGGGGAGCTCTATTTGCCGACTCCTAGGCAATGTCCCCTATAACGTCAGGCCCGGGGGAGGAGTTAGGCAGTGCTGTATGGTGTAGTACTGTGAAGACATCCTGATGAACGGTGCCGCGCCAGGCCCGTGCCAGTGAGGGAGCCTAACCAGTGTAAGGGACCTAAGAGTGAGGGTAGGAGGCAAGGAGTACCAAAGACGGAGTGGGGGAAGAGGAACCATGCCAGTTCACCTCAGGAAGCAAGCCGGACACCGGAGTCCGAGTCTGCAAGGGTCCAGTTACCCCAGCAGAGAATACCGGAGGACCAGGGAGACTTCAGTCTCCTGGTGACACTTGCAGCACAACTACTTACAGAGCCAGGGACCGCGGAGGAGCAGCAGTGCCTGTCGGATGATTCTCACAGTCTGCTATACAAGTGAGGAGCACAGGAGAGGTCAGGGCCAGTTTTCAGACAGGTCAAGACTTTAGCACACACACAGAAACAAGGAGGCCTCACATCTCATCGGGTGTGGAAATCCTGAACTGCTACCCGACCACCTGGACAGTGCCCTGGATGTTACCTGAATCACGATCATCAGTAAAAGGTACGGAAACAACTTCCAGCATGTGTTTCTGTTATTATGGCCCCTGATCCTGCCCTTAAAATAGACTGCCTGCCAGCATCTTCACCTGATGAGCCGCCTTCTCCTGCGGCACCAGGGACAAGGCTGTGTGGAGAGCTTCCTCCCTGTGTAAATCCCTATTTATCCCATCACTGCCCCGGGGATCCCACTCCACCTACGGGGAGCATTACCAACCCAGCTGCCTCATCATCCCCTCGGAGGTCTGCAAGCAGCGCTGGTATCATTACCGGATACCGTAGGAGGCGTCACAAACTCTTTGTATTTTGTTTATTTTTTTAACCCCCTTTTCAGCAACCACCAGGGCCACGGGACCGGGCACAGTCAGCTCGTGACATTCCTCAGTAAATCAATGCTCAGAACCGGGTACCCCACAGCCGTGGCGTGGGTCACCATACGCTAATATTGGGGGAGATTTACCAAGCTAAATGTACTAGAAATCACCCCTTGGTCTAGTATGTACCAACGTAAACTTATTTGTTGTATATTATAGTGTACTAGATGACATTACAAAATATTGAGAGATACACCAAAAAGTATCAATCTGTTTTTTTATAGTCATAGCATATTGATGACATCCAGTATGCCATTGTGTATATAGTACTCAACTTCTCATCAGAAATGTTCATGCGAACCAATAGTAGTTGAAGTGAATGACCACACTGCCAGACTTCTAGAGACATCAGATTCCAGGAAACATCAATCATTGAATCAAAGTATGCTGGTTAGTCCTGAAGAAGGGGCTAGAGAGCCTTGAAACTTGTTGACTTGTTCAACAATTGATGTTTCCTGAAATCAGATGTCTCCAGAAGTCCGGTAGCGTGGTCACTAATCCTTCATCTACTATTGGTTTGTATATTTCCTACTGGCCACTGCTGGGGCTGTGATATGTGTTCATCGTGGTTGTGACTCTTCAGAATCGCAAGAGTGAGCCTTGACACATCTCATATTTATTCTAATGTCCAGATAAGACCCTATATGCGCTTTTGTCCCTTTAGTTTGGCTTGATCTCCAGAGGTGTTTATAGAAAGATCAAAAAACTAAATGTTGAACAAAATATATATGTAAAGTGACATTATTATTTACAAAAGTTTATTTCCTTCACTGACTTTAGAAAGCGGATCATCAGCTCAGCTTTCATCATCAGCATCTGTTTAGTTCAATGTTCTTCAAAGATTTTTTTTCAGAGCAAAAACAATACAGTTTTTTCTAAGTTTGCTTTTGTAAAGTTCATGGCTGAACTCTTCACCTGACAACCTCACTTCTTTCATAACATAACCTGACAACGTCACTACCTTGTTTACATGACCTGAAAACCTCACTTCCTCCAAAACATGGCATTCTCAATGCCATCACCTTGGGGTCATTATTGATTTCAGACTCAGTCCATCACTGCACATTCAAGTGACTCAGTCTAAAACACATTTTACCTGGCATATTCCAAAAATATAGATTTTTACAGAAGATATGTTTGCTGGAAGCATTGATGTCTCTAAAATGTACCTTTTGAATTTGGACCATCAGATGCGTGTGCCAACATTTTTTTAATCTTTGTATTGGTGTTATAGTTGTTTTTCATACTATCTTATCATGTAGTTATAATAATATAACATAAATGATCCCTCACCTAAAAATGTTGTACACAGTTTCCTAATATTTTAAATATGGCCATACACATTAATTTAATATTGGCTGATCAAATTAATTTCACATGGACTACCCAACCATCTAATTTGTATGGATTTTTTTCACAACAGATTAGGTCAGTGTATAAGGGGATCATTTTGTTTTCCAGGAAGATAAGCACCTGCCAGAGGTGTCTGTCAGCTTCCTTCTTTCTCTCTATATATTGAAAATACATGCATGCTCTGCTAAAGTGAGTGTGCATGTGCATGCGGGGGTTCAGATAGAATAGCTGGCAGATGAATGAGCTTTCAATCAACAGTTATTAAATAGAACCTGTCACCCCCCCCTGGTGCTTTCCAAATTGAAAGCACCACTGAATGATGCATTCAGGGAAGGTGTCTCCTATTTCTTTGCCCCCCCCCATAACCTGAAAAAAACACTTTGCAACGTTTATACTTAAGAGGTCCTGTGTGTCTTATCTTATTTTGCAGTCCTGGCCGCCAGTACAGTACTCTCCACCTCCTGCCCTGTGTTCCACCTTATCTTCTGTGTGTGGCCTTCTCCTCTTCGGCCCCTGCGCCTCAGCATGTCAATTCATGTAGGCGCACACCGGGCACTTGGTATGAGTGGGTCCTGACTGCTGCAACGGTGCATGAGTGTGATGCAAGCACCAGAGCCCGCCCTGCATGCTGCATAATCTTTAGCAGGGTGGGCTCTGGCACTTGCGTAACGTGCATGCGCCATTACAGAAGCCGGACCCGCTCCTACCAAGTGCCTGATGTGCCACTGCGTGAATTACCACGCTGAGGTGCAAGCACCGAAGAGGAGGAGGCCACACACAGACAATGAGGCAGAACACAGGGCAGGAGGCGGAGAGGACTGTGCTGTTGGTCAGGACTGTGAAATAAGATAAGACCCACCGGACTCCTTAAGTATAAACTTTACAAAGTGTTTTTTTCAGGTTACAGGGGAGTAGAGATATAGGAGACACCATCCCTGAATCCAGCATACGCACTGCATTCAGTGGCACTTTTAGTTTGGAAAGCACCAGGGGGAGACAGGTCCTCTTTCAAGATGTATAAGCACCTGTCTGAAGGATTATGTGATCTTTTAGTTACTTTATGCCTGTCCATTCACATAGTACAGTAAGGAATCCAGTTCTTCCATAAAATTCTTCTTTTTTCATTATTGAACTCAATGTTAGTCCTTTAGCTATTCAAGTATAAAAGATAACTCGAAAATCCTCTATGGTGCAAGCAGAAGTCGTTATTACAATATTATATGAAATTTAGTACTCTAGATTCTATCTTCATAACTGAGCTGCACACTAAAAATGTCTTTCTTTTCATAGTCTAGTATTCATTGAGCAAATTCCTAGGGCATTCAAGGGTTAAGACATCATTAGACATGCAAGCTAAAATATCTGTAGTGGGTGCCTATTTCATGGCATTGTGAGGTAAGATGAACCTTTGAAGATCAACTGATTTGAATAGCTACTTAAATCTAGGTACTTGACAAAGGGTCTTTTCAGTCCAATCTTATCTAGTGTATGCTCTTTGCACTGCTAACAATGCTACTATTACAAGAGGGGCTTCTAAGATAGCCATGATCAAGTTAACGCACAGGTCATATTCAGGAAGATAAACTCTGAAACTGTATCAATTGCTCCCAATGCTGATTTTGTTGATGACATATTGTAAATTGAGCAGTGCCTAGAGTAATCATGTACTAAAGTTCCTAGCTGTAGGAAATAAAAGAACAGATCAAGCTGTTATACCATGCCAAATCATCAAAGGTAGTAGTAATTGAAGTAGTAATTGAAAAAAAGAAGACAGGTTACGCACAAATTTGGAACAATATTAGTATATTGGTTATTTATTTGTATTATTTTTTTCTTTAAAGACTAAACATATATAAAATATAATTTAAATTATATTTTTTTTTATAAAAAATGTTTATAAAGAGATTATGAAAATAACTTAGACTTATTGGGTAGCTAATTCTGATGGGTGTCACTAAAGAGACAGCTGTCTTTTTCTCGGCTGAAAAATAATTTGCAGTGTGTTGGAGGGCATTGTTCTTTTATAGACATGAGAGGTTTGACTTCACTCAACCCCAGTCTACGATCTAGGTCAGTGTTCTCTGGCCATGGTCAGGAGCTATGGAAATTCCTGAACTTCTGGGTTACTTGGTGTTGTGTGTGATTCACCAGCCGGGCAAAACATCCTTTTTGTGGTATTTGGCACACAAAAGGGTAATGAAATTCATGCAACTCCTCTCTACAGCCAGAGAGACTGTAGACCAGGCTTGCTCAAAGCCATCCACTAATCTTTACTCTATCGAGTACTCATTTTTCAAATTGTGTTCATCATGATTATATTACATTCATGACTTTTTTTTACTTTAATTCACTGCTTATATAGTTTATTCATTACTAATCTCATAAATCGTAAATTTTACCATTTTTGCCATTGGCAATGTTCTATTCACTACTTACAATATCCATCTGCTGTATTTCACATTTTCTGCATACATTACACACCATGGAAACAACTGATAATTTTATTATCAGCAAGACATATCCAAATGCCATCTAAGGATGAGGTAGTGTAGTGCTCCTCATGGAAAAGAATGTGCCCTAAACAGGTAAGGCTGGCTTCACACTATCTTTTTTACCATCCTGTTCTGTTCGTTTTTAAAAGAACAGAACAGGATTGTTTTTAGCCTCCCATATATCCCTATGGTACCAGATTGGTCACAAATTGCCATCCGGTTTTGTGTATACAGTCCCGGATTCGTTTCTGTTCAGTTTTTTCCCGGGCCCAAAAACGAAGTCTGCCTCGTTTTTGAGCTCAGGTGACAAAAGCGGACAGAAACTAATTCAGTCCGGTCCAGGACAGTTCACATGTAGGCCTATGGAGCCGGATCCGGGAAAAACAGAATTGTTTCCCGAATCCGGTTTCAGGGTACAGAGCATGCTTAGAACAAGAGCACTGCTCTGTTCCTGTGGTAAATGTGTGTAATTTCACTTTAGAAGTGTAAAACATACACTACTAAAGTGAAATCTTTAAGCTGCACTGATGCGGTCATGTGACCCATCAGCTGATCTTGTTGCCTGTCCCTTCCCTTCCCGGTCAGCTGATTCAGGTTCTTAAGCCACCGGAGATGCATCGCGGGACACATGAGGAGAGGTGAGAATTTATTTTTTTATTTTTGACCATTCCTTGACTTAATTTCACTTTAACAGTGTATGTAAATATACTGATAAAGTGAAAGTGGACAGCGCCGACACCACTTGCCTACGCTTTGCAGGCTCGGCTCTCCTTTCTTTGTCCGGATCCATAAAAATCCCGGACACAGAAGTGGCATCCGGAGTTTACAATCCGGGCCTGTATATTCCTGTCCGTAGGGTCCTGCAAAAAACAGGATCCACGGATAGGAACAAAAGTCAGCCTAAGAAGAAGCTTCCTGATTGTACTTTAAGCCAAGGATTGATTGTTGGTTTGAAATTAAGTTGCTTAGTCCTGATGTTTCTTTGACTATTTTTTCCAGGTATGGAGCTTTATTGCAAATGTACATGTGTAAATTTTGCTTTGAGAGGCTACCAATCTTGTTAGCCATTGCAATAATTTTTGCTGGACTTTTACAAATTTTACATAACTACTGTGTCTTTTTTTATTGTATTTATGTGTCTTGTAATAACCAGACCAGGTGCACCCCTTAGATTTTATCCTTCATCAGTATTCTTTGTGTTTATGTGAATTTTTAAATAGGAAACAGGTTACGACATTTTCAGCTTCTAATACACTTCTATCATACCAATGATCCTGAGATACAAACATTAATTTAGCACGTTACTCTCCCCAATTAATACCTCACGTTCAGCCATAGCACAGATTAACAGACTTGTTCACAGTGATTAGAACATTTCTTCAATTAACATACTGTTTAAAACTTGGAAGAAAACCACGGTTAATGAGATCCTGGCAAGGTGACACGTAGTGGCTTCTCTACACGATGCTGGGGCCTGTCTGTGTTTGTTGTTAACTCATTTTACATAGTTATTTGAGATCTGACAAGATGGTTAGGTTTAGTGCTGGGAAATAACAGGAGCTATGGGCTGGGAGTCAGATGTAATTGAAAGAATCTGTGTTATATAGACAGCATTATACTTCCACGGTCGTGAACCTGTATCATTAAAGCTGCCAGCTCACAAACATCAACCACGGGCCAGTATTAATGAAGCAGATGTATTAATTTCCCATTTCAGAGGAGCTGTGCAACTAACTGGCTAGCTGGATGCCGCGTTCTCTCTTTTTCAATCTGACAGCACTATTAATGATCTTTAATGCCCCACAGGCACTAATGGGTCCCGCTGGGAGTCCAGAAATACTGCAATTTGTATTGAGGATTTAGACATAACAAAAAAGCTCAGTGCTTAGGGGAGAGGGAGCTTGATCAGCAGTTTCCCCTAAGGAATAACACAGGACAAAAAAAAATAAATGAGAACTCTGAGATTAAATCAAGCATTCTACTTTAAGTGGTAGAGAGTGTGTGATTGTCACAAGCAATATACTGCTTGTTAACAGCAATGGTGTATGAACAAACAACAGTCAGCGATCACTAAAAGGAGAGAAAAGCGCATATCGTAATAATCATGTGGCCTATGTGTTACCAAAAGGGTGATACAAGGGAGTTAAGAAATCGGTCCTCAACATGATAGAATAGGGGAATTTATATATACAGAGATAGATGGATAGATAGATAGATAGATAGATAGATAGATAGATAGATAGATAGATAGATAGATAGATAGATATGTGTACCTATATAGGCAACTCAGAGTTCAGCATCAGCTGCCCGCAATTTGTATTGCTATAAAGAATGAGTAACTGTCATGCTTCTCATTCCAGCACTTACAAAGTAATTTACCATAGATTCCCCTGGCACCCATAAAGTATGTTGCCAACAAAAGTGCACAACAGACACTCTATGATACCCCCATAGTAAATTCTTCCATAATACCCTCTGCATGCATTGTATGATTATCCTACTATACCTTTGTCAACTCTCCCTGTATGTATGGTGACCCCAACACAGTATGATCCCACAACTCAGACCCCAACAACCCTCTATACAGTATAATGGGCCTACATACAGTAAAATGGCACCCACACCACTCCAAGCTGTATAACTTCCCCAACTAGCCCTCCAAACAGTATGAAACCCCACACACAGTATGGAGAACTCCACACAAATCTTCACAATGTATAATTGCTTGCATAAAGTATAATGACCCCTACATAGTCCTCAATAAAGTGTAAAGACTCCCATATAGCACTGTAAATAATATAATAGCCCCTGCATAGCCCTCCAAATACTATAATGGCCTCGCATATCTATCAAAATAGTATATTGGCCTCCATATTGCCCTCCAAATATTATAATGGCCCCCACATATCCTTCCATGTAATAAAAAGGGCCCCACATAGCCCTCCATATGTTATAATGGGCCCCACATAGCCATCCAAATATTATAATGGCCGCCACATAACCCCCCCAATTAGTATAATGCCCTCAATATAAGCCTCCAGCTATTATAATTGCACCCTCATAGCCCTCTAAATTGTATATTGGCCTCAACATTGCCCTCTAATTTTTATAATTGCCTCCATATAGCTATATTATAATAGCCTGCACATAGCCTTCTATATTGTATAATTGGCCTTACATTGCCCTCCATGTTGTATAGTGGGTCCCACAAAGCCCTATATACAGTATATTGAGACTCACAATGCCTTTTATATAGTACAAAGGGCCCCACATAGCCTTCCATACAGTAACTGGGTCCTATATAGTCATCCACTGCTCAAAAAAATAAAGGAAACACTTAAACATCGCAATGTAACTCCAAGTCAATCACACGTCTGTGAAATTAGCCCATCCAGTTATGAAGCAACACTGATTGGGAATCAATTTCTCCTGCTGTTGTGAAAATGGAACAGAAAATATGTAGAAATGATAGGCAATTAGCAAGATAACTCCTATAAAAGAGTGTCCTGCTCGTGGTGTGACCACAGACCAATTCTCTGTTCTCATCCTTTTTGGCTGTCATTTTGGTAACTTTTGCATTTTGTCATTGCTCTCACCCTTAGAGGTAGCATGAGGCAGTGTTTACAACCCACAGAGGTTGCTTAGGTAGTGCAAATCATCCAGGATGGCACATCAATGCAAACTGTGGCAAGAAGGGTAGCTGTGTCTGTCAGCACAGTGTCCAGAGCATGGAACAGATACCAGGAAACAGGCTAGTACACCAGGAGATGTAAAGGGGGCTATAGGAGGGCAACAACCCAGCAACAAGACTGCTACCTCCTCCCTTGTGCAAAGAGAAACAGAAAGAACAGTGCTAGCATCTTGCAAAATGGCCTCCAGCAGGCCACTGACATTCATTTGTCTGCTCAAAGTGTCAGAAACAGACTCCATGAGGGTCCATCGTCCTCAAGTGCATGTTATGCTTACAGTCCAACATTGCGCAATGCCATTGGCATTTACCAGAGAACACCAAGATTGTCAGATTCAACATTGGTGCCATGTGCTCTTTATGGATGACAGCAGGTTCATACTGAGCACATGTGACAGACGTGGCAGAGTCTGGAGGTGCCGTGGAGAAAATTCTGCTGCCTGAAAGATCCTGAAGCATGATCATTTTGGCAGTGGTTCAGTAAGGGTGTGGTGAGGCATTTCTATGTTAGGCTGTACAGCCCTACATTTGCGAGCCAGAGTTACCCTAACTGTCATTCTCAGACTCATTGTGAGACCATATGCAGGTGCAGTGGGCCCTGGGCTCCTTTTGATGCATGACAATGCTAGACCTCATGTGGCTGAAGTGTGTCAGAAGTTCCTGCATGATGAAGGCATTGGTACTATGGACTAAAATCCCTTTTCCCCAGACCAAAATCCAATCGAGCACATCTGGGACATCATGTCTTGGAGTTGACTGATGCTTTAAACCAGATCTAGGAAAAGAACCCTCCTGGAGAACATCTGCCACCTCATCACAAGCATGCACAGATATTGTACGGAGGTCATGCAGGCACAAGGAGGCCACACACCACTGAGCCTCATTTCCTTGTCTTGAGGCATTTCCACTAAAGTCGGATCAGCCTGTAATTTGATTTTCCACTTTGATATTAATTTTGCCTTACCTTGATCATTTTTATGTTTTATTGTTCTCAATGCATTCCACTATGTAATCAATTAAAGATTTGCAACTGGAATATTTCATTCATTGACACTTTTTTGGAGCAGTTTCAGAGTCACCACGAGCTTCTTACTCAGGACAAGTCAAATTTGACATGACATCAGCAATCTATTCCATGCAAATATACGCTACAAACATCAAATAGCGTTCTTTCCTTTACGAACCTTGCCCTGTGGCCAAACAGCAGCATTTTAGCGGAAAAAAACATAATTTTTTTTTCACTTCCCAATTTTCCAAAAGTTCTGTGAAGCATCTACAGGTTGAACATGCCCAACATACCCCTAGATGAATTTCTTGATGGATCCAGTTTCCAAAATGGGGTCATTTGTGGGAATATTTGCTGTTTTAGTACCACAGGGGCCCTGCAAATGTGACATAGTGTCCGCAATCTATTAAAGCATAATTTACATTCCAAATACCAAATGTTGCTCCTTCTCTTCTGATCCTTTCCATTTGTCTAAACAGAACGTCTCACTACATGTGCGGTATCATCATGCTCAGAAGAAAATGGGTAAGGAATAAAAGGGTCCACTATTTTGTATTACCTCTTGCAAAAGTGAACATTTTAAGGTTAAAGCAACATTTGTGTGAAAAAAAAAACAAATTTTTCAATATGATGACCTATTGTTATCAAATTGTATATAGTACCTATGGGTTTAAAATGTTGTCTATACTCCTGGATAAATGCCTTCTCGGGTCTGGTTTACAGAATGTGGTCACTTGTACGGGTTTCTACTTTTAGGCACCTTAGAGGCCCTGCAAATACGACATGGTGCCTGCAATCTATGTCAGCAAAACCTGTTTTTTAAAAAAATTCTAATTGGGCTCCTTCCTTTTCAAGCCCCACCGTTTATCCACACAAAGGTTTCTGACCACATAGGTCTAGATCTAGGAGCTATCTTAACATTTACAGAGAGCGAGTACAGTGGTGCTAACACTTACAGACTCGTAACATGTAGGATACCTACTAAATTCTATGTCCGCGCGTTTCATATAGTGTCATGTACACTAGCACTCATTTACACAAAAATTAAATAAAGCATCAAGCACAAATATACAAGCAAAGGGACCTGAAAAACCTGAAACATGGTAAAAAGAGCTCTATTACTGTTCCCTTACACTTTATGTAGACAATTCAGAGTTGTCCGTTATGTTGTGTTTATTGTTTTGTATGTCAAAGTGATTTTTCAAATTAAAGGGTTATTCCCATGTTGCTTGGATATGCCATCACTTTATGATCCATGGGGGTCTGACCTTTAGTGCAGTGTCTACTAATGGCATTTAGACAAGCTTTGATTCGGTTCCCAATTATCGGCCAATGTAAACATGCCAGAGAACACTTGATGAATGAGCAAAACTCTTCTTCATGGATGATCAGATAATTTCTGCTGGCAAATAAAACATCAATATAGCCCCGTGTAAATGACATGATGCAGTATTGAGACAAAAGCAATCATATTAAAGAGAATCTGTCTCCAGAGTGTTGCCATCCCATCTGAAAGCAGCAGGATGTAGAAACAGAGATCCTGATTGCAATGATCTATCACTAAGGTTCCTTTCACATTAGCGGTAATTGTAATTTCGTGGCAGATCCAGAAATTGCGCAAGTGCCGGATCCTGCAAAACCGCACTTGCCGCACCTGACCGCAAGCCCCATAGAGATTGAATTGGGCTTGCCAGGTCGGTGCTGCATGTTGGTTATGCCACAGATCTGTCAGGTGCAGTGACATCTACTGGATCTGTCACGAAATGACATTTACCGCTGATGTGAAATCATTTTGATAAAATGACTGTTTTCTGCTACAGATTTAGCAGTTATTTAATTTTGTATAGTTCTATAACCCCACCCACACCACTGATTAGTAGCTTTCTGTGTACACTCCATATAAGCAGAAAGCTACCTATCAGTAATGGAGGCTGGGTTATAGAGCTCATTAATTATTTTGACTACTTGTCAGTAGGCCAAGTAGTTCTGCATTGATAATTTCCGGCTGGCTAAACTGTGATTTTATCAAAACTACACAAATCAGCCCAGTAAGTGATACTGTATATCGCTTGAATCAGGGTCTCTGTCTCTGCATTATGCAGCTGTCATGGTCGGAAGGAACGGGGTACTTGATATTCGGGGCAAAAAGTCTCTACATCATGATGGCGCCTGACAGAGGTCGTGGCCATGACCGGACATGTGAAAAGGGGATATTTGCAGGGGAATAGAGTTTATAGATAGTTCCTGATACCAACTGAGGTGTCAATCATTGGTTACCGGCACTGCAAAAGGGGTCCCCAGGGGATAGATGGTGTAGCAGAAAGGTGTATTACTCCCCTCAGCAGGAGCAGGTTCCTGGGGGTTGTAGTGGGAGAGAGATGAAGAAGGTGATGGTGGAAGTTGTAGTGAGGAGAGGTGCAGGGAGGTCACAGAAAGGAGGCAACGGGACAGTCTCTTTGTAGTTTCTTTAGCTTTACTTGTAAAGCAGCAGTCACAAGTCCAACGTACTGTTTACCGGGTACATTAGGGTTTGACTAGTCTGGAAAGGATTGAGTGCTGCTTTGCTGAGGTAGTTGTGTGGCCTTCCTGCTACTTGTTCTCTGTCCTCTAACTCTGTAGCTTCTCTCTCACCCTGACTCACTGCAGATTCCCTCCCAACAGGCAAATGGCACAGACTTTTCGAGCGAATGTACCCACCAATCCTCTAGTGCTCAATGCCACTAGGCCCCGGACAGGTCTACAGAGGTTCGGCTATTGCATGGGAAGCTGAATAGCTTCCAGGTTTGCTCCCAGGCATGAAGACCTGTCATTGTAAGCTCCTTCTTGCCTGATGGCTGACTCTACATTCATTTTGCCTAACCCTCCCCACTACAGCTAACCCCTTCCTTCAACTAAGGGATGAGACACTGCCTCAAACGGGTGCTGCATCTCCTAGCCAGAGTTCAGGAATGTGTGGATGCTTAAGGACCCAGCATAGGACACCCCAAATCTTCTCCAGTCATGGCACTAATATGATTCCTTTAAGTACCATTATGGCAGCCAGACCGCAAGGGCTCTACATTCCCCCCTAGTGAATCACAGTACGTCCTGGACTGCAGAAGACACATACAAAGTATTAGTCAAGTGACATCATTTTGTTGCATAACCATCAATAAAATTTTTAATAACAACATTTATAAAACTTTCATTCCAGCAGGAAGGCACATTTTTCTCAAACAGTACTGTTATAAAAACTAATATTAGCGTGGCTCACAGACCAAAACCACTTTGGCAAACTCATCTCTAGGTGCAACGCAGGGTACAAAGACCATTTTATTGGATCTCCTCTGCCACAACTTCTTTTTGGCAGTAGTGCAAACAAGTTCAAGTGCAAGTCCTTGGTTTGGCTGGACAAATAGGCAGTTGCGGTGTAGTAGTTGGTTCTAGGGTAGCGGGCGGTCACATAGGAACCATAGGGACCGGGTCTATGGTGGGGATCTGGGCTCCTCATGTGGGCACAGGCATCTCACCATTCCACAGTTCCTCAGTCGTATCCCTCCACACCACATCCCATTTGACACCAAATCCAAGGAAGGATATGACCAGCATGTCTATCTCAATCTATCTATCTATATACATACTGATCCTTATTACTATACTTGTCTATCTACATATATCCTAACACATTATAGAAAGCTTATCCTTTTCTATCTTATCTTTCTATGCAGAGTAATACAAATATATCTTATCCTATTCCTATCTATACATGCTAATACAAATGGCTTATCCTACATCTATCTTATCCTATCTTAATACAACTAAAGCAACATTAGTTAACACCACCTTGGAATAGGGTGTTTCAGGTACCTTATAGTACCTATTCCATACTGGAAGGGCTGCTAGTATTTGCAGTCTCTGCAGTGCCTTCTCCCTAGTTCTTCCTGGGTATCCCCTAGTTCAGCCTAGATTGGAACATATGGCAGGGGTTGCTGGCTTAAAAGGCCCATCAAGCAGAGGCTTGGCTCTGGGATAAGACATCGCCCCAAACAGGCCTCTAAGTGCTGCATCTCCTAGACAGAGTTTAGGAATGTGTGGATGCTTAGGGAACCAGCAAAGGACACCCCAAATCCTCTCCAGACATAGCAGTAATCAGGGCCGGCCCTACCGCTGTGCGAGTTGTGCGGTCACACAGGGCGCCGCCTGCCATGCTTCAAAGGGGGCGCCGTCGTTCCCTGGCCCTCCGCTCTGCCCCGGGCCGCCGATGTGCCCCCTGCCCTCCGATCTCCCCCCTGTGGGCTCCCCCCTGTGGGTGATCTACCCCCTGTGGGCTCCCCTGCCCTGCGATCCCTCCCCATGCCTCCTGTGATCGCCGCTGCCTGCGGTGATCACCTCCGCCCGTTCTCCTCTTCCCGCTCCCTCTTCTTCCCGCTCCCTCTTCTTCCTCACCTGTCTTCTTTCTTCTCCTCTGTCCTCCGCTGTTCTCCCTCTTTCCTTCGGTCTTCTCCCTCTGTCCTCCGGTCTGCTCCGGGTCTTCTCTGCGCTGTCCTCTTCCTGCGGCGTCCTCCTTCTTCTGTCGGCTCCTCTGCACAGTCATCTCCCAGCATAGAGATGAGTGTGCAGAGGAGCGGTGTCACAGCCAGGGCACAGCATCTGTGTGATTGCTGTGCCCTGGCTGTGTTAACCCTCTAAGTGCTGTGATGTCAGGGATCACAGCACTTAGAGGATCCAATCGTCATGGAAACGATCTCCAGAGACTACAACAAGGGATCAAGTGTCCTCTTGTTGTAGTCTCTGGGATCAGCGTCATGGTGCACGGTATGGCAATGATCTGTCATACCGTGCACCGGACGCTGATCCCAGAGACTACAACAAGGGATCAAGTGTCCTCTTGTTGTAGTCTCTGGGATCAGCGTCATGGTGCATGGTATGGCAATGATCTGTCATACCGTGCACCGGATGCTGATCCCAGAGACTACAACAAGGGATCAAATGTCCTCTTGTAGTCTCTGGGATCAGCGTCATTGTGCACGGTATGACAGATCATTGCCATACCATGCACCATGACGCTGATCCCAGAGACTACAACAAGGGATCAAGTGTCCTCTTGTTGTGGTCTCTGGGATCATAGTCTTGGTGAATTGTATGACAGATCATTGCCATACCGTGCACCATGACGCTGATCCCAGAGACTACAACAAGAGGACACTTGATCCCTTGTTGTAGTCTCTGGGATCAGCGTCGGGTGCATGGTATAACAGATCATTGCCATACCGTGCACCATGACGCTGATCCCAGAGACTACAACAAGGGATCAAGTGTTCTCTTGTAGTCTCTGGGATCAGCGTCATTGTGCACGGTATGACAGACCATTGCCATACCGTGCACCATGACGCTGATCCCAGAGACTACAATAAGGGATCAAGTGTCCTCTTGTTGTGGTCTCTGGGATCATAGTCTTGGTGAATTGTATGACAGATCATTGCCATACAGTGCACCATAACGGTGACCCCAGAGGCTGTAGGAAGAGGACACTTGAGCCCTTGCTGTAGTCTCTGGATTGAGCAGTGGCGATCGAGCGTCGTGGGATCTTCATTGTGGACTACGTCGGAGGCGATCGAGCGTCGTGGGACCTTCGTTGTGGATTACGTCGGATCTTTTTATAATAAAGATGGAGTCCGAATTGTGTCTGTGTTTTTTTTTCAAATAAAAAGATTTTTCTCTGTGTGTATTTATTGACTATTTACCGTACTAGAGATTCCTAATGGCGGGTCTAACATTGGCCCTATATTATGAATCTCGGGCTTAGTGCCAGCTGCCAATAAAAAGCTGGCATTAACCCCTTTATTACCCAGTTAGCCACCGGCACCAGGGCAACTGGAAGAGCGTGGGTACAACGCCAGAAAATGGCGCTTCAATGAATGCGCCATTTTCTGGGGCGGCTGTGGGCTGCAATTCGCAGCATGGGGGGCCCAGAACGCTTGGGCCTCTCTATGCTGAGGATTCCAGCCCCCAGCTGCCTAGTTGTACCTGGCTGGACCAAAAATATGGCGGAGCCCCACGTAATTTTTTTTCTAGAATTAGTTCTAGAAATTAAAAAAAAAAATGGGCTTCGCTGTATTTTTGGTTCCAGCCAGGTATGACGAGGCAGCTGGGGGTGGGTGGCAGTCCGTAGCTGCCAAGTTGTACCTGGCTGGACCAAAAATATGGCGGAGCCCTATGTCATTTTTTTTCTAGAAATAATTCTAGAAATAAAAAAAAAAATAGGCTTCGCTGTATTTTTGGTTCCAGCCAGGTATGACGAGGCAGCTGGGGGCTGGTGGCAGTCCGTAGCTGCCAAGTTGTACCTGGCTGGACCAAAAATATGGCGGAGCCCTATGTCATTTTTTTCTAGAAATAATTCTAGAAATAAAAAAATAGGCTTCACTGTATTTTTTGTTCCAGCCAGGTATGACGAGGCAGCTGGGGGCTGGTGGCAGTCCGTAGCTGCCAAGTTGTACCTGGCTGGACCAAAAATATGGCGGAGCTCTATGTCATTTTTTTTCTAGAAATAATTCTAGAAATAAAAAAAAAATAGGCTTCACTGTATTTTTGGTTGCCAACCAGGTACAACTTGGCAGCTAGGGGGCTGGAATCCTCAGCATGGAGAGACCCAATAATCTCTTATGGTACCGGCACACACCGCAATCTCGCCTGGAGATATGTGGCGATCTGACATGCACGGTCACGTTTCTCGTGCCCGCCTCAGATCGCCGATGGCGGCTTCAGAATAAATGAGAGCTGCTGTTGTTCCCTGATTTCCTCGGGATGTCACTTTTATGTGAGGAAAGAGTGAAGCTGCCACTGATTGGCTGCATGTCTCATGTGACATGGTCTGGGGGCACCAAAGGGGAATTTTGCACAGGGCGCAATTTAGCCTGAGGCCGGCCCTGGCAGTAATACCAATTACTTTAAGAACCACTGTAGTAGCCAGACCGAAGGGGCACCACCCTGTTCTCAGATAAGATAAAAAAATTGGTGAATTATTCCTTTTAACGATTATTCTGTCCCTAAAAGTTTTTTTAGTCTGTGTAAAAAGGCCAATAAATAAGTAATCATCAGGGGTGGACATACCATTGGTGCAACCTGTGCAGCTGCACAAGAATTCAGAAGTTAAAGGGGTCCATTTCCACCTCCAGAGCAGTTGGTATTGTGTAGTTTGAGGAGTTATTGGATTGCCATGGACCCTTTTTACTGCTCTTGCACAGGGGCCCTCTTCTGTCTGTGTCCGCCACTGGTAAGGATACACTTGTATATAGTTGATTGGCGCTCATTAACAGGCCAAGATCGACTTGTGCAATATGCAATAAGCATTTCCAGCACTGCAGTGCTCCCAATCACCCAGCTGTGCAAGGAAATGCAGCTGTTGCTTCTTACTTGAATATTGCCATGTTGGTATTGTCTGGCTTCCTGAACAACAAGTAAAAAGAGTTCATAAATAGTAAAAGAGAAGCAGTACTATAGCAGCACCAGTACTGAGACCCCTACTTTCTTAAGAATGAGGGGAGTCCTAGGATTGAGAGCAAAGCAATTCTAAAGTGATTATAAATAAGATATCAGACTTCATAAGATGAAAATACCCTTCATGGCTGAAGTCCATTTTTATAAAAGCTTTATTTTACTAAAGATATTATTTATCACATGCAGTGTGTATGCTGAGTGTCAGATATGTCTTATGACAGCTGTATTATTAATTCAGGTGAATATCTCTTTATATTTGCACTTAATGCACTACTGGTGGGGAGTGGAAGAGAATATTGCGAACCATTTCATCAGTTCTTTTTCTAGTTTCACTGTCTCCTTTCTTTTGTCACTTATACATGTAGTGTGCAATTCGCACTTCAATCACAATTCACTCTACCTACATAATTTCTATTATTTTCTTGTCGACTTCACACACCTCATTAAACACACCCGACACCTTGCACCTAATGTGGATTCACATCTAAAGCAGAATGTTTCTGGGCAATCTCTATATATCTCAAGTATATATATGTATATATATATAATTCCAAAATAACTGCAGCACTCCAATATAGGGGTATCAAATGCCTTTATTAGGCCTTCAGCCTCAGTGGGCTTTTTTCTAGCTTTGATTATTGCTTTACACACTCTTGGCATTATCTTGGTGAGCTTCAAAGCAGCAAATCACCCCCACACCATCACACCTCCTCCTCCATGCTTCACAGTGTAGCGTCCATCCGTTCACCTTTTCTGCGTTGCACAAAGACACGGTGGTTGGAACCAAAAATCTCAAATTTGGACCCATCAGACCAAAGCACAGATTTCCACTGGTCTAATGTCCATTCCTTGTGTTCTTTAGCCCAAACAAGTCTCTTCTGCTTGTTGCCTGTTCTTAGCAGTGGTTTCCTAGCAGCTATTTTACCATGAAGGCCTGCTGTACAAAGTCTCCTCTTAACAGTTGTTGTAGAGATGTGTCTGCTGCTTGAACTCTGTGTGGCATTGACCTGGTATCTAATCTGAGCTGCTGTTAACCTGCGATTTCTGAGGCTGGTGACTCGGATGAACTTATCCTCCGCAGCAGAGGTGACTATGGGTCTTCCTTTCCTGGGGCGGTCCTCATGTGAGCCAGTTTCTTTGTAGCACTTGCTGGTTTATGCAACTGCATTTGGGGACACTTTCAAAGTTTTCCCAATTTTTTGGACTGACTGACCTTCATTTCTTAAAGTAATGATGGCCACTCGTTTTTCTTTACTTAGCTGCTTTTTTCTTGCCATAACAAATTCTAACAGTCTATTCAGTAGGACTATCAGCTGTGTCTCCACCAGACTTCTGCACAACACAACTGATGGTCCCAACCCGATATATAAGGCAAGAAATCCCACTTAATATACCTGACAGGGCACACCTGTGAAGAACCATTTCCGGTGACTACCTCTTGAAGCTCATCAAGATAATGCCAAGAGTGTGCAAAGCAGTAATCAAAGCAAAAGGTGGCTACTTTGAAGAACCTAGAATCAAAGACATATTTTCAGTTGTTTCACACTTTTTTGTTAAGTATATAATTCCACATGTGTTAATTCATAGTCTTGATGCCTTTAGTGTCAATCTACTATTTTCATAGTCATGAAAATCCAGAAAACCTTTTGAATGAGAAGGTGTGTCCAGACTTTTGGTCTGTATTGTATATATATATACATACTAGCTGTAGTACCCGGCTACGCCCGGGTTAATAAATAACAGATGTTATCTATAACAAAATAGAATTTGAATATGTCATATTAATGACCTGTAAGAAAATAGAAGCTGAGCTGTGATTGATTGCTATAGGCAGCCTAATAAATCTCCAGCCAACAGTAAACCCTCCCCCTGGCCGAGCAGTATATGTTACCTCACACATACACATAATAGACAGCTCATGTGACTGACATCTGCCTTAATTCCCTATATGGCACATGTGTTGCACATATGTTTGGAAATTAAAGATAGCTTACGTATGAGGCGAGTTGTGTGAGGTGATTTGTGCACATCTGTGTCTGTCTGTGTGGTACGTGTGTCCCTGGGGTGAGTGCATGTGTCCCTATAGGGTGTGTATGTGTGTGTGTCTCTGTTGTGTGTGTCTCTTTGTGGTGTGTGTGTGTCCCTGTGGGGTGAGTGCATGTGTCCCTATAGGGTGGCTATGTGTGTGTGTCCCTGTGGAGGAGTCTGTGTGGTGTGCATGTGTCCCTATAGGGTGGCTATGTGTGTGCGTCCCTGTGGGGGGGGTCTGTGTGGTGTGTGTGTCTGTTGTGTGTGTCTCTTTGTGGTGTGTGTGTCCCTGTGGGGTGAGTGCATGTGTCGCTATAGGGTGTGTGTGTGTCCCCGTGGGGGTGTGTGTCTCTGTGTTGTGTTTGTCTCTTTGTGGTGTGTGTGTATGTTTGTTCGGGTGCGTGGCGAGTATCCAATGTTGGGGCTGCACCTTAGCGACTATACACTTGCTGTTACTCTTTGTGTGCGTGTGGTGTGTATACATGTCCCCATGCATGGTGAATATCCCATGTTGGGGCCCCACCTTAGTGACTATATGCTGGTATGTGCTGTTAGTCTTTGGCGCTATCATTAAGCCCCTCTCATTCAGAACAGTCAACTGGTAACTGTCACTTTTTCCCCATTATGTAGATAGGGCCAAAATTGTTTGGTGAATTGGAATGCGCGGGGTTAAAATTTCGCCTCACAACATAGCCTATGACGCTCCCGGGGTCCAGACGTGTGACTGTGCAAAATTTTGTGGCTATAGCTGACAACTGTCGATTTTCCTCCAACACTTTTCCATTTCACTTTTTCCCCATTATGTAGATAGGGGCAAAATTGTTTGGTGAACTGGAACGCGCAGGGTTAAAATTTTGCCTCACAACATAGCCTATGACGCTCTCGGGGTCCAGACGTGTGACTGTGCAAAATTTTGCAGCTGTAGTTGCGACGGTGTAGATGCCAATCCCGGATATACACACATACACACACACACACACACACACACATATATATATACAGTATATGCAGGTTGGGGTCGGCCATTTATATGGTTACACCTAAATAAAACAGGAACGGTTAGTGATATCATCTACCTGTATGTGGCACATTAGTATATGGGAGGGGAAAACTTTTCCCTCTCTCATACACTAATGTGCCACAAACAGGAAGGTGATATCACCAACCGTTCCCATTTTATTTTGATGCATCCATATAGATGGCCGACCCTGAAAATGGCCTACCCTGTATATATTATATATATATATATATATATATATATACATATATATATATGTATGAGTGCATGCATATCACATACACATTCAAGCTCCTCAAGGTTGAAATCGCACCACCATGAAGGAGATGTTATGTAATTGTGAATCCACAGGATTTATTAATATTAACAATAATAAGAATAAGAATATTTATTTACTTATATAGCGCTATTAATTCAATAGCACTTTACATACATTTGCACCCTCATTTGGGCTCACAATCTAAGCATCCTATCAGTATGTCTTTGAAATGTGGGAGGAAACTGGAGTGCTCGGAGGAAACCCACGCACACATATAGGGAGAATATACAAACTCCTTGGTGGGATTTGAACGTTGATGTTTTCTTGGTGGTATTTGAAACCAGGAGCCCCGCATTTCAAGACTGCAGAGCTAAACACTGAGCCAGGATTTCAAACCATCATCTTTATATGAGCACCACGTGCAGTAATCCACACACCTAAAGGTGCATCTCAATTAATTTGAATATCATCAAAAAGTTAATTATTTTCAGTAATTAAATACAAAAAGTGAAACACATATACTATATAGAGTCATTACAGAGTGATCTATTTCAAGTGTTTATTTCTGTTAATGTTGATGATTATGGCTTACAGCCAATGAAAACCCAAAGGTCATTATCTCAGAAAATTAAAGTAGGGAGGATGAAGGTTCTGAGAGATAAAATATTACCTAAATATGTATCAGAAGCTTCATCTTGGGTGGTTGTGAGAGTCACAACCACTATAAAAGCATTTCACATCTGCTACAGTCCCCAGACGTGGTGCATATAGTGTAGGGAGGAGAAGGGTTAAAAACCGTGCTGCTGTAGTCCACGAGACATAAAAGGGTGAATATAATATTGATTTATTAGTCAATGTGTTTCAAGTCTCCCAGAAGCGCCATGAAACATGGCAATATGATATTGATTTGTCCTGTGCCTAGGATTGCAGCAGCCATGATATGCTTTTATAGTGGTTGTGACTCTCACAACCACACAAAGTGAACCTCTGATACCTATTTAAGTAATATTTTATCTCTCAGACCCTTCATCCTCCCTACTTTAATTTTCTGAGATTATAACCTTTGGATTTTCATTGGCTGTAAGCCATAATCATCAA